>JAMXDD010000005.1:22218617-22314996 GCA_024733475.1 Syzygium grande | reverse complement strand
ACGACTAAAATTGCAACAATCGAACATGTTTAAGGACACAATTGTATATGACCAAAAAAAAAAGGACACGATTGTAGAAAAAAAAAGAAATTAAGGATGACAATGCACAAACCGAAAAAGTTCCAAGACCCAATGCCACAATCGCCTTTTTCTTTTAAATGATGAGGAAGCGAGCTTTACACGATTTTTGTAAATTAATCTTATTGTATCAACTTATCATGTTCCTAACCCTGAATTAACTTATAAAGAAGTAAGTTTTTCCTCGATGGAAGTGGACGACAACTGTTATCAACAAGACATGACCTCCGCCGACAAAGTTTGAAAACATGGATGACCATTTTCTTTCTTTCCTTTTTCTTAATGAAAAGTAGTGCATTGTATTGTCCATATAAAGTCGACGACAACTCTTACCGACAGAGCACGAGCTTCGCAGATAATGGTCCCAGATAGGCTAGTCAAAAGCCACCCACTGAAACGTGAGACTTTATATGCACTGCTTTGAAAGTTGAGGTTGGCGGCGAAACGTATGGGCCCCAATGCATGATGGCCCATCTTCTGCTCCATGAGGTCGACATTGTTATATATAGCACTCTCATTTCCTTCTCTGTCCGTACTTACATTTACTGTAGAATCATTACATCGTACGATCACACGTTAATTAGAGAACCAATGATGCTCCGCAGGGCCTTTCTCGTCTTCCTTCTCTTCCTAATCCTTTCTTCTCCATAACCATCTTTTCGAAAGTCGCCGGTGCCCGACCGATGAGTAATGGTAAGCGTTGTTAGTCTCTATAGATGCATGCAAAATGAGAAAAACGCAAATCATGAGTTGACCGGGTAAACTGCTCAAAGTAATGATTGAGAATAATCGCTTTTGAGGAAAGTGATAATAGGGGATGCAAAAGAAATCGATTTCACCTTTGTGTTCATTTAGAATTCGAAGTTTGAAGACAATAATTTCTAAATTGGAGATTAAGTAAATGCACATTTTCAGGAGGAAGCAATTTTGAAGAGACGATGGTGAGCAAGATTGTTGTTTGTGGAAGTCAACCCCGGCATGCCCCTTCAAAGGGCCAGCCTCCGAAGCCATGCCTGCCATCGTGAATCTTTTGAATGATTCTCGATTATTAAATTTTCTGTTCAATTGCTCATTACTTCCTAATATTTGTTGGCGTTCTAACGAAACAAATCATCCGCTTTTATAGTCTCCATGGTTATTTAGGGTTTTCCGCATATTTCTGTTCATGGAGCTCAAATGATTTCTTTGAATACACTGCGAATGGGATTGTTCATTGAATTGATATCCTATGCCTTTTCACCACATTTCATGCTCCCGAAATACCATGTCATCCACCGTGCAATCCAACAGGGATATCATATTTCAAAAGCACTTTAAAGTTTTTCAGAGGAAGCGTGAGATCTCAAATTTGATTCTATTTAGCATGACCTCCTTTAATTCTCTTGAAATCATATAACAAGAAAGTGAAAAAAAAAAAAAAACAATACCTAACCCACTAACCCATTGTATTGGTGTATGACTCCATTGCCGCGATCCCACCAACATGTTAGAAGCCAAGAATTTTCTCCACACAACTAACAAATGCCCAAGGCATAAATTTGCTAGAGATATGCTCACGACATAACTTTCGAATTTGTGATTTCTTGGAAAACAATATGACTCCTTTTATCACTAGGTTATCAAGCTCAATGGTTCCAATTTGTTTGGTTTATCGCATCTCTTAAGAAGCTCATTGTCTAGGATAAACAACTACAACGTGATCTCCCTTTGACAAGAAAACTAAATCCAATGTAAGATTAGACCTATGAGAAAAGCTTGTCAATGATTTCGAAATGTATAGATGCCCAACTAATTGGCGCATGAATGCCCTTTTTTGACAAACATGCCGCAAACAGACCGCAAACAGACCTCTCAGTCGCTGGTGTTAATCCTTATCTATATTAGCCAATTGTCATCCTTAATTGGATTTTTTCTTTGGGATAATGACATGGAGGGTTCTTGAACTTTTACAATTTGTGCAGCGTAGACCTTAGACGTTTTTTTTTATGCAACCGGGTTGTATATACTTGTCACAATTATTGTGCCAAGCCATCAGTAAGGATCCAACAACCCTTGTTGCTAGCTGAGCATCGCCACCACCTCTAGCCCACCCCAAATACACATACTCGGACTGAGAGAGGATTGGACAGAGATACTCAGGCGGGTTCGATTTTGACCTAGCTTATCTTCGTCCGTATTGGCGGACGGCTGAATTTTGTGGTCCCCCACGCCATTTCCGCCATCCTCCTCCGCCATGTCCGCTATCGTCAATTGTTGAAGGTTCTTTTTTATCTTTCGTTTTCAAATTTTTTCTGTCCAGAATTATTAACTTCATATATCTTTTAATTTTCTAAATTTGTAGAACTCATATTGTTAAAGCACTTCTATAATTAACCAAATCTAGGAAACTTTATATTTAAATCGAGGTGAGTGAGTGCTAGATGGAATGAGGGCGAGAGAAATGAAGAAATGGTCATAAGTTGTAAACCCATTTATAAATCACTTATGACTCATTTAACATTCATGCTAGATTTAAATCTATTTATGACTCATTTACTAAATATAACTAACCTATATAACAACCCATCTCATTATATATGGATTAAGATATGAGTCTATAACCCATTTTGACATGTGCGCACCTTTGGTCAAAGAGAGAGAGAGACTTTATATGTACAATGCACTATCTTTCGAAATGATGCTCATCCATGTTTTCAAAGTGAGTTGACGTTGAAAGGTTTGTACCACGATACACGGCTTATCGTCAACTCCATTTGCTCAACGTTGTTATATATAGCATTCTCAGTCTCACTGATTCTGTACATGTACACACGTTTATCGTAGAATCATACATTCCAAGAGAGAGGACAATGCTTCACAAGACCTCCCTCGTCTTCCTTCTTTTCCTAGCCCTTTCATCTCACGTGATCATCTCTTCGAACCGTGCTGCTGCTGCCGCCCATCTGATGAGCAACGGTAAGCACTTCAATCTCTGTAGATGCATGCACAAACGTGAAAGCGCAAATCGTGGGCTGAACGGATAAACGGCTGACGTTGATGATTAAGAATGGTCGCTTTTGAGGGAAGTGATTATAGGGGGTGCAAAAGAGATCAGTTTCACATTTCGAAAGTAACGTTGTTTTAGAATTCAAGTTTGAAGACGATAATGTCTGAGTTGGAGACTAACTAAACGCACGTTTTCAGGAGGAAGCAGATCCGGATATGTGGCGGTGAGCAAGATTGGTGTTGTTGGAAGTAGACCCGAGCATGCCTCTTCAACAGCGAACCCCCAGGCCCGCCGTCGTCAAGATTCAAATGATCCTCGACTATTGAACTTTCTGTTCGGCTGCTCCTAGTTTCTGTTGGTGTTTTAAGGAAACAATACAAAATAATAATTTACTTTCGATCCTCTCCATGGTTAATTAGCAGGGTTTTCCTACATACTTCAGTTCATGGAGCTCAAATGATTCCCTTGAATACACCGCCAATGGGAAATGATTTAATTTGTTGGTTTGTTGATTCGATACCGCTATGCCTTTTCGCCACATCTCCGAAAAGTAGTCCTAATAAAGGGCACGACCTAGTACTTAAAAAAAGGCATGATTTACCATGACTTTCTGAATTATCACCGGTGAAGACCGATAAGCCACTGCGAATCTTGATATATTCATTTCACATGCCCCAAGTTCCGCATTATTCACCATGCAAGCCAACCATCGCGCTAAGTCTTATCCATTTGGGTGAAAGTGCGATATTCCCAACATTTAATATACTTTTATTTGGCTTGAACAGACAAGAACGACATGTTCCAAAAGTATCTAAAAGTTTTCAGACGAAGCGTAAGATCTCAAATTCGATTTTTATTTAGGGTGACTTCTTCTGAAAGTACGAGGACAAGAAAGTAAAAATCTTGAAAAAAATCCACTAACCAATGGTACCGATTGTACCTTACCAAAAAAAAAAAATGGTACCGATTGTAATACCAAAGAATTGGTTGCTTAATCTCCTGGAAAAGGCATTATCATATCCATAAACCTTTCTAGATAAAACATTTTGATCTTTTATTTCATTGCAATTTTGATGTTTTATCAAGAGCACGGTATGTTCCAATTATGGATGTCATTTTCAGGTCCCATCATGGGCTGAGATTAAACTAGAAGACAGAATTTGAATTGACCAAAGTGAATCTATTTAATCCCACTTAATTAATTGCATGGTGAATTAAGATGCTGAAGGAGCAATAGTCTTCCGTTAGATTTCGAAGTTTGAAGAAAATAATATCTAAATTGGAGACTAACTAAATGCGCGTTTCCGTGAGAAAGCAGTTTTGAAGAGACGGCGGTGAGCAAGATTGCTGTTTGTGGAAGTCAACCCCGGCCTGGCCCTTCAAACGGCCAGCCTTGGAAACCATGCCTGCCATCGTGAATCTTTCGAACGATTCTCAATTTATTAATATTCTATTCTGATTGCTCCTAATATTTCTTGGTGTTATAAAGAAAAAAATAATTCACTTTCTATACTCTCCATGATTAATTAGGGTTTCCAAATACTTCAGTGCAACCAGTGCAACCAGGTCATTGAACTTTGTATTTTTTTTTGTTCATGCGCGTTCTTTCATTATATACTTGGACGGAAATACTGAGATAACATCCATGTTTGCGTTACATAAGTGTTATCATTTTAGATAGTTGCTGATGTGGACTAAAAAATAGAAAGCGAAGACCGAAAATAAAAATAAAAAAGGAAACTAGATAGAGTCAAAAAAGAGTGAGGGAGGTGGACATTGGGCAATGGGGGCTGCAAGTAGGGGGCAAACGGTTTGGTTCGGTTTGGTTTTCTTGAAAACCGAACCGACTGGTCAGGCATAAAGGGTTCCTCTTTGAATTCAACCAAATAGGAACCGAACCCGAATTGGAACCGAACCGATAAGCCGATTTGGTTCGGTTTGGTTCGGTTTGATTTTCGGTTTCTTCTTTTTTTGAAGATTATTTCCGAAGCATCCACCGTTAGATCATAGGAACCGGATGATCACCGCAAACACGATGATACCAGCGTGACATCGGACGGCTCAGAGAGCGAACGTCTAAAAGTTGGACCCCATCGAAGCGGCGTACGCAATTGCGCCGCCCAATAAATTAAAACAATCTAAAAAAGTAACCCAAACACACCGGATTATTTATAAGCTCTCTTCCCGTCTCTGGGTCGTCTTCAAGCTTGGACAAAGGGGAAATCGTAGAGCAAAGCCCGGGCGAGGTCAAGGACAATGACGAGTTCTCAGATCTGGATCGGAGCTGCCGCTGTGGCGTTGCTGTTGGTCTCGGCTCTCGCCGACGACGTCCTCGTGTTGACGGAGGAGAACTTCGACAAGGAAGTCGGCCAAGATAGAGCAGCTCTCGTCGAATTCTACGCCCCTTGGTACTGTCGAAATCTGTCCCCTGTAATCTACTGGTTTTACGTGGCTTTTGTTTGCCTTTGGAGCCGCGTTGGTTCAGCAGTGTGAATTTGTCCGACGAAGCGATTGGCTTCTGGTGAGCGCAGCTGAAATAATGGGTACAAACCGGGTGTTTATTTCAGTTCGGTTTGATCCGAACCGATTCGAACCGAACTGAAATAAACCGAACTGAAAAAAAAAAACGGTTAATTTTGATGATCCGAACAAAACCAAAACCGAACCGAAATGCACGAAACTTTCGGTTTGGTTGATTCGATTCAGATATCTCGATTCGGTTTTCCGGTTCGGTTACGACACCCATGAATTGCAAGGGCGGTAATGGTGGTGGTGCCAAACCAACAACAAGGGTCCAGCAACCTTGTCGGTGGTCGGGCATCGTCACCGCCTCAAATCATTCACAAGAGCACAACATACTCGGACTAAGAGAGGGTTGGACGGAGACACTCAAACAGGTTCAGGTTGACCTCACCATCGTATTCGTCTTGAAAGGGTGACGAGGGTGGCTGAACCTCATCCATGATTGAACGAGGGTTTCATAGATTTGGGAAGGGGATGCGACCGATAATGGGTATCTTTACGAGAGAGAAAGAGAGAGAGACAAATGTAGCCCTCACCAACCTTGCCAACAGCGGCAAGGGGCAGTGGTTGACGAGGTTCTTGTAGACCCACCAGCTAGTGGCAAGGTCCGTGGCCTTCCGCAACATTTTCGCCATCCTCCTCCGCCATCATTCTCTTTTGAAGTTTCTTTTTAATTTTTCGTTTTCAAATTCTTTCCTTTTCAAAAGATCAACTTTATATATATTTCACCTTACCAAAAAAAAAAAATATATATATTTCAATTTAAAAATTAATAGACGCCATGTGTGCACTATTGGAGAAAATATCTCTCAACAGCAAAGCAATCTAAAAAATTTCTCTAAATCAGATCAAGACCAGTGGAGTAATTCTCGTACTCTTGGCAAGTGTGGCAAGAGTTTTCAAAGTTGACAAACTCATTTTTTCTTTCTTTGTATCGGGGATTTTATCTTTCCATGCTTAAAGGCAGTAACTCAAAAAGCTATTTTATTGCAATTCTTTTTGGCTAATGTATGTTTTCAATTTTTTTTTTTTTAAAAAATTAACTTCACATATCTTTTAATTTTTAAAATTTGTGAAAGCCACGTAGGCATCACATTGTCGATTCATAGATGCCACGTAAGCACTAAACAGCCATTCGACTGCCACATCAGCATTTGAGTCCAAACTAACGGCCATTTGAGTAGCACATTAGCATTTCAGTTCAAGCATATGATGGGAGTACAAAAATCACAACAATTAAACATTTTCAAGGATCCGATTGTGCAAAAAATGTCCAGAGGAGACATTGCCTAAATCGAAAAAGTTCAGGGACCAATGCCATAACCAATTTTTCTTTTAATGATGAGGAAGCGAGCTTTATACACAACTTTTGTTAATTAATCTTAACGTATCAACTCGTTCAAAGCCGGAATCAACTTAAAAAGAAGTTTTTGCCTTGATAGAAGTGGACGACAACTGGCATCAAGAAGACATGAGTTTTTGCCAATAAAGTTTGAAAACATGGATGACCATTTTCTTTATTTATTTCTTTTCGGGATTAATATCACAAAAAATTTCAAACCCAGTACACCTATAATCAATTTATCCGAACTAATATTTTGATCATAAAAAAATTCGAAATTGATACACTTATAATAATTTTGAAGTTAAATTTGTTACAGAAGAAAAATAGTGCTTTGTACATATAAAGTGGATGACAACCCTTATCAACAAAACGTGAGCTTCGCAGAAATGGTCCGAGAGAGGCTCGTCAAGAACTCACCTAAGAAAGCGAGACATTTTCTATGTATAATGCACCATTTGTCAAAAAGATGCTCATCCATGTTTTCAAAGTGGAGGTTGGTGGCGAAACGTATGGACCCTAGCGCATGATATCGATGGCTCATCTTCTGCTCCGCGAGGTCGACACTGTTATGTATAGCATTCTCAATCATTCTAGAATCATTACATCGTACGACCACACGTTAATTGGAACAAAGCGCGTTCGTATTGACTAGGTTCCTGCAATTCTTGCTCGCGACCAATCATCCGGTTCCGCCGTGTGTACTGCGCCCTTTAGTCCAAGAGAGGACCGTCAAAAACTCACCCAATAAAGTGAATCTTTCAAAGAAGATGCTCATCGGTGTTTCAAAGTCGGTCAACGGCGAAACCTTTGAACCGCAATACACGGCGTATCTTCAACTCCATCTGGTCGACATTGTTATATATAGTACTCTCATTCCTTCTATATCTGTATCCACTGTACAACCCCACGACAGTGAAGAGTGCGCATGATGTCTACCGAGTCCTCTCTCGCCTTCCTTCTTTTCCTAGTCCTTTCGTCCAACATGATCATCTCTTCAAGAGTCGCCGACGCCCGCCCGATGAGCAACGGTGAGCACTATCTCCATACGTGCATGCAAAATTAGAAAATGCAAAATTTCGGTTGACCGGATAACGATTAAGAACAATCGGGTTTTTGAGAGAAGCGATTATAGGGGATGGAAAAGAAATCGATTCCACATTTTGCAAGTGATGTTCTTTTAGGATTCGAAGTTTGAAGGTAATAATGTCTGAATTGGAGACTAACTAACTAAATGCACGTTTTCAGGAGGAAGCCGTATCGAAAAGCTGGCGGTGAGCAAGATTGGTGTTTGTGGAAGTCAACCTGTCCATGCCCCTAAGGGGTATACCCCTGTGGGGGCATGCCCGCCGCCATTCAAGTGATTCTCGATTATTAGTTTTTCTGTTCGATTGCTCCTAATGTATGTTGGTGTTATTAAGAAATGAATAATTTGCTTTCTATGCTCTCCATGGTTAATTAGGATTTTCCAGGTACTTTTGTTCATGGAGCTCGAATAACTTTTTTGAATACCCTGCTATTGGAAAGAATGTAAATTGTTTGTTTATCGAATTGATATCCCTATGCCTTTTCACCGAATCTCATTATCTTTATTTCATGCTCCCGATCACCACATGCTGAGTCTTATCTATTTAAATAAAAATGTTATATTCACAACATTTTGTATATTCTTATTTGGCTTGAACTGATAGAAATGGTATGTTTCAAAAGTACTCACAAGTTTTTCAGAGAAAGCATGAGATCTCAAATTTGATCTAATTTAGCGCGACCTCTTGTAATTCTACTGAAATCAAATAACAAGAAAGTGACAAAGTAATAACAAACCCACTAACTCATGGTATAGGTGTTCGAACCCATTACCTCAGTCCTATTGGTGTCTTAGTAGTGAAGAAGTTTCTCCACATGAATAATAAATGCCCAAAGCACAAGTTAACCAGTGATCCGCTTGCAACATAACCCGAATTTGTGATATCATTGAGAAGAATATGACTCCTTTATCACTAGGTGTTGCGACCCTCCCGATGGTGGACCACCTAAGGGTAACCTAAACTTTGCTCGGGCTCTCTCAAACTCATATCAATTCGCAACTTACGTTCAAATGCTTGACATGAAAAATCATTTAAATTAAGAGTCACCACTAATCAGATTTTTGTTGGATCGATTAGAAATCCAAGTACATCATTAGGAGATTTACTTTACTTCTACGTCGAGCGGAGAATATGGATTCGGGGATTTGATTACGCTTGATTACTCTAATGCCATTTCAGTACTTTATCTTTTTCATAAAAAAATGTTTTACATGCAAGTTGAATTGATTTTTAACATAGCCACTAACATGTGAGGTGATAATGCAGGTAGACAACCATTAATATAACACTCAAGAAAAGCAAAGCAATAAATAAATTGCAAGAAAGAAATGGAATTAAACACACCAAAACAAATATTTATTTTTGGGGTTTTCTTTTATCTTAAAATGAAGACTAACCTATGTGTCATGCAATTTAATCAAATGAACCTAACATCAAAATACATGATATGCATATGATAGTTTTGGTATTTTTATTAAAATTCGGAATAAATAAATGCCATTATTTAAACATGCAATCTTATCTAGGAAAGGAATCTAATTTATCCTAAGATGATATTTTTGCTATTTTTTTTTTTAAATTCGTAATTTCTACCCAAAACTACTTAAACTTAACAAAGAAAGCTTATACAAATATATTCTAACTAATTCTAAAATATATCCTGGCATGCAAGGTTATCTAAAATAAAACTATTATAGCCTATTAAAAAGATTATCTAGTCTATCCTAATTCTACCATGCAATCTCCATCTAATATATTTAAAATCTAGAGTTTTCTTTTAGGTATTTTTTTATCAGGGAAAAATCAAGAAAAGATAACCAAGAGATAGGCATCAAATCACAAAAGATGTGATCAAATATTCCAATTAACATAAATTTGGTGACAAATAAAATTTATGAACAATTCCTATGGCTTGAGGATACGATTGGCCAATTTTACGTGCAATTGAGAATCATATCTCAGGCTTGAGATCGGATTGTCGACTATGTGCACATTGTCAAATTAGGAAATAATCCTAATTGGATATACCTAGCATCTAAAAAAATCAATATTAGATAACAATATATCAAAATAGGTAATAATATATTGAATTCAATTCCGGATAAGATTCTTACCTAATTTGAAATATTGTTTTCGAATTTGACCAAAATGGATGGCTTGCGACAGTGACTGGCAGTGGTGTCTAATGGTGGTGTGCGGCAAGGACCCCTTGGCTCAATCTAGTTCTCAACCAAGGAGGGATTGTGGCGGCTCACAGGAAAGGGTAGCCGGCCACAAGTAAGCTGCTTGGCTGAATTCGGCAGTGAGGACTTAGTGAAGGATTGTTGACGGCATGGCAGCATCAATAGTTGCATGACAAGGGCAGCAACGGCGGGTGAGATTGTTCAGCTTTGGGGCGATCACGGCTCATGGATCGGCCAAGGCAGGCCGATGGTGATCAAGGCAGGGCCGCAGATGGTGTTTGATGGCAACATCTTGGCACGGAGAGGAGGAAAGTAGCAGTAGCTCATTACGGTCACCGGGGTAACCGTAATCGTTATGAAGGAGGCATCATCTCAGGCTCATGCAGCTTGATCAGGGTAGCAATAGTGTTGTTGGGCAGCTCGCAATTCAGATCAGCAGTGTCAAGCTAGAATGGCTACTCGACCGTCGGGACTTGGTTAGAACGGGGCAAACTTGGATCGGTAGGGAACAACATCATCGTCCAGGTGGTGTCACAATTCATGGCTGTGTTGTGGCAAATAGTAGCAACAGGTTCGTCGAGGGGGCTCGACCGAGTGGCTAGGACGATAGGGAAGAGGCGCGGCCAAAGACTTAATTGTGGGAGGGGTCGCACAGCCAAGGATGGCTTCGACCGTGAGGTGCTTAGCCGACTCTTCCTTTTCCTCTCTAGCTCTCACGTATATCTCCTATTATATTTCTAAATTATAAATTGCCAACCCGGATTTGTGAAGCTCTAATGACATTATATAGCGTTAACCTAGATCATTCATGGGCTTTAATTTCTAAGACTTAAGTCTAATTTAACTTGAATGTGCTGAAATCGATTAAACTAAGATCAATTAGGCTCGCTTCTCTCTTAAAATTTTGGCCAAGCTATGGTGTGCAATGGGCTGGTCGAATTTCATCACTTGTGGACTTAATTAGTTATAGGCTTGATCCTTTAGGGCCTATTATGATTAAACTCAAAGCCTTTAACTTTAATGGGCTAAACCCAACTCAATTAAAGCTCAAATACTCTAATTTTGGGCTTGAGGATTTCGGCAACTACTCCTCCATGGGCTGGCCGAATTTTGCTAAGTTTTGGCCCCAATCCACGTGACTAATTCATATTCATATACCACCGATGGTCCAATGCAAATGCAATTAATTAACTAAATGATAGTGAATGCTCATAAAAACTATATGTTATGCAATTTATTTATATTATTTTTTTTAGAGGCTAAAAATTAGTCCTTAATTTTATATACAATTAAATCCTAAATAATTAGCCAAAATTTAGGTGTCAACACTTACACTCGATGGTTCCAATTAAGCTAAATTTATCAATTTTGTTAAGCAGCGAATAGTCTATGACTAACCAGTCTAACTTAATCATCAATTAACAACAAAACTAAATCCAATATAAGAGTAGACCTATGAGAAGCTTGTCATCGATTTGGAAATGCATAGATGCCCAACCAGTTGACACACAAATTCCCTTTTGCTACAAACGGACCTATCACTATCGTGAGTAAATCCTCATTTATATCAGCAAATTGTCACACTTACAGTTTTTTTTTTTTGGATGATGGTATGGAGGTTTCTTGAACTTTTGCAATTTGTGTAGTGTCATCCTAAGATTTTTTTTATGCAATTAGGTCACTGAACTTCATATTTATTTTTCATCTAGTCCTTCCATCAAGTACTTGGGCAGAAATGCTGAGATAACATGCATGTCTTCTGTACATAAGTGCTATTGCTTCAAGTAGTTGCCGATATAGGATAATAAAACTAGGAGTGATCGGTTCCCAGTCCGGTCCAATTCAAGGTGGAACCGAGAATTCGACCGAGAGAACCGATTCCCAATTTTGGAAACCATGGGCCGGACCCGGTTGGTTTTAGGACCGAAAACCGGTCACTTAGAGTTTAGTTTCTTTTTGGTTAAACACTTAAGATTTGGTTCACATTTTACTAATTTTTGTCAATAAATTTATGTCAATGAAGTTCACTTAGGGGTTTAATTCACATTTTACTAATTTTTATCAATGAATTTATGATAATAAAGTTCACTTACAATTTAGTTCACATTTTATTAATTTTTTAAAGAAAAAAATAACAAATATATATATATATTAAATTATTGGTCCGGTCCATCTCGGTGCAGTCCGATCCGATTCCCCCCCTTGGAACCGTGAACCGGACCGCCCGAGAATCGATTCCTCTTTTAAGAACCGGAAATCGAACCAATAGTCTCGAGAATCGCCCAAACCCGTTGGTCCAGTTTGGTTTTGGTTTGGGTGGTCCAAGTTCTTCCCCCTAAATAAAACTAGAAAAAAGAAGACCAAAAATTAAAAAAAAAAAAACAAAATTGCACATGGTCAAAAAGAGTGAGTGGGAGGCGGAACTTGGGCAATGGGGTCTGAAAGGAAAGCAGCGGCGATGGTGACAAGCCACCGGCGAGGGTCCAACAACCCTTCACTACAAAAAAACTAGATTTTTATGATTTAAAATTTGCGACGAAAAATTTTCGTCGCAAATTTGCGACAAATTTTCCAACGAAAAGTAAAATTAGTTGGAAATTTCCAACAATTTTACTGAAAAATTCCAAAAAAATTGGTATTGTTCGGCATTTTTTATATTCGTTGAAAAATTAGTTTGAAATTTCAAATCGAAATTTCCAACAATTTCAATTTTCCGAGCAATTATTTCGGTGTATACAATTTTTCGTAGAAAATTCGTTGGAAATTTCCAACGAATGTTTTTTCGTTGAAATTTTCAACGATTAAAAAAACGATATTGTTCGGCATTTTTTTATATTAGTTGGAAAATTAGTTGGGAATTTCAATGAATTTTTCAACAATTTTCAATTTTCCAGGCAATTATTTTAATGTGTACAATTTTAGTTTGGAAATTTCCAACGAATTCAAAAAAACCCGGTATTGTTCGGCATTTTTTTATATTCGTTGGAAAATTCGTTGGAAATTTCAACGAATTTTCCAACGAATTTCAATTTTCCGGGCAATTATTTTAGTGTGTACAATTTTCCAACGAATTCAAAAAAAGCCAGTATTGTTTGGCATTTTTTATATTCGTTGGAAAATTCGTTGGAAATTTCCAACGAATTTCAATTTTCCGGGCAATTATTTTAGTGTGTACAATTTTCGTTGGAAAATTCGTTGGAAATTTCAAATCGAATTCAAAAAAAATCGGTATTGTTAGGCATTTTTTATATTCGTTGGAAAATTTGTTGGAAATTTTCAGCAGATTTTCCAGCAATTTTAATTTTCCGGGCAATTATTTCGTGTGTATAATTTTTGTTGAAAAATTAGTTTGGAAATTTCAACGAAAAATAATTCGTTGGAAATTTCTAGCAATTTTCGATGAATTCAAAAAAAAAACCTATATTGTTAAACCAATTCAAAAAAGAACTCTCAATTTCCACATTCTCTCTCTCTCTCTCTCTCTCTCTCTCTCTCTCTCTCTCTCTCTCTCTCTCTCTCTCTCCACCCGCACCCCCTTTTCCCTTTCTTCTTCTTCCTTTCTTTTTCTTCTTCCTATTTTCTTGATTCTTTGGGCGAGGCAGAGCCGTCTTCCACCGTCCGCGCTTTGCCGTCGGCTGCAGCCCTCCACCTCGGTGGCGTCGCCATGCGGCAGGCGGCCAGCCATTGCCCTAAATCTCGAACCCCTTGCTCTCTCTCTTTCTCTGTCTTCTTGGATTGGGGATGGCGAACCGCTTTTGCCTTTCCGTTCGCCCGTCGTTTTGCCTTAGCTTCGCCGTCGCCCTCCACCACCGAGACCGGTCGAGCTCGTGACGATAACCGCCCGGCTCGCCGTCGGCCCTAACAGCCCAACCACCCACCTCTCTCTCTCTTTTTTTGGTCGGGAAGCTGCTGTTCTTTTCACCTTGCCGCCTCCATTTGGTGAGCTCGAGTCGCCCGGTTGGGGCGAGCTCAAGCTCGCCGACCATGTGGCGTTAAGGCGAGTCTTGCCCTCGCCCGGGCCCGAGGGCAATTTTCGATAAAAAAAAATTTTCGATGGAAAAAAAATTTCCCACGATTTTCGACCAAAAAAAAAAAAAAAATTTGTAGTTTCCAACGAAAAAAATTCGTCGGAAAAAAAAAAACAATTCGTTTCAATGAATTTAGCCACAAGTTTTTAACGAATTTTCCAACAAAAAAAAAATTTATCGTTTAAATTTCAACGAAAATTGAAATTTTTCGTTGGAAAAATTTATGACGACTTTTATTACCAACAATTTTTTTTTTTGGAAAATTAGATTAAAATTCATTTTCCAACGAATTTTTCTAAATTTTCGTTGGAAATTTCTTGGAAAAAACATGTTTTTTTGTAGTGCTTGTTGGTGGCCAGGCATCGTCATCGCCTCTAATCACCCACAAAGCATGTACTTAGACCGAGAAAGTGTTAGACAGAGATACCTAGGCAAGTTTAAATTGACATCGCCACCTTATTTGTCTTTGTCTATGGATTGATTCCACTCATCTTTGTCCTTATAGGGGGCGACAAGGGTGGCTGAACCTCATTCCGACCAGCTCATCCGTTGTGATTGGTTGGATCTTCATTGTTTCTCGTAATGAGGTCTTCACGTTGCTCGATTCCTTTGGCAATGCTCTCAACAGCTTGCTTACTTTTTCTGCATTAGTAAATATGTTTCGTCGGATTACCAGAACATTCACTATCTCGGTGATCTAGTGAACGTGTAACTATTTCATTCAATTTCATCTTGAAGAGCTCATACTGTCCAAGAAGATTGTTCATATGTCTCCTTGACTGTGTCAGTTCCTTCAAATGTCAATCGGAGTTGATTTCAAATTTATTTGGCTGTGACATAAATTTAGATGGGGACAAGGCACAATATAGCAAATGTTTAGCTTTAGTATTGTGAGTAGCTCTTCTTCGAGTTTCTTCTGCATTAGTAATAGTAACATCGGTTTGAACTTCCTATCCATCTTGTCGAGCTGGAGCTTGAGCTGGTATATCTACCCCATTTTCGATTCCATCCCACATGTCAAAATATGTTGCCTGATGATAGGGTTGCATTCTTTGCGTCCAACAAGCATAGTTGCTTCCTTTAGAGCAAGGCTTGTTGGGTACTTGACCATCATTGATAAGGAAATTACAAAAGTTAGCTATAAGAGAATATCTTTATACTTTGAAGAAATATACTTCAAATAACAAGCCACAAGGCTCTGACACCAATTGTTGAGGCTAACAATGCAACCTAGGGGGGGTGAGTAGGTTGTTTTGACTCCGTTTGAGGCACTGTTCGGGAAGAAGCCAAACATATACGCTATTAGAGTGTTTGGCTATGAAGCATATGTCCATGTGCCAAAGGAAAAGTGGAATAAGCTTGAGAGCAAGTCAGAGAAGTACATCTTCATTGGGTACAAGGATGGTGTCAAAGGATATAAATTGGAGAACCCTAATACTAAACGTATCATTTATCGCAAAGACATAGTCTTAAAGGAATCCATGACAAATCAAATTATTCCACAAGCTCCTGAAAAACCACAGAAGGTTGAGTTCGATGTTGGTTTGAAGGAAAAGACAGAGGCTATACAAGCTGGAACAAAAAATTCATATTCTGGAGATGATAAGCATGACGAAATGGATGACATAATAGATTCTGAAATTGAGTTTGAAGTTGAAGCACTGAATTGGTCTTAAAAAGGTCTACATAGCTGAGAAGACCACACGAGAGATACACCTTGTTTGTCGAGAATTTGTGCTCTTATTGTTATAAGTAATGATCCAAGTACTGTCAAGGAAGCAAGAAGTGCAGAGGATGCCAAATAGTGGGAGAAAGCCATGAAAGATAAGATGGACTCACTAGATGAAAAAGGAATGTGGAGTTTGATAAAGCTACATACAAATCGAAAGGCAATTGATTGCAAGTGGCTGTTCAAGAAGAAGATATCTACAGATGGAGAGATATGATGATGCAAAGCTCGTTTGGTTGCAAAGAAATACTCGCATATAGAGAGAGTCGATCATGATGAGATTTTTTGTCATGTTGGTAAATTGAATTCGATAAGACTTGTTTTTTCTATAGCAACTATATACAATCTAGAAGTAGAGTTTGATGTGAAGACAACATTCCTTTATGGTGACTTAGAGGAGGATATTTACATTAAACAACTAGAAAGGTTTGTAGTCATAGGAAGATTTTGTTTGCAAATTGAAGAAATCTTTGTATGACCTAAAACAATCTCCAAGAATGTGGTACTAGTAGTTCGACTCATATGTCTTGAAGCTTAACTTTGTTTGTTGTGATGCTGATCATTGTGTCTATGTGAAGACGTTAGAGAATGATTTTGTTATCTTAACCTTATATGATGATGATATGTGGCTAGTTGGGAGTAGTTCGGAATGATCAAGACCTGCGAAAGGATTGTTGACAAAACTGTTTGAGAGGAAAAATCTGGGCCTAACAAACTTTATCTTAGGCAAGCAGATAAAAAGGGAGCATGAAGAATGAGAAGTTGTGGCTAAATCAGAAGAAATATGTTGAAGTATGTTGAATAATTTCAACATTGCATACTATAAACCAGTGAAGAACCCTATGTCCACAAGTTCGAAGTTATCAACGCTCTAGTGTCCCAAGATTGAAGCAAAAGCTAAAAAGATGGCAATAGTCCCATATGCATGCATAGTTGTGAGCTTGATGTATGCCATGGTGTGTACTCATCCCGATATTGCTCAAGTAGTATGAGTATTGAATAGATATATGTCCAATTCGGGGAAAGAGCATTGGATGGCAGCAAAGTGGGTGTTTCATTATCTTTGCAATGCATTTGACTTTAAGCTATGGCACGAAGGCAGAAAAAACTCAAAGGGACAACAAGTGCTCAAACTAAAATGTTCTGTGGATGTTGATTGGGGAGGTGTTGACACTAGCTCATTTTTTGTCAAATTTTTGAAAATTTCAAAATTAGGTCTAAGGATCTTGGCCAAGCCTAGAAACCTATTTCTAAGCAAAAATAATTTTTTAGCATTTTTTATGTATTTTCCTGAATTTCTTTTAGTCAAAATAAGCAAGAAAATCATGAAAAATAGTAAATGGAATCATAAAATTCCATAAAATAGTCAATAATTTTACTTTAAATCCAATTTCATAAGTACACTGTCAATTTTAGAAAATTTCAATCGGGTATATGTTTTTGCTAAAATGGGGCAAAATTAAACCCGAATCCAACCAAAAATGAAATTAAATTTTTTCTAGACATTTTTAGCTCATAGTGTCTTCACAACAATTGATCCTGGGATCTTTAATTACACAATGGTCAGTCTAATTGCATAATTTGGTGTAAAAATAAAAAAAATCCCCAAAAATTGACTAAAAATTGAGAATTTTTAACCTAAATTGGTATTTGTGCCCAAAATGAAATTGTCGAAATATAAGAATATCATTTCTAAGGTTAATCAGGGGTGGGCAACGCAATTTTGACATCAGTTTTGCCTAATCAGGTCATTAAGACCTTGAATTGAACAAAACCCTATTAACTCGAATATAAAAATAAGGAAATTTTAGGCACAATTATAATAAAAATTGGGGAACATTATATGTTTGGGTTTGGAACATGCTGGGAAACACAATTTTGAGGTTTAATTTGAAAATTTTGGTCAAATTAAGGCCCAATTTGCAATTTTATGCAAAACTGGAACTGCCGGGTCAGGCGGGTCAACCCGACCAGACCCGCATAGTGTCTTCTTCTTCACCTAGCTTGACCCACACGAAACCCAAAAACAGAAATGGTTTGAACCCGCAACTTCATTGACTAATTCCAGTTAATTAGCACATTTTTAATTTGATTTTCCAGCTGGAAAATGTCTAGCTGGCTTCATTCAACAACTCTAAAGAATTAACATTCAGTTTTAACTGAATTTTGGGCAGGAATTGATGAACAAAAACCAAAAAAAAAAGGACTCGAATGAGGAGAAACTATTCGGCAAAATTTCTAAGAGGGAGAAGGGAGAGAAAGAGCGGGAAAGAGAGAGAGAACACTAGAGACGTGTAGAGGATTCGAAGATTGAGTGATCGGGATTTTCTCCAACAAGAAAACGCTGGCAAATCAGCTCCGATCGTGATCCTCCACGTCCAGCGAACCTGTGACGAAGTCATCCGCGAAGGTCTGAAATTGATTCTTGGCCAAAGCATCCAGAGCACCCCTGGCGAATCCAAGACCACCGTCGTGAAGTAGAGGTGTCAAGGAAGAGATTTAAGTTGATCATTCAACTCAGAAGCCTAGTTTGATCCACTTCCGAAGAAGGTAAAATTCGTTCATCATCATGATTTTTTAGAAATTCTAGAAATGTGATTTGAATCGGCTTGATGTTATTGTGAATTTTGTTGTGACTTTGTGTCCTTAGATGTTAAAAAAAATCATTTCTAATCATTTGTTCCATATCTTGATCGCATTTTGGCCATAAAAACCGCATGAAATGCCTTAGCCACCGTTGCCAAACTTCGCCAGAGCTTATGAGGTCCTCGCTGGAGCGTCACCGTGACCATAGGTCATCCAAGTATGCTTCCCTTCAATTTTGTTTGATGATTTGGTGCTGATTGGAACCGACTTAGACGATTAGGGCGAGTAGGATAGTCATTCAAGTTCTGAAAAATGTAAGTTTAGTTGGTGAATGTCGGGGTTTTGGACTAAATTTTAGCCGGTGACGGAGGTCCGTGTGACCGTTAAATTGGACTAGATTGATACTAGGATATGTGAACTTGATGACGGTACAATCGGAATGGCGAAATAGTAGCCGGGGAGGTCGCTGATAGTGAGCTTGAAGTCGTGGCCTTAAGAACCATAAGATGGAAATAATGCACATTAGGTGTTCGATCAAATGCCTAAATGAAAAAGGGGCAAAAAACGGTGCTTGTTTTGGTGAGTCGTGCCCCCTAGAGAAGAAGACCGGCACCGACGAAGCCCGGTCTGGTCTCGATCAAATCGGGTCGAGAACCGTCCGATCCGATTCAATCCCTTGGTGGGAAAATTCAAGAAAAGGAAAATAAAAAAAAATCACAAAAATCATAAAAAAAAAAAAGAAAAAAAATTCATAAAAATTGGAAAAATTATAAAAAAATCAGAAAATAGAAAAATTCTCAGAAAATTCATAAAAATTCGAAAAATTAAGAAAATAAAAATTTGAAAATTCTCAAAAATCAATAAAAAAATTGAAAAATTCACAGAAATTTCCAAAAACCATAAAAATCATTTTCTCGATTTAAAATTTTTTCCGAAAAAAAATCAAAATTCTAAAAATCCACGAGAATGATTGAACATCATTGTAGCCAGTCATAAAAAAATAAAATCGAATTTTTGGAAGTGTCCAAATGACATTAAAAAAAATTTGAAAATTTTGAAAATCCACAAAATGATTAGAAATCATTATGGCCAAATCATAAAAAAAGTGAAATTTGGATTTTCCAAAATGCCTAAGTGGCATAATTTGGAAAATTCCAAATTTAAGGCCAAAACTCCTAAAAAACCCTAAAAATAAAATGAACAAGCTATTAAAGCTTTGGCTAGGGTTTTGATGAATTTTTCATTTCGAGTGACCAAATTAGAGTTCTTTGATTGATTTGCCATTGGATGTATAGTTGATTTTTGAATGCTTAATTGATTGTCCATGGTTAGATTAGAAAATTGAAATTAGGGATCCGTGGTGACGCATTAGACATGCCATAACATTCTTAGGTACCGAAAGGGCATTAATGGTTTCAATTTGGGATCGTTAATGTAATCAAGTCCCTTATCCGTAATCTTTGGTTCATAGGATTGCGGTACTTCTCCGTACCATAATTAGGTTTCTAGTCGACCTACCATAAACAACTAGTGGCGACTCCAAGTTTAAATTTAGATCAAACAAATCCCACCATCACGTCAAGTATGGCCTGGGAGAGGCCCATATAAAAAAATATTTCCATCAGAAAAGCACGTGAGAGTGTGGCGTGACAAAAGGTAACATTGATAGTAGGAGGTCAATCGACAAATATGTTGTTTCCTTATATTGATGAGCTATGAGTTGGATGAGCAAGAGGCAGAGCACGGTTGCTTTATCTATTACTGAGGTAGAGTACATGGTCCTTACTCATGCTGTTAAGGAAATAATTTGACTGTGCAAATTGTGTAAAGAGCTTGGTTTTACATCGTACAACCACACGTTAATTGGAGAAGGAATGATGCTCCGCAGGGCGTCTCTCGTCTTCCTTCTTCTGCTACTTTTTTCTTCTCACACGACCATCTCTTCGAAAGTCGCCACCGTCTGCCAAACGAGCAATGGTAAGCATTTCAATTTCTATAGATGCATGCAAAATGAGAAAAACACAAATCATGGGTTGACCGGATAAACCGCTCAAAGTAATGATTGAGAATAGCCGCTTATGAGGAAAGTGATTATAGGTGATACAAAAGAAATTGATTTCACGTTAATGTTCTTTTAGAATTCGAAGTTTGAAGGTAATACTGTCTAATGTAGAGATTAAGTAAATGCACGTATTCAGCAGGAAGCAATTTTGACGAGGTGACGGTGAGCAAGATCATTGTCTGTGGAAGTCAATCTCGGCATGGCCCTTCAAAGGACCAACCTTCGAAGCCAGGCTCGCCATTGTGAATCTTTCGAATGATTCTCGATTATTAACTTTTCAGTTTGATCGCTCCTACTATTTGTTGGTGTTATAAAGAAATAAATAATTTGCTTTCTTTTCTCTCCATGGTTAATTAGGGTTTTCCACCACCTTTTGTTCATGGAGCTCAAATGATTTCTTCGAATACACTGCGAATGGGAAAAAATTTAAATTGATTTGTTAATTTAAATGATATTCCTATACCTTTTTGCCAAATCTCGATATATAATTTCATGCTCCCGAAGCACCACATATTCATTGTGCAACCCAATCATTGCATTTCAAGTCTTATATATTTGTTGTTCCCCAGATGGTTGATGTACCTTTATTATTATAAGTGATGTTTTGCTTATGTTTATCACATGCATACATTTATTGCTAAATAAACATTAAGAGTCCCCGATAAAATTAAGTAATAATATGATGCCTTTCCAATCATACACCTATTAAGACTTGAATCATCAAAGATAGGCCTGCCAAAGCAGGGGTGTCTTTAACTATTTGAGTAAAATAGGATGGATAATAGTTATCCATAAGTCAAGATTGGTTTACTTAACGAGGCTATCAAAACGGTTTTGGGCCTTGAGGCATAGTGTTTAGGGATAAGATATGAGATATCAACCCCAATAACCAAGAGTTGTATTCGATACAATTGACAAAGAGTTGTCTACCTAAATAACTTAGTCTTGAGCGGTAAGCCAAAGTTTACTCGAGTCTTAGTAAAATATGGATCTTGGTTCACTATACTTATTGGGACACATGTTATAAAAGTATAGTGAGAGTTTATTATAAATAATATTAATGAACAATTTATTTTGCATATTTGTTGTAGATAATGGCAAATAGCTCTGCATCACACTTTTCATTGCGATCTGTCCTTGAGAAGGACAAATTGAATGGTTCAAACTTTTTGGACTGGTATAGAAGCTTGAGAATTGTTCTCAAGCAGGAGAGAAAAAATGATTATGTCCTGGAGAAACCACTCCTTAGAAGGCACCTCCTTCCAATGCTCCCCATGCTGAAAGGAATGCTTATCAGAAGCATAAAGATGATGCATTGGATGCATCATGTTTAATGTTAGCTACCATGAACTCAGATCTTCAGAAGCAATTTGAGAACGTGGATGCCTATGATATGATCATGAACCTGAAAAATTTGTTTCAGGAGCAGGCACGCACTGAAAGGTACCAAACGGTAAAAACCTTAATTGAATGCAAGCTAGCAAGTAGGAGCTTAGTTAGTCCACATGTCATAAAAATGATAGGTTATATTGAAAACCTGGAACGCCTGGGCTCTCCTATTAGCCAAGAGTTGGCTATCGACATTATTCTTCAGTCATTGCCTCAAGATTATGACACGTTTGTTATGAACTATAATATGCATAATCTGAATAAGTCTTTGACCGAACTCGCATGAGATGCTCAAAACTGCTGAAAGCAGAATATCAAGAAGGACCCTACCCCTAATGTTCTCATGGTTCAAAAGGGAAAGGCTTTAAGAAGCCAGGTAAGGTCAATGGCAAGGGTAAGGGCAAGGGCATTAAGCCTAAACCCAAATCCAAGACCAAACCAGTCCGATTGTTGATCTTTGTATGCTTCCATTGTGGTGAGAATGGACATTGGAAGAGGAATTGCAAGAAATATTTGGAGGATTTGAAGAAAAAGGGAAGTGAGACTTCGATTCAAGTATTTATGTTATAGAAGTAAATGTTACTACTAGTTCTACTTCATGGGTATTGGATACCGGTTGTGGTACTCACATTTGTATGGATGTGCAGGGACTAAAACGAAGTAGAACACTTGCAAAAGGTGAAGTGGAACTACGAGTTGGAAATGGAGCAAGAGTTGCTGCATTAGCCGTAGAAACATATGATGTAGCTTTACCTTCTGGCATGAGTTTAGAACTGAATAATTGCTACTATGTACCTGCTATACGCAGGAATATTATTTCTGTTTCTTGTTTGGACAAGGAAGGTTTCTGTTTTGATATAAAGAACAATAGTTGTTCGTTTTATCTTAATGGATTATTTTATGGTAGCGCCCATATTGTGGATGGGATATATGTTCTAAATCTTGATGTGCCAATCTATAATATAAATACAAAAAGATTTAAATCTAATGATTTGAATCCAACCTACCTATGGCATTGTCGATTAGGCCACATAAACGAGAAACGAATTCACAAGCTTCATAGCGATGGACTATTAAATTCATTTGATTTTGAATCATTTGATACATGTGAATCTTGTTTAGTTGGAAAAATGACAAAAGCTCCTTTTACTAATCAAAGTGAGAGGACAAAAGAATTATTAGCCCTTATACATACTTGATGTGTGTAGACCACTAAGTTCTACGACGGAAGAGGTTATCAAGATTTCATTACATTTATTGATGATTTCAGTAGATATGGGTATGTTTACTTGATGAAACATAAGTCCGACTCCTTTGAAAAGTTCAAGGAATTTCAAAATGAAGTACAGAATCAACTTGGCAAAAATATCAAGGCTCTTCGATACGATTGAGGAGGAGAATATTTAAGCCAAGAGTTCAATGAGCATCTCAAAGAGTGTGGAATTGTTTTACAGCTCTCTCCTCCTGGAACACCACAATGGAATGGTGTCTCTGAGAGGAAAAATCGAACTTTGTTAGACATGGTTCGATCAATGATGAGTCTTTCAGATTTTCCATTATCTTTCCGGGGATATGCACTCAAAAACAACCTGCGTTTACACTAAATAGAAGTCCATCAAAAGCCGTAGAGAAAACACCATATGAGATGTGAACAGGAAAAGTTCCTAGTATGTCTTTTCTAAAGATTTGGGGTTGTGAAGCTTATGTTAAACGTTTACTTTCTCGATAAGCTTGGACCCAAATCTGATAAATGCTTCTTTGTGGGATATCCTAAAGAAACGAAAGGATATTACTTTTACAATCCATCGAGAGAACAAAGTGTTTATTGCTCGAAATGGTGTCTTTTAAAGAAAGAGTTTCTTACTAAAGGAACCAAAGTGGAGTAAGTTAAACCTCGAAGAAGTTATAGTGCCACAAGAGGGTGTTCCAATTCATGAGGAACCTCAATGAGATCTACAAAGAGTTGTAGAGTCTATTCCAAAGGCACCTATAGTTCGTAGGTCTAAAAAGAACACATCGTGAGCCTATGAGATATGGTTTTCACGTGACAGAACATCGCCATCTATTGTTAATAGAAAATGATGAACCTCGACCTATACAGAAGCTATGATGGGCCCAGATCCGATAAATGACTTCAGGCCATGAACCGAAAATAGACTCAATGTATCAAAACAAAGTTTGACTTTGATTGATCCACCAAGGTGTAAAACCTATAGGGTGTAAGTGGGTTTTCAAGAAAAAAAACTGATATGGATGGAAATGTTCACATCTATAAAGCACGGCTAGTAGCTAAAGGTTTTAAACAAACTCATGGTATTGACTATGACGAGACCTTTTCGCCAAAGGGCCATGCTTAAGTCCATTCGGATTATTCTAGCATTTGCTGCATATTATGACTATGAGATATGGCAAATGGATGTAAAGACAGCTTTCCTTAACGGAAATCTAGAGGAAGATGTGTACATGACACAACCTATAGGCTTTACATCACCAATCGAAGATATGCAAGCTTCAACGTTCTATTTATGGGTTGAAGCAGGCATCACGGAGCTAGAATATTCGTTTTGATGAAACTGTCAAAGAGTTTGGCTTCATCAGAAACAAAGAAGAAGCTTGTGTATACAAGAAGTCTAGTGGGAGTGCAATTGTGTTTCTAGTGTTGTATGTGGATGACATACTACTCATTGAAACGACATTCCTATGCTTCCGCCCGCTTAAGACATCGCTAGGAAAATTTTTCTCCATGAAGGACATAGGAGAGGCAAATTATATCTTGGGGATCAGGATCTATAGAGATAGATCTAAGAGATTTATTGAACGAGTCAAAGCACATATGTTGACAAAGTCATCAATAGGTTTAATATGCAAGACTCCAAAAAGGTTTTCTCCGATGACACATGGCATAAGTCTTAGCAAAACTCAGTGTCCTTCATCACAAGATGAGCGAGACCGCATGAGTAGGATTCCTTATGCATCGGGCTGTGGGATCCATTATGTATGCTATGTCGCGGCACTCGTCCCAATGTTGCTTATACATTGAGCATGACAAGTAGATACCAATCGATCCAGGGAAACCTCACTGATTGTTGTAAAAATATCCTTAAGTACTTGAGAAGAACTAAGGATTTATTCTTAGTCTATGGAGGTGAGGAACAGATCACTATAAGTGGTTACACTGATGCTAGTTTCCAAACCGACAAAGACGACACCTTCGATCGCAGCTTAGGTTTTGTCTTTTTGCGTGAATGGTGGAGCAAAGTGTTTGGAAGAGTTCCAAGCAGACACTATTGCAGATTCTACGACAGAAGCTGAGTATATTGCTGCTTCAGAAGCATCAAAGGAAGCTGTTTGGATTCGAAAGTTCATAGAAGAACTGGGAATCAGTCCCACAAGTTCAAATCCAACGGACCTCTATTGCGACAGCAATGGGGCCATAGCTTTGGCTAAAGAGCCTAGGTCTCACCAAGACCAAACACATACTCAGAAGTATCATCTCATTCGAGAATTCATTGAAAGAGGTGATGTCAAGATATGAAAAGTTGCAATGGAGTTGAATATAGCTGATCCGTTGACAAAGGCTCTTCCACAATCTAAGCATGAGCGTCATTGTAATGCTTTAGGCCTTAGACACATTAGTGATTGGTCTTGATGTGAGTGGGAGCATATGTGATATACATTTTCATTGTTCATTAATAAAATATATATTATATTTGATTTCGATTTAATTTTAGTATATAATTGAATGCGAAATCTTTATTCCCGAATATTGAATATCCTTAATAGATAATCAAATACGTGATTTGATCGTGAAACTCTATTAATAGGGTGGATATTAATATTCTAAATGTCCCTAGTCAATTGCCATTGTGCATTGGGAAGCAAATGGTGTTTGAGACTAGCATGTGAGTCAACTGATGACCAAGTTTCACGGGTCATGAATATAGAGATATAAAGTTGATCACATGGAATACATGTTAGAGAACATTGTATTGGACAGACCCACTATGAGAATATTGTAGGATTGTTATATAATGTCATCAATGTTTCTCATCACAACTATAGAGTATAGTCCTTTGACTTGAGTCTGCCATGATTTCCTAGACGTGGATTGGCATGCTTTAACATTGTCAAACGTTAGCCGTAACAGGTGATTATAAAGGTAATGGCTGGGCATGTCATGAATCGTGCTGAGTGATGTGAGTAGACAAGATGGGATTTGTCCCTCTCATATAATGAGGGTATGATTTCCTAGCCTCCCGTAGAGTTGAGACTGTGAAATGCATGGCCATGCTCAAGTGAGTTGAAGAGTCAACTACTTGTTTTGACAGTCTAACTGCGGTTTCGGGAAAATGAGTTTAAGTTATATAAGGATGACACTTGTCCTGCCTTATGCTTAACTCGGAAATCAAGTGACAAAGGGACTTAGTTTATATGATTGGTTCTAGTGCAAGTGGGAGATTGTTAGTGGTCTGCCCTAGAAATCAATCAATGTTGATACTCTAATATTCGTTGTGGATTAGGTTGTGTCGGAAAACCGATCTTCACTATACTTAGGTAGTCATAATGTCTTGCTAGAGACCGCTTATGACTTGTGGGCCAAAAGGGTTTTGAGCACACTGCTAATGTTTAGTGAACCTACAGGATCGCACACAATAGCGAACGGATTTAATATTTTCTATACGCCTTGATTTACTTAAGAAGTAGATTTTAATTTATTCTCTTATTTAAATTATCTATGCGGTCGTGCGCATTATGAGATAATGATTAAACGTGGGCCCAAATCGCCCGGCCCACTTCTTTTAATTCCGCTAGATAATGAAGCTATATAAATAGATAGAGAATCGTTCTCTGTCTAGGGTTTTTCGATCTGATGATCGAAAAATCAAAAGGCGTTGAAAAAGAAAACTTCAAGATCTTTTGCTAAGCACGTGGATCGTTGGAGAATTCCGTTCGTGTGTGTGGATACCGATAGAGGCGCAACACTTAGGGCGCTAATCCGCACACAATCGATTATCGATTTATCTTCGATCTGCAAAAGGTACGTTTCAAATTCCTTTTCGATTTCGATATATACACATGGATCCTGTCTAGGGTTCTATATTCCGCTGCTTTATTTTTCGTTGATGAACCCAACACTTTTAGCATTCAAGTTTGAAGATAATAATGTCTAAGGTAGAGATTAAGTAAATGCACGCATTAAGCAGGAAGCAATTTTGAGGAGACGACGGAGAGCAAGATTGTTGTCTGTGGAAGTCAATCTCAGCATGGCCCTTCAAAGGACCAACCTTCAAAGCCATGTTCTGTGTGGAAGTCAGTCTCAGCATGGGCGTTCAAAGGACCAACCTTTGAAGCCATGCTCGCCATTGTGAATCTTTCAATGATTCTCGATTATTAATTTTTTTTGTTTGATCGCTCCTAACATTTGTTGGTGTTATAAAGAAATAAATAATTTGCTTTCTTTTCTCTCCATGGTTTATTAGGGTTTTTCACTACCTTTTGTTCATGGAACTCAAATGATTTCTTGAATTCACTGCGAATGGGAAAAAATTTAAATTTGTTTGTTAATTGAAATGAGATCGCTATACCTTTTTGCCAAATCTAGATATATAATTTCATGCTCTCGAAGTACCACATATTCATTGTATAACCCAATCATTGCATTTCAAGTCTTTATCTATTTGAGTGAAAATATGATATTCGCAACAGTTTGAATATTTTGATTTGGCTTGAGCTGACAGTAATGTCATGTTCCGAAAGCACTTAAAATTTTTTCGGAGTGAGATCTCAATTTTGATCTTATTCAGGATGACCTCTTGTAATTCTCTTGAAATTCGACGACAAACAAGTGAAAAAAAAACATTAAGAAACCCAATAACCCATGGAATAGGTGTTTGAGCCCATTACCACGGTCCCACCGCGTGTTAGGTCGCAAGATAACAACAATGCTTTGTAATTCGAAAATAGATTTTACTCGAAAATGATTCTTTTTTATTCTATGCCCGGAAACAGTTTTTAAACATTTGAAGGCATTTGATAATTACACAAAATTTCATTTTATTAATAGTATTTTGAATTTTTTAATATTTATTTCTTTTTTTTTCCTCCTTTTTTTTTCTTTCTTTCCCATCTCCTTCCTTGGCCATGGTCGGTCACGACGCGTCGGCCGAGCCGAGGGGTGGTGAGGTCGCGGCCCTCACCGCCGGGCCGCCACCGCCACCCGTGGCCGGACCGGGGTGGCGATAATGAGACCGGCCTCGCCTTGGTCGGGCGAGGTCAAGGTCGACCTCACTGCCGCCTAACCGGCAAGGCCGACCTCGTTGTCGCCAACCCAGGCGACAAAGGAGGTTGGCCTCGCCCGATCCGGGCAAGGTCGAGCCTCGCCCAGCCAAGGCGAGGCCAGCCTCCCAAGCGTTGAGGGGACCCTCACAGCCATTGGTGAGGGCCGCCCGCCCTCGATGGCCCCGGCCTGTGGGCCGACGGTGGCCATCGGGCGTGGGTGGTAGGCTAAAGAACAACAACAAACAAAAAAAAAAAAAAAAAAATCAAGAAGAATCAGCTGTAGAAAATTGTTTCGGAATCAAGAAACTACTTTTTTTTTTCTTGATTTTGTTCCAAAATTGATTCTGGGAACATTTTTTGCAAAATTGTGCCCGTGCACAAAAAATTTAACAAATGGATTTCTATTCGCAAATTGATTCTGGAATAAAAGAATATAAATTTTACTATTTGACAAGTTGTCAAACAGGTCCTTAAAAGCCAAAAATTTTCTCCACATAATTAACAAATGTTCAAAGCACAAGCTAGCCGTAGATCCGCTCACAACATAGTTCAAGCTTGTGATCTCATGAAAACAATGACTTCTTTATCATTGGCTTATCATGCTCAATGGTTCCAATTTGTTCGGTTCATTGCATTTCTTAACGAGCGCATTGTCTAGGATGAACAACTCCAACTTGGTCTCCACTTAAAAAAGAAAACTAATTCCGATGCAAGAGTAGACCTACGAGGAATTCTTGTCAATGATTTCAAGAGTAGACCTTCAAGGGAAGATCGCGTGAGATGAAAGGGCTAGGAAGAGAAGGAAGGCGAGGGAGGCCTTGTGAAGCATCGTTCTCTCTCTTGCAAAATGCATGATTCGGTGAGGCGAGGCTAGGCCACGCTAGAGGTTGTCGGCTTCGGGCAAGCGAGGCCAGCCTAAGGCCAGCGCCTCGCCAGATCTAGCGAGGCGAGGCAAGGCCTTGCTCAAGGATGCCAGCCATGGGCAAGCAAGGCCGAGCCTGCGCGGGCCGATCACCCGGCCGTTCTGGTGGTGACAACTTGCAAGGAAAAAGAAAAAAAAAAAAAAATATAAAAAAATATAAAAAATTATTAAAATATTTAAAAGTTAAAAATTGGAGTTTTTAAAAATAAAATAAAATAAAATAAAAAATTATCAAAAAGAGTGCAAGGAAGAAAATCAAATCAGATTTTCCATACCGAATGGCGGAAAATATTTTCCGAGTCTTTTTCGAGTTTTAGCCGAACACCGGAAAATATAGTCATTTTCCTGAAAAATGACTTCGTGGAAAATTTTTTTCAGAAATGTCATATTTTTCGCGAAATGAACGGAGACATCGCCTTATTTGGATCTCACATGACACCCACGCTATTAAATAGTTAAGATGAAATAGGCTCACATGCTCAGAGCATACGAAATTTTTTTGACCGGTTGCTCGACCGATCGGAGTTGTTATTGGAGTGAGCTGAGTCGGTCTTGCAAGAACAAATCGAGATAAGAACGGTGAAAAGAAAGGACGACGCGAAGTCAAGGTAGACGGTCAATAAGTCAACTTGACTTTCTATTGTGGCATAAATAGAAGAATCAACTTAATTATAAGATAACGCTCATTTATCAAGATTTATTTACCAAAGTTAAGTATTAAAGCTCGCTTCCTCATACATTTAAAGAAAAGGTGATATTCGTGGCATTGGTGTCCCTAGCCTTTTTATTTGTGCAATGTCGTCTCTATTTTTTTTTTTTGCTAAATCGGGTCCTTGAATATGTTCGATTGTTGTCCTTCTATCGATGCTTGGATGAAAATGCCAATGTGGAGTCAAATAGCCGTTAAGTGCTTACGTGGGAACAACATAGTGTCCATGTGGCTTTTAAAAATTTAGAAAATTTAAAAAACATATGAATTTAATTTTTCTTAACAAAAATTTGAAAAGAAAAGAAAAAAAAGCCATCAACAATCGATGGTGGCGGACATGGCGGAGGAGGGTGGCGAAAGTGGCGCGGAGAGCCACGAGGTTCAGCCACCCACCTACCAAGACAAAGATAAGCTTAGGTCAATTCGAACCCGCCTGAGTATCTTTGTCCAACCCTCTCTCAGTCCGAGTATGTGCATTTGGGGGTGGCTAGAGATGGTGGCGATGCCCAGCTAGCAACAAGGGTTGTTGGATCCTTACTGATGGCTTGGCACAATAATTGTGACAAGTATATAATGGAAGGACGAGCGTGAACAAACAAATACGAAGTTTAATGACCCGGTTGCATAGAAAAAAAACGTCTAAGGTCTACGCTGCACAAATTGTAAAAGTTAAAGAACCCTCCATGTCATTATCCCAAAGAAAAAATCCATTTAAGGATGACAATTGGCTAATATAGATAAGGATTAACTCCAGCGACTGAGAGGTCTGTTTGCGGCATGTTTGTCAAAAAGGGAATTCAAGCGCCAATTAGTTGGGCATCTATACATTTCGAAATCACTGACAAGCTTTTCTCATAGGTCTAATCTTACATTGGATTTAGTTTTCTTGTCAAGTGGAGATCACGTTGTAGTTATTAATCCTAGACAATGCGCTTCTTAAGAGATGCGATGAACCAAACAAATTGGAACTATTGAGCTTGATAAACTAGTGATAAAAAGGAGTCATATTGTTTTCAAAGAAATCACAAATTCAACTTATGTCGTGAGCAGATCTCTAGCAAATTTAGTTAGTTGTGTGAAGAAAATTCTTGGCTTCTAACACGTTGGTGGGATCGCGGCAATGGAGTCGTACACCAATACAATAGGTTAGTGGGTTAGGTATTGTTTTTTTTTTTTTTCACTTTCTTGTTATATGATTTCAAGAGAATTAAAGGAGGTCATGCTAAATAGAATCAAATTTGAGATCTCACGCTTCCTCTGAAAAACTTTAAAGTGCTTTTGAAATATGATATCCCTGTTGGATTGCACGGTGGATGACATGGTATTTCGGGAGCATGAAATGTGGTGAAAAGGCATAGGATATCAATTCAATCAACAATCCCATTCGCAGTGTATTTCAAAGAAATCATTTGAGCTCCATGAATAGAAATATGTGGAAAACCCTACATAATCGTGGAGATTATAGAAAGGAAAACATGCAATTGAAGGAGGAAAACATTTTCCACACTTTTGAAGGAGTTGGCCCACATACACAGAATACATGCAATTGTCACTCACAATCAATCTACCGGGTCCGTCACGATGTAATGCACCCTTTAGTCAGAGAGAGAGAGACTTTATATGTACAAGGCATTATCTTTCATCCATGTTTTCAAAGTCGGTTGGCAGCGAAACGTCCGAACCACAATACACGGCTGATGATGGTCAAGCCCGTTGGGTCGACATTGTTGTATATGTCACTCTCACCGATTCTTTCTATGTACACACGGTTATCGTAGAATCATACATTTTGCAAGAGAGAGAACGATGCTTCACAAGGCCTCCCTCGCCTTCCTTCTTTTCCTAGCCCTTTCGTCACACGCGATCTTCTCTTCAAGGTCGCCACCATTGCCCGCCAGATTAGCAACGGTAAGCTATCTTGTACTATAATTACATGTAAAAAAATAACAATAAAGTGCATCTTGTCTAATTCTTCATTCGCCACGCTGGCAATCCGTGGCTGCCAAGTATGCAATTTACGGCTATTTAATTGTCATATGAGTATATCGTCCAAACCCCGATGTCGCGACAAACTTCCCGAGCCTTTTCGAATGACATGCGAAAAACAAGAGAAGCTCGCTCGGCGTGCTAAGTCTAGGTTCAAGACTTAACTCGGCTCTCCCAAGCTCGTACCATATTAAGACTTAGAGTTTAAATATTTAACATGCAAATCGTTTATACCAAGGAGTCGCCACTAATCGATTTGAGGTAGGTCGATTAGAAACCCAAATAAAGTGACGGAGAATTATCCTATTCCTATGAACCAGATATTGATTGGATTCGGGAACTTGGTTACACTAGTTGGATAACTAATGCCCTTTCGGTACCATTTTACCCCTGTTCATTTTTAAAACATTTGTCAATGCAGTTTGGATTGATTTTAGGACCTTTCTCCTAACATGTGAGGTGATCAAGCGAAAAGCGTAATTAGAAGAGATTAGCAGTCAAAAACACAACAATTCATGCAGCCTAAGGTTCTAACCTTAATTAAGTCGATGACATTCGAAAATACAATACCATGCAATTATATTAAAAATATGCATAATAATGCAACGGTAATAAAAAAAACATGCAAAGTACTAATGCGTAACTTCAGGCTTGTCTAATTTAAATGAGACAATAGCATGCACGATAATACAACAAAAGATTAAAACACTCAATTAAGTCACATAAAAAAAGATTTTTTTTTAAAAGTTTTAATTAATTTTTAATTTTTTTTTTTGAGCAAATAAAATAAAATAAAATGAAATAAGAAAATAAAAAGGAAATATATTTTTTTAAAAAATTTAAATTTTTAAGTTTTTTTTTAAAAAAACTAAATACAGAAAAAAAAAAAGGAAAAAATTTTTAAAATTTTAAAATTTCTTTTTATTTTTTTAAAAAAAGAAAAGAAAAGGAAAAGGAAAACCCTTTTTATTATTTTTATTTTTAATTATTTAATATTTTTAAAACTAAATAAAGAAGAAAACCGGGTCGAGTCGGATCCGGTCGGTCGGAACCGACTTGGGTCAACGGATCCGACCGAATCTATAGACCCGCAGAGGGAAACGCCATGGGCCAAAATCGGCCGTCTGTAAGCCGACCTAGATCGACGCCGCCCCCAAATCGACCCCTTGGCACCAATACCAATCCTCTCCACCTACCAATGTCGTCGTCCGATCGCCGTTCGCCGGCCGGCGACCAAAATAAAAACCGGTTTCATTGAGGATTTTTGTCGAACAGGTGGGGGGCGACGAAGAAAACAAGGGATCCTGACCTGTTCCGTCGAACCAAAGGATTCAGGCGATCGGGCCAACCTTCGATGACGACACACGGCGGGCGGGCGGTATGGGCGGAGAACAGCGCCCTGGGCGGTATGAGTCGGCCAAAATCGAGAGCAAAAATGGGGAGAAACGAGTGTCGAAACCGAGGGGGACTCTCATGGATTGGCGGCTGGCGTCTGGGGGAAGCTTCGGCCCGTCACGAGGGTGCAGCCGGTGCCGGCCTTCTTAGGCTACTTCTTACCAATGGACTTCTCTCTCTCTCTCTCTCTCTACATTTCTTTTTGTTTTCTATCTCTCTCTGTTTCTTTACTTTTTGCTTTTCATCTCTCTCCTCGCTTCTCCGCGAATCGGGCCGACCTCCTCTTTTTTGGTTTATAGTGGCACCACGCCTCGCTCTTCCATGTCGCCCCGACGACGACGCCCACACTGCCCACGCCTGACCCCGCGGCCAGGCCGTGCAGCGGAGGAGGCCACCCGCATGCAGAGGGAGAACAGGGGGCCTAGGAGGGGAGGAGGGGACAAGGGGGGTCCAGGAATGGGGGGAAGACGGACCGGCAATTAATGCTAGTCCTGCCGGGCGCAGCCTGCTCGCCTTCCTCCGGCCGGACAAATGACGGCGGCGGGGCTGCAAGGCCACGCCATCATCGGGAAGGTGGGCGGTCAGGGAGAGAGAGCAACGGCGAGGGGGAGAAGGAAGCCGGGCCGAGGTTGGACCCAAGTGGGAGGAAGGAATAGAAGGCGGGCCGGAGAGGGAAGCCCACGCGAAGAAAAGAAAAAGAAAAGAAAGAAAAAGAAGGCGGGCTAAGCCCGCGAGGAGGGGAGAAAAAAGAAAAAGAAAAGAAAAGAGAGGGAGTGGGCCGGAGGAGGAGGCCCGCGCGGGAAAAAAAGAAAAAGAAAGGGGAAGGAGGAGCTGGGCCGCGTGAGGGGCGCTGGGCCGTGGGGGAGGAAAAAAGAAAAGGAAAGGGGTCGGGTCGGCTCGGCTTCGACCGCCCAAAGGTCTGTGTTTTTTAATTTCTTTTTAATTAACATTTTAATAGACCCTATAAATATACCTAATTTCTACATGCAATGCATTTAAATAAAAATATTTTTATTTTAGGAATTAAAGGAATTTAATTCCTAAATTTTGTGAAATTGATTTTAGGCAAATTAAAAATAGGTGTCAACAAATGCCCCTCTTTGAAGGTGAGCTCGTAGAGATTGAGCTCGCAAAAATTGAGCTCGTAGAGGTTACATTCAAAGATAAAATGACATCTAAATTTGGCTCATGCATGTTCGATGAATGTTATTTTTGGCGAGACCGTAAGTCTCATTTTTATGATTCGATAAGATGATGCACACTAAAGCAAATAAAAACATACCTGAGGCTACTTACCTTGCCAAAGGGTAGAGTAATTCCAGATAATTGATATTGTGTGTCGAGGACCCGAACCTTTCTTCGGTCGCCTTGACGGGGATTGTTTGTCTAGGACCCGAACCTTTCTTCGGTTGCCTTGACTGGGAAATCGCTTGCCTAGGACCTGAACCTATCTTCGGTCGCCTTGACTGGATTTCGTTTGTCGAGGACCCGAACCTTTCTTCGGTCGCCTTGACTGAGGAGAAATTGCTTGCACAGGACCCGAACCTTTCTTCGGTCGCCTTGACTGGATTTCGTTTGTCGCGGACCCAAATCTACCTTCGGTTCTTTGTGGATCGGGGAAATCACTTGTACGAGCCCTGAACCTTTCTTCGGTCGCCAGCTGGATTTCGTTTGTCTAGGACCCAAACTTTTTTCGGTCGCCTTTAACTGGATTTCATCCGTCTTGAACTCGAACCTTTCTTGATCGCCTTTGATATTTGGATTTTGCTTTGCCAAAGTACCTGCATTTCATAAGGGGTACCTGAAAAGACTTGATGTGAACAAAGGGGGTCAGTCCCATGCTCAGGAGGGGTACCATAACAATCATAGGTACACGGATTTTTGGAACCGGTCACAGTGCGTAATATACTTACCGATACGTTCCTCGCCTCTCAAGGGCATGTCTCCTATCGACAAGTTTTCCTTTTTCACAAACGCGCGCATTCATTGAGAAATAAACAATTGAGGTTGTTTTTGAATATTGTACGAAATATCTTGACCAGCTAGTCAAGATGCTTTTCTTTTCAAAGGAATACTCGGTTTACCTTCCGGGTAGTTTGAAAAGAAATCGATGATTTTGAGACCAGGTAAAGAGTAAAATGTACTTACACAGGCACGTTCCCCGAAGGTTTGATGTATTATCTGCTGAATAACCAACCTTTTTCGAGCATCTCTCTTGGGATGATAATGAGGGCTTTTACAAGACCCGAACTTTTGTATTCTATCACTGGGGGATTAAAACTCGAGTTGTCAAAGATGATTAGCATAAACATGCATGTATTCATCAATGATAGACAAGCTGGGCTATTCCAAAGTGTGCATTTGAAGGTTCATGCAAGATGATTTTGCCATGTTTATATCACCAAACCTCCACCGAGAATTAATCAAGATAATTTTTTTTTGACAAGGTGAACTTCTTGAGATATTGAATGAGGGTCTTCCAAATGTAAAGGACTTTTCACTCACTCTCATTGAAAAGGGTTGTTTGTCCCAACCATTAATGCAGGAACATTGAAAACACTCGATCCGACCGCTATCATATCAACAAGGGTCTGAGTTTTCTACAAGCGATGCGACACACGCCAATCTAAGAGGTCTTCTTCAGGGTCATAATGTAGGCTTGGTCAATAGTTTAACAAAGGAGACCCGTCCGAGTCAAGGCCATGAAAAAAATATTTTGCAATTATCTCCAGGTTTACAAGTCAAGAACCCCGCAAAACGAGATAAAAATAGTCTTGCTCACACCTCCTCGGCGTTGTTTATAAACATTTGAAATCCCGCGCTAATTCAAGTGTCTCAGTCAGAAGAGACTTTATGAGGGATGTAACGTGGGCTTGGTTTACTGGTTGAGGAACGAAATTATCGTTGGGCTCAAAAATGCGTGTAAGGGTGAGAATTGGTGATCTTCTTGGTATTGTCACCGGTCTTCTTCTTAACCATCAGGATCCTTCTGGAAGACTCCCCGGATAATCTTGTGTTTTAGCATCTTTAATAACTTTTCCTTGGAGAGCTTCAGTGTCAAGTATTTTCTTAGATACCATTTTATCTATCATGTAGCAGATCTTTGCCAAGATAAAATCCCTAAAGTAGGAATTTATATCAAGGAAGAACTCAAGTTTAAACCCTTTGGGGTCATCTATTCTCCACTATTTAATAACTTTGAGGTATTTGAGAGCACGTTATCCAGAAAATAAGAACTCTTTTCTTCTCATCTTTTTCATCATTTTTCTTCTTCTCCTTTTCTTCTTTTTTGTTTTCTATTCATGGGCATTGGCCTTACTTTTCGAGGCACACTTTGCTTTTTCATGCCCCAATTCTTGAAAGATTCGGTGTTGTCGGGACTAGCCTAAACAAAGTTGAACAGAACAATGTTTTTAGGCTCCTGGAGTCTTCATCTTCATTCAAAGACATGAGACCATGATGCTCAAACTGTGGTGACTTTTGTCTTGCCCCGTGTGGGGGATGATCACCAATTGGGTTCGTCGAAATGAAATTGTCGGCTCAATTGGGCTAGCGAGGGATATAAGTGTATGGGATATTGCTCTTCGTCATCCTAGGGCACTTAAATTATCGTGAGAGTTCATCCGCAATAAAACACTCAAAGATTAAGGCAAGTGAGAGCAAGAAAATTTCTATTCGCCTTTTTTCACCTTGTGCGAGCTATTGCAGCTGATGATTATAGAAACTTTTAAATATTACAAACTCCTCATCTTTTTGTTTTACTTAGTGAAAACATTACTATTATCAATAAGATCATTGGCATTACGGACAGGCATTAGTTTGCTACTTCTCTCTTGACAAAAAGCCCTCTTAGTCTCGACTATCCGGCCGTCGATGGTGTGTTTGTCTTGGAGGACTCCATCGAGGATCACGGGTTCCATGAAAACAGCAAGGTTGAAGCCATGGGGGGGCAATGATCGAAAAGAAGGGATGTTTTTCTTGTTTCCTCTAAGTTTGAATCTATCCCGTGGAGGCTAATTCACCTCAAGCTACCCCAATATGGGGTGGTTCTTGACAGGGTAATTTGAAAGGAACCTCCGAGTATGCGGGCTCAAAAATGATCGTGCAAAAGATCAATGGTAATGTATGGGGCAAAGAAATGAACTGCCTCCCGTCACTTTGGTTATCGTACTTTGCGAGAAATCTCTTTACCTTGTAGAAATGAGTCTCTTTCACTCATCTTGCAAGAGTTTGGTACATGAGAATATGTATAGACCAAGGATTGCCTCTACTCACCTTGACACACCTCGCTCAATACATCGGAGCAGTTTGACACCATTCGTCGAATTGTCAAAATTTTCACAGGGAATTGGTGAATTAAACAGGTAAAATTACCATGCAAGAGTCCTTTCCATGTAATGCACTTGAGGAAGAAAATAGTATCTATTTTCTTTAATTATTTCTTCCTTATTGTTTCTTCTTACTTTTATAAGAAAAGTTTATTTAGGAAAGGGATACTTACCTATCTTTGGACGAAGAGGCATACCTGCAAGGTAATAAGAAAGATCGTGTTAATGAATGGCTTTTTAAGGGATAGGTTGGAAACGATACAACATTACCCTTTGTGATTCTATTTATTGGAGATTCAACCGACAACTTCTTAAATTTTCTCGGATGTTGACAATTCCCTTCTGACAAAACAGGAGCTTATGTTAGAAATGAGAGGATTGAGGATACATTGAGAACGATACAAATTACCCTTCTTCCATTTTGCCTTCAAAGCTAGCAGAGTCATTTTCCCTCTTTACTTTGTTCAACCTTCTTTGTCTCAATCTGTTCCTTCATACTTTTGGTCTCAAGCTCGAATGAAATACTCTATAATTAGGGATGCTTCAATAGAGGATTCTATTGTCGCACGCATCTTTACTTGTGATTCTAGCATATCGAGGAGTTTCTCATGAATGCTTGATTCTCGATTGCATATGCATATGCAATTGCTTGCATGGGAATCTTAAGCAGCAAGCTAATCTCTACTTTAAAGGTCTTCAATTGTTGTGGGGAACTTCGCAGCAAAGTTAATTTTTGTTTTCAAAGTCTTTGATAGATGTGGAGGACTCAAAGACCACGACTAGTTTCTGCTTTCAAAGCCCGTGGAATACCCTTGAGGCTTCCATGGTTGTCAAGATCGGCATCGGCACCATTTTGTCATGTATGAGCTTCTCCCGGATAGAATCGCCATTAGGAGTGTCTCTATCAATAAGTTTTCTGCCAATTCCCTTGTTATCAACATGAAGGGAGAAATTATTTCAGGGATAGTACTTCTTCACGCATTAGAGTTGACCGGCTGGAGAATTGGCGTCCATCCATCTCAGTCAGAATCAGAGCTCCTCCAGAGAGTATCTTTTTCACGACATAGGGGCCTTTGTAGTTTGGAGCAAACTTACCTCCAAGTTCGAGGGGTAGTGGTAGCACCTTTCTTAGGACAAGATCACCTGCTTCAAAGTATCTGGAGCGTACCTTCCGATTGAAAGATCTGGCTACCCTCTGTTGATAGCATTGTCCATGACAAAGGGCCTTCAATCGCTTTTCATCAATCATATTTAGCTGCTCCAATCTCTGCTTCCTTCCCACTGCATCGATAGTTTCACTTGGGACAATACCCGCAGTGAGGGAATTTCTACTTTAACCGGTAAGACCGCTTCCATGCCATATACTAAAGAAAAGAGGTTGCTCCAAAGGGATGTCCGAATTGACGTTCGATATGCCATCAATGCAAAAGGCAACCTTTCATGCCAATCTCGGTAGTTTTCAGCGGTCTTGGCTAAGATCTTCTTAATGTTTTTGTTAGCAGCCCTTAACACTCCATTCATTTGGGGACGATAGCGAGATGAATTCAAATGACGAACTTTGAATTCATTGAGCAAATCATCAACAAACTTGCTATTCATATTTGTCCCATTATTTGTAACGATGGCTTGGGGACGCCATATAACGGCAATTACATCTCGCTTGATGAATTTCATCACATTCCTGACAAAGACATTGGCATATGACGCGGCCTCGATCCATTTAGAAAAATAATCAATTGCGACCAAGATAAAACGATGCCCATTCGATGCTTTTGGATTAATTGGGCCAATCACATCAATGCCCCACATTGAAAACGCCCACGTTTCGACAACTAATGTAACTTTCGATGGGTGGAGCTTTTATCTTGTTTCCATAGATCCGACAAAGAATAACAATTTCGAGCGTGTCGGATGCAGTCACTTTTCAAGGAAAGCCAAGAATAACCTAATCTTGTTATTTTTCTAGCCAACATATGTCCATTCATGTGTGGACCACATACTCCTTCATGCAACTCCTCGCATGATTCGCGTTTTGAATCGCATCCACACATCTTAGCAAAACAGTCATAGGATCTCTTGTACAACTTCTCCCGTCGACGAAGAACTTCATGGCCATTTTCATTAAATATTTTCTATCTCTGCAGAGGTAATCCCTTCAAGGAATTGCTGCTCTTTGATGTAATTCATGATATCATAATACCATGGTTTACCATCGGTTCATTAGTCACGATCATGCAATGCGCCCGGTCTAGTCGAATTTCAACCTTCGGAGGTTCTATTTCCAAACCATCGGTAACTTGTAGCATGGATGATAGTGTAGCCAACGCATCAGCGAATTGATTATGGGATCTAGACAAGTAATCGAACGAGATCTCGTCGAACTCTGAAACCAAGTCTTCTAGATAATCATGATAGGGTATTAATTTAGTATCCCTAGTCTTCCATTCTCCGACAGTCTGGAGTATGATTAAAGCAGAATCGCCGAATACTTTCAATTTAGCGATCTTCATATCAATTGCTGCTTGTAAACCGAGAATACATGCTTCATACTGGCTATATTCTTAGTGCGAGGAACACCAATTTTACGGCCACGAGGATAATACCTTGTCCATCTAGGGATATCAAGACTGCCCCCGTGCGAGAACCGCATGATTCTTGCTCCATCGAAAAATATAGTCCATGTGTGTTCTTCTTACATTGACAAAATGCGATCATCTAGAAGATCATCCTCATGTGTTTCCCAGGGGCATTCAGCCAGCATATCAGCGATCACTCGACCTTTCACCGATTTACGTGATGACATTTGAATGTCAAATTCAGAAATTAGAATTTTCCATTCAGCTAATTTTTCTACTAACGCCGGTTGATTTAGCAAATACTGGATAGGATCATTTTCAGTCACGAGAAACGTCCCGATGGTGCAAAGTATATTGTCGGAGTCCATGCAAAACCCACACCAATGCAACACATGTTTTTTCTGATTTGGAATAATTTTGTTCCGAAATGGTGAATTTCCTACTTAGATAATAGATGGCTCGTTCTTTTCCATCACCGGGTGGCTCTGGGGCTAATAGGACTCCCCAACGATTCACTATGAATCGTTAAATAAAGAGTTAGAGGATGCCCCGCAACCGGTGGAACTAGTCTTTGGGGACTCATCAAATATTGCTTCATTTTTCAAATGCTTCTCGATAGCCTTCATCCCAGTTGATTTAGGCGCCTTTCCGAGAAGTTTGAAGAAAGGTCGTGCAGTCTCGAGAGTTGGGAGATGAACCGAGCAATGTAGTTCAACCTTCCTAAAAGGTTTCTCGACCTCTTTTACCGTGGACGGGGGTTGCAATTCACATATGGCTTTGACTTTGAAGGGTCAACCTCAATCTCTCTGCTACTCACAATGAATCCAAGTAACTTACCAGGGTTGCCCCAAAAATGCACTTTACAGGGTTTAGGCGTAATTTGAACTCACGCAACCGCCTAAACAGTTTTCTTCAAGACTTCAATGTGATCTTCCCCACGCCTGGTCTTGGCGATCATGTCATCGACATCGACCTCAATTTCTTTGTGCATTAGGTCATGAAATAGGGTGACCATAGCACGTTGGTATGTTGCTCCAAAGATTCTTCAAATCAAAAGGCATAACCACTCAGAATGAAAGGTCCCCAAGGAGTGATGAATGCCGTCTTCTCCTTGTCCCGATTGTTCATCCTTATCCGGTTGTATCCAGAGAATCCATCCATGAAAGAGAATAGTTCGAATCCGGCAAAGTTGCTATCCACAAGGACATCTATGTGAGGAAGCGAAAAATCATCTTTTGACTAGCCTTGTTCAAGTCTCGGTAATCCACACAAACTCGAATTCGACCATCGTTCTTCTTCATTGGTACGATGTTCGCTACCAATCGGGTATTGTGAAACTTCGATGAATCCAACTTTCAAGACTTCATCACTTCTTCTTCGTTCTTTTTCGACAGCTCGGGCTTGGTCCTTCGTAACCTTTTCTTTTTGGGAGGCATGTCGGGATTGGTAGGCAAAGCGTGGCTCGACAATTCGAGGATCTAGTCCTGGCATATCAAAATAAGACCATGCGAAGACGTCCTAGTACTCCTTAAGGAGAGTTATTAGTCGTATGGCTTTCTCTTCGGAAGATTGGCCTCGATCTTCACTTCTTTTGAATCCCGAGTACCACCCAAATTGATGGTAACGGTATCTTGGTTTGTAAGGGGCTTGATTTGTTCATATTGCTTTCAATTTCTTTGGATTTCAGTAGGATCATCGCTTGAATCATCGTAATCACTACCATCGATTTTGCTTCATCAAGTCGGATCATACTAATTCCCTAGCAAGCCGCAGGATCATGCCCAAAACACAAGGTAAATCGATCACCAAACAAAAAGGGATATAAATTTTTCGTTGTCCTTTTCCTCTTAAAGCATTTTTGAAAGAATCATAAAATATCTTTAATTTTCGAAAATTTTTAGAAACAAGATAGCATGAGATAGTCCGGGCCTCAAAATACCTCCCTTTTTAGGGTCGGATATCATCAACGGGCCGGTTTGGTGTACTACCTCATGCCCTTAAAATATTATTTATTTACAATACACGAATTTACAATCCCAAAAGAGGGAAAGTTTGAAAAACATTTCTTCCAAAAGAAACGATATCAAAAGACAAAACACAAAAATAGTCCCTTTTCCAGTGGATTCATGTAGGAAGGAGAAAAGGAATTCTACTCAAGCGGGCTTGCCCCATTCCCTCCACCGGTCCTTCATCTATTGCGCCAATGAAGAAATCTTCAAAATCATCGTTCCAAGAATCCAGCTCATCGGCTCTTCTCTTCACTGGTGTTAGCTTTTCCAAGTCGTCCCATCCACTAGGAATGCTATTCTGCCGGTCTTCATAAAAACTTGATGGAATCTGGTAGTCAACGTAATAGTCGAATTTACCACTGAGTTGGCCCAGGGTATCCATAGTAGCCTTTCCTTTGCGTGCCTTATCAGAAAGCTCAGGGGCGGCGGCATGAAGGCTAGGCACCACCAAAAGGTCATCCTCACCATGAAACAGCCACAGGGCACGAAAATTAAATGCCCTAGCATCCAGTAGGTCTTGAATTCTATTTTTCAATGCATCACAATCATCCAAATGAGTGCCCGACCACTCCCGAGTGAAAGTCACAAGATCCGGAGGGATCGTAATTAATGAAGTACTCAGGGAGTGGGTGGCTTGGCCTCCTTATGATCAGTCCTTTTTGCAAAAGGATAAGGAATATGACATCCATAGATTTGGGAATTAGCGAGTATCGCCGCACATTGCCCTCTGCCAATTGTAGGGAGTTAGATGTCTCGCCAAGTTCTGTCGAGAAAGGCTTCCGAGGGCGGACTTTCTTTGGGACGGTTTATCTGGGTCACCTGCTCCTAATTGGGAACCGGTAGTGACACGTCCGAGATTTGGCGAACGGTATCTATTAGGGATGCAAGCAATTCTAGTAGCTCGTCTAACCGAATCGCAAACGTCTTGAGCAAATCAGCGGGTTTGTAATCGCTTATGAGGTCAAGTCCTCATGTATGGCCCCTATAAAGATGTTGTCAAATAGAGTGACCACATTATCCAACGCTTTTTCTCGCTCACAATCTCCTTCAATTGGTAGTTTGTCCGGGTTCCATGTTGATTAACAAAGAACATTTAAAGGAAGCATTGAGGAACTCTACCGGCTTGAACATTCGGCTTGATGCTTGAATCCCTCACTAGATCGCTCGAGGATTAAAATAAATTTTTTCATCCTGTTACAACTTAGCAGTGACGGAAAAGTTTCCTAGATATGGGGAAGTAACAAACCGACTTGGCCTGGCATATATGCCCCTTATCGGGTTTGTGGATTTCCTCCGCGATACCCCAAAACCATGCGGATGGTATTCTTGGTAACCCGGATAGGTTCTCGAATGCCCCGGCCTCCTCTATCAAGTCCCCGACACGGGGTGAAACCATTTCCAACCATGACTTTTCCTATCATAACTGAAGCTTTTGACATATCGGGGACAAGGGGAGCAGTTCCTCGATATCCATGAATAGTTAAAACGAGCTCGATGGATTGATAGCTAGATTCCACTTTGCCACTTGGTTCGACGTACGGGATGGCGGTTTCCTGGTAGACTCGATGGTCTTCCTCTCCAAGAACCATGATTAGCTTCCCTTGGGCTACAAACTTTACACTTTGGTGAAGGCTCGAAGGTATAGCTCCAGCAGAGTGAATCCAGGGACGGCCCAATAGGAAACTAAAGGCAGTGGGGATGTCCATTACTTGAAACAGGATGCTGAATACTATTGGGCCAATTTGGACATCCAGGTCGATTTCACCCACAGTATCTTTTTTCATTCCGTCGAAAGCTCGGACGGATGTTTTGGAGACATGGAGCTTAGATGTGTCCACATTAAGACGGTGTAAGGTTGCCAACGAAAGCGATATTCAAAGGAACCCATTATCTATTAGAACCCGAGCTACATGGGCGTTTCTACATTTAACGGAAATGAAGAGACCCTTGGTATGTCCCTTTCCTTCAGCTAGAAATTTGTCTTCCGAGAACGTTATCCCGATCCTTCAAAAGGATAGACCCCACAAATGCTTCCAGCTTGTCATGCTCAATTGTCTCCGGCACATTTACTTCACTAAGTACTTTCATCAGAGCTTTCTAATGTTTCACGGACGTTTGGAGCAGTTCTAACAGGAAATCTGAGCAGGCAATTTATGTAGCTGATCCACGACGTTATATTCACCGGGCCTTGATAATGGCCAGAATTCTTTGGCTTCCTCATCGAGACAAGCTTGGAGGTCGAAGCATCCCGCTTGAGCATATGTTCGTCCCGACCGGTGATTAGGTCCACATCCAATTGGTAGGACCACGGGATTGCATTGTCATTTTCATATCGGTAGGGCTAAGGTATTTCGATTACTATTTGTCTACCGGTAGGGGTACCTCAATCGTTAGCTCCTCCTCTACATCCGGGCTATCGACAAAGGTTCGCTCACAAGTGTAGGGGTGGATTCACTTGCTTCAAAGATTCAATCTTTGAGAGTTCTTTATCCCATCGATGATGACCTCGGAGATGGTGGCCACTATCTTTGGCATACGATCGGCATACGATCAAACTTGCTTTTCGCCATCTTGGCAACCCTTTCTTTCATTAGGGACAAGGGTAGTACTTCGCCAGTAGGATAATACCCTGCTCTCACCAGAGCATTGTAAACATCACGGTGTGTACCCTCTCACTTGATTCGGACAGCATCAAAGGTGGATATGACATTAATTACATTTTCATGTTCGGGCAACAAGTTGCTTTGGACATTTGATTTAGATGTCCGGAAGGAAAAAGCTTTGGTATCAAGCAAGTTTTGGATTCTGTGTTTGAGGGTATAACAGTCATCCGTCGAATGTCCTATCTCACTCATATGATAGTCACATTTTTTGGACGGATCATAATTCGCAAAATTTTCTGAGTTGGGCCGTTTTGGTTCAGTAGAAAGCAGGTTTTTCTTTCGGAGTATGGCTAGGACTTGAGAAGGGGATCCAGGCAACGGAGTGAATTGCCTTTTCTTATACTGCCTTGGAGGTTGACGACTCGAGGTCGATTGCCGCCAAGATTTACTTGAACTGTCCGGGGAGGATGAACAGTTTGGGTATATGAAACGTTCCCTTCCGTGAGGGGCTCTTTTTCTTTTCGCGTACTCGGCCTTTTGCTCGTGAGCGAGGGTCCTTAAACCACCCATCACGCAATCCCATTTCAATCCGCTCTCCACAGGAACTAGGCGATTAAGAGATTCAGCAAAGGGCACTAACTAGGCGGTGTCTCAGACTCGTATGGAAGAGACTTTATGAACAACTTTACTTGTTCATGATCGGTGAGTTGTGGAGTAACCCGGTGGCCAAGTTTCTCCATCCGGTAGCATACTTTTGAAGGATTCACTCTTTTTCTTTTCGAAGCATTCCGGATCATCCCGAGTAAAGGTGACGTCAAGGTTAAATTGATACTGCTTGAGGAATGCATCAGCAGCATCGTCCCAAGATTTGAAAGCATCAATATCCTTTGACATGTACCATGTCAGGGCTGGCCCCGTCAAACTCGTCTGAAAGGTCTGAATCATGAGGGGTTCATTATCAACGTACTGCGTCATCCGCACATGGTACATGTGCAGATGATGTCTGGGGCATGAGGTACCATCATACTTCTCGAATTCCGGCATCTTGAACTTCTCTGGTACTTTGACCCGTTTATATATAGACAGGTCGAGTGGGACAGCATTTTGCGGACCTTGGAGCTGTTTCAGCATCTCTTCGACTTTTGCAAGGCGTTTGTCATGTTCTGTTACTGGTGCAACTTCAGATTCAGGCTTCCTGACAGCAAGGGGAAGTGGATCGTCCTCTAGCGGAGGCATTTTGCTGTCACTAGCAGAGGCTTTATCTTTTCCAGTAGATGGTGGTGGCAACACCACCTCAACAGCTGCAGGCGTGGGCGTGAGCTTGCCCTGAATGGATTCCACTTGTTTTGTGAGATTTTGAATTGCATTGAGAACCAGTTTCATTTCCTCCTCCATGGTGTTGAGACGAACGTTTTCTTCGGCCATTTTTTATAACTACCTGTGAAAACGTTGAAATAAATGAGTATAATGTTCAATTAAGAATCATTCTACAACCTAGGGATATTATTATTGCATAATTTATTTATTTACAAAGAAAAAATGAGAAAAAGAATGAGAGAAAAAATATTTTTATTTATATATATCATATCACGGCGTCCCCCGGTTCGAACCCGATCGCCTTTGGACCGTTTTCCCCATTCCCGGATACCACCGGGCGAAGGCAGCGGTGGTGTCATTGGAGCGCAAAAATATTTATAGAGTAAACAATGGTCCGAGCTATGTTAACATTAGTACAACTTATAAATGTTTTAACAAACAAAACCAAAATCCCTAACATAACTACTAGGAAAAAAAAAATAAAATACAAGGGTTTTTTTTTTTTTAAAAAAAGCGTTTCTCCCGAATGTTCATTTTATAAACGATGGGGAAGCTACAGTCTCTGGAGTCGTATGTTTTCACGGACAAGCTCCGCAATAAGCGTATCCTTTGTCCCCATTGTCCTTTCGAGTTGGTCGATTTGTGTTTGACGACTGGGCTTGTTGGTCACATCCGGGACTTTTGGCTGGAGATCGGCCGGGATTTGGTGATGTACGATGTAGAATAAAGAGGCATGGTGAGCCTTTTCCTATCCTTTCAATAGCCTAGGTACAAGAATGTTCTCAGGTTGACACTCAGTCCATTTTCTCTGAACGACACGAATTTCCTCGGCATAGTTGTAGTTCGAGCGGGTGAATCGAACTCGAAACATGTCTGTCTTGAGAGGTGGCGGGGTCTCCTGGAGGGCCCTGTACTGGTGAGCTACCCGGTAGGGGTAGTATGAAGTAATGCCAGATAGACCGAGCAACGGAACAGGGTTATGAAACTGGTGGGCGAAACGGGCCTGACCCTCATGGAACCACTTAGCGTGCCATAAGAAAGCCTTGGGATCGGGGTCTTTCAAAAAGTTTATCCGGTAGAATAATCTTTATGAGGGGAATTATTTTTTAAAACTTCAAACCTTTAAATCGGATGCGTAAAGTCATCTATTTCAAAAAGCTGCATGAGATGCCCAAATCCCCTCAAATGAGATAAAAACCAAATTTGCAAAATTTCTGGGGCGGCCCGCATGATTTTATCATCATTTTGTTTAAAACGGTTTAAAGATAAAAATGTTTCTGCCAAAACCAAGTTAACATAGCCCAAGCCAGTGCAAATTTGTTTGGCCACATACGCAATCGAGGGATTTATTGAATTTCTGCAATGGGGAAAAATGACACACCCGACAAAAGCAAGGATAAAAATCTTAGCTTTTTGGATCATGGGTTGACTTTCAAAACGCTCATTTAGGAAAAACCAAGGGCAGGCATTGCAATGAGCTTTGACAACTCTTTTCACGGTATTGCTATCGGTTCGCAAAAACTGGGATAGTTCAGACAGAGGGGCACACCCAAAAGTGGTTTGATGAGGTCGGATCCCAAAGGCTTTCCAATGACAACGCTTATACTCTTCCAAGGTCGGGGTCTCTCAAATTTACGAATATGAAAATGAATGTTTATGGGCACAAAAATGTCCTAATGCCCGCATCATGCGGAATAGATGTTGATTTTGAGCAAGGGAGAGTAGGCGACCAATTCTTGATTTGGCATATAGTTGGCCATTCTGATCGAGTCGGTCCCACCATGTCGGAAGTTCTTTTTTTAGGAGTGGGGGACCGAATTGGACATCAGCTCTTCCCATCGTGTATAGGATGCAATCAACGGAGTGGCCTAAGAATAACAAATTAATGGAATTAGTGGGTTGCAGAATAATAGAATAAAAAGGGATAGAATATATACCTTTCTTTGAACCACGGCGATTACAACGACATACACATGAAGAGCGAGGCTCAATTTCTATCTAGACTGATTTAGCAAAGTGAAATTAAAAGGGTGCCCGACCGTCGCAGCTCGCGTTGGTGTCAAGTCCTTTTAATCTCGGCCAAATCAAAAGGAATATCTTATAGTCACGCCGAATAGCGGCTAAAGATACTTACTTTACGATTTTTAGAAATAAATTTCAAGGAAAAGAAAGGCAACCTCTACATTGCGGGCTCGCGTTCGAGGTCGTATCTTTCTTAACACTATCCTAAAATGCCCTATAGCGGCCCGAGTCCGGCGTGGTTATGTGTACAATAGTGTAGTGCTAAATTATCAAAACATGCACAATAATGTATAAACAACCAATTCGAACCTGCAAACAAATAACACCTTAATGTCGCTCATACCGAATCTTTGTTGTCAAACAACAATTATTTTGAATGCAGTAAAATTTTTTCGCTTAAGTCCACTTTAAAAAATGCATATCCCTAGTGGAGTCGCCATCTGTCATGACAGACTTCCCGAGCCTTTTCGAATGACATGCGAAAAACAAGAGAGGCTCTTCTAGTACGTGCTAAGTCTAGGTTCGGGACTTAACTCGGGTTCTCAAAAGCCCATACCATATCGCGACTTAGGGTTTAAATATTTAACATGCAAATGATTTATACCAAGGAGTCGCCACTAATCGATTTGAGATGGGTCGATTAGAAACCCAAATAAAGTGACGGAGAATCACCCTATTCCTACGAACCAGAGATTAATTGGATTCGGGGACTTGGTTACACTAGTTGGATAACTAATGCCCTTTCGATACCATTTTACCTGTTCATTTTTTGAAAACATTTATCAATGCAGGTTTGGATTGATTTTAGGACCTTTCTCCCAATATGTAAGGTGATCAAGCGAGTACTTAATCGAAGCGATTAGCGATCAAAAACACAACAATTCATGCAGCCTAAGGTTCTAACCTTAATTAAGTCGATGACATTCGAAATACAACAATTCATGCAATTGTATTAAAAACATGTATAATAATACAACGGTAATAAAAATAACATGCAAAGTACTAATCGTAACCTCAGGGCTTGTCTAATTTAAATAAGATAATAGCATGCACGATAATACAACAAAAGATTAAAACACTCAATTAAGTCACATAAAAAAATTTTTTTTTTTAAAGAATTCTAATTAATTATTTTAAATTTTTTTTTTTGAAAAAAAAAAAAAAAAAAATAAATAAAATAAAATGAAATAAGAAAAGAAAAGAAAATATATTTTTTTAAAAAAATTTAATTTTTAAGTTTTTTTAAAAAACTAAATACTGAAAAAAAAAAAAAAAAAAAAAAAATTTTTTTTTTTTTTTTTTATTTTTTTTTTTTTAAAAAGAAAAGAAAATGGAAAAGGAAAACCCTTTTTTTTTTAATTATTTAATATTTTTTAAAAAAATAAATAAATAAATAAATAAATAAAACCGGTCGAAAATAAAATCCGGTTTGCCGGAACCGACCGTCAATGGATCCGACCCGGATTGACTTCGGCCGGATCCGTTGATTCGGTTGGTCGGAATCGACCCGAGTCAACGGATTCGACCGGGCGTTGACCCGGGTCGGATCTGCTGATTTGGGTCGAATCCGACCCGGATCTGGGCTGCATCCGGGGGGAAACGCCCGGGGCTAAAATCGGGTCCACGGTGACCCTGAATCGGCCACCCCAAATCGACCCCTTGGCACTAATACCAATCCTCTCCACCTACCAATGTCGTCATCGATCGCCGCTCGCCCACCGGCGATCAAAATAAAAACCGGTTTCATTGAGGACTTTTTATCGAACGGGTGGGGGCAGCCAGAAAACAAGGGTCTGACTGTTACCGGGTAACCGAAGGATTCGAGCGATGGGCCAACCTTCAATGGCGACACCGCAGGCGGCGGGGAGCGGTATGGGCGAGAATCGTGCCACAAGGCTGGTGCAGTCTCGTAAAATCGAAGCAAAAGCAGGGGAAGCAGTCGGACTCGGGACTCCTTTGTCAAGCCAGCGTCACAGGGAGGCGCTTTAGGGGCGTCTGAGGGTGGGGCCGGTGGTGACTACTTTGGGCTCAGATTCTAACTTGCCTAAGCGGACTTTGCTCTTGGTCCTCTCTCTCTCTCTCTCTCTCTCTCTCTCTCTCTCTCTCTGTTTCTTTGTCTGTTTCTCTATCTCTCTCTCTTTCTCTGTGAATGACGACCTCCTCTCTCTCTCTCTTTCTCTCTGGTTTATAGTAGGCGGCGGCGTCCTGCACTCCTCCCTCGTCCCGGTGGCCGGCGGCACACTTAAACCTATGCCTGCAGTGCAATAGGCCGCCAGGGGGGAGGCTAGTTCGGAAAACAGGGAGAACAGAGGGGGAGAGGGAGGAGGGATAAGGGAAGCCGAATGGGGAAGATGGGACCGCAATTAATGCCAATCCCGCTTGGCGGCTCATCCTCGGCCTTCCTCCCGGATAAAATACGGACAAAGGTGACTGCCATGTGCCACCGCCTGGCGCGGACGCCTGAGGCGGCCAGGGGCGAAAGGAGAGCAATGGTGAGAGGAGAAGGAAGCTGGTCGAGGCTGGACCCGCATGGGAGGAAGGAATAGAAGGACCGGGAAAGGGAAGCCCACGGGGAAGAAAAGGAAAAGAAAAGAAAGAAAAAGAAACGGGCTAGACCCGCGGAGGGGGAGAAAGAAAAGAAAAGAAAAGAGAGGGAGGGGCCGGAGGAGGAGGCCCGCTGAAAAAAGAAAAAGAAAGGGGAAGGAGGAGAGGGCCGGGGGGGGGCCGGCTCAACAGGGGAGGAAAAAGAAAGGAAAAAAGTTGAACTTAGTCCGCCCAAACCAATCTGTTTTTTTTAATTTTTTTTAATTAACATTTTAATAGACCCTATAAATATACCTAATTTCTACATGCAATGTATTTAAATAGAAATATTTTTTTTGTTTTAGGAATTAAAGGAATTTAATTCCTAAATTTTGTGAAATTGATTTTAGGCAAATTAAAAAACAGGTGTCAACACACGATGGAAGGACAAAAACTGCAACAACCGAACAATTTTGGGGATCAATTGTAAAAAAAAAAAGTTTAGAAACAATAATTTGCAAATCGAAAAAGTTCAGGAATATCAATGGCATAATCACGTTTTCTTGGGAAGCGAGCTTTAGTACACGACGTTGGTAAATTAATCTTAACATATCAACGTTATCCTGAGAGTGCGTTTATTTCATGGAAAATGAATAATTTAAAAATATTTTCCTAAAAATAATCTCTTGTATTGCTGGAATTAATTATTCAAAGAGAAATGTTTGCATTATTGACAATAATTTATGTCTAAATATTTTTTTGCACGATGAAAGTATTTTTCGTTTGTTCATATTTAAAAGAGATAAAAGTAATCTTTTTTAGGAAAATATTTTTCAAATAATTCATTTTTTGCGAAATAAACGGAGCCTTAAATTAAGCCGATTCTTTTTTTTTTTCCTATGCCACAATTAAATCAAGTTGATATATCCACCATTTGACCTTGACTTCCTCCTCGTCCTTTCTTTTCATTTTCTTTTCTAGAATTGTTCTTGCACGACCGGCTCAGCTCACGCCAATCTGAGATCCGTGAGCCCATCCCACCTCAACCAGGCATTGAGTAACGTCGGCATCACCTAGAATTCAAATGCGGTACCCACAATTATTGCTCGCAACCAATTTACTGGTCCAAGGGAGGCACGTCACATAGAAATACGAATTACTTAAAGCTCCATTCGTTTTGCGAAAAATATTTTTCAGGAAAATATTTTCCAGATTATCCGGTGTTCGGAGACGGAAAATAAACTACCTGCGGAAATATTTTCCCTCGATGAGTGAAAACATGTTCAAAAGTAAGGAAAATGTTTTCCTCTTTTTGAAAAGAGGAAAACATTTTCCCCCACCTTCTTTCATCATTCATTATCTTTTTTTTTTTTTTATTTTTATTTTTTCTTCTTCTTTCTCTTTTCTATCTTCTTTTCTGGCCGGCCACGGCGTCGGTTGGCGATCAGCCACAGGTGAGCTCAAGCCTCACCACAAGCCGGCAAGGCTCGAGCTCCTGGGTTCCGGCGCGAGGTCGCCAGAGCCTCACTGACGTCTGGCAAGCTCACCTGTGGCTGGTCGCTGGCCACTAGCCGCTGGCCCCCGCCGTAGCCGACGACTAGCTGGAGAAGAAGAAGAAGGAAAAAAAAGAAAAAATTAAAATTAATTTTAAAAAATAAAAAAATTATTAAAAGTATTGCAAAGAGGAAAATATTTTCCATACCGAATAACAGAAAATATTTTTCAAGACTTTTTTAGATTTCAGCCGAACACCAGAAAATTATGCCATTTCTTAGAAAAATGGCTTTTTGAAAAACATTTTCAAAAAACGTAAAATTTTTTTGCGAAACTAACAGAGCCCACGGACAATGCACAATTTTTCCACAAGAAGATGCTCATCCGCGCTTTTAAAGTCGGTCAGGGGCGAGACTTTTGAACCACAGTACACGGCATATCATCAACTCCATGCGGTCGACATTATTATATATAGCACTCTCCTACCTTCCATGTATAATCATAAGCTCAAAGAAGACATCGTACGACCACACATTGATTAGAGAAAAAAATGATGCTTCCCAAGGCCTCTCTCGTCTTCCTTCTTTTCCTGGTCCTTTCATCTAGCACGATCATCTCTTCAAGAGTCGCCGACGCCCACTCGATGAACCACGGTGAGCACTATCTCTATACACGCATGCAAAACGAGAAAGCACAAATTGTGGGTCGACCACATAGACTGCCGACGTAACGATCAAGAACAATCGCTTTTGAGAGAAGCAATCGTAGGTGGATAGAAAAGAAACCAATCCCGCAATTTGCAAGTGATGTTCTTTTCGAATTCGAAGTTTGAAGATGATCATGTCTAAACTGGAGACTAACCAACTAAATGCACGTTTTCAGGAGGAAGCAACATCGGAAAGATGGCGGTGAGCAAGATTGTTGTTCATGGAAGGCGACATCCGCAGTACAGTAGACATGGGCCTCTCAGGAGACATTGGCCTTAGCATAACCTTTCGAAGCTCCTTCCTTTAGAGGCCATGCCTGCCATACAGAATCTTTCAAGCCATTCTCGATTATTAGTTTTTCTAGTTCGGTTGCTCCTAATACTTGTTGGTGTTATTAAGAAGTGAATAATTCGCTTTCTATTCTCTCCACGGTTAATTAGGGTGTGTGTTCCACGTACTTTTGTTCATTGAGTTCAGATGATATCTTTGAAGATCCCCGCGTATGGAACGGAAAGAATGTAAGTTGATTGTTTATCGAATCGATATCCCGATGCCTTTTCGCCGAATCTCGATATCTTCAATTTCGTGCTCCCGATTACCGTATGCCTCAATTTTATCTATTGTTGACACCCGAATTTTAATAATAATAATAAATAAATAAATAAATAAATAAATAAAAATTAAAACAAAAAGAAGAAGAAGAGAAATCGATAGTAAAAGGCTAATAAAAAGGCCTTAGGCTGGCCTCGCTCTCCCGAAGCCGGCAACCTCTGGCGTGGCCTAGCCTCGCCTCGCCAGCATCGAGCAAGGCCTTGCCTTGCCTCGCCTGTGGCCGGTGACCGGCCGGAGAAGAAGGTCCCAAAAAGAGAAAAGACAAAAGAAAAAATATAATTAAAATTTAGAATTAAAAAAAAAAAAAATTAAAATAATTAAAATGAGTGGTGAAAGAATGAGCTTTCCTCTTTTTGAAGAGAGTAAAATATTTTCCACGCTTTTGAAGGAGTTGGCCCACATACATAGAATACATGCAATTGTCACTCACAATCAATCTGCCGGGTCCGTCACGATGTAATGCACCCTTTAGTCAGAGAGAGAGACCTTTATATGTGCAAGGCATTATCTTTCATCCATGTTTTCAAAGTCAGTTGGCAGCGAAACGTCTGAACCACAATACACGGCTGATGGTGGTCAAGCCCGTTGGGTCGACATATGGCACTCTCACTGATTCTTTCTATGTACACACGGTTATCGTAGAATCATACATTTTGCAAGAGAGAGAACTATGCTTCACAAGGCCTCCCTCGCCTTCCTTCTTTTCCTAGCCCTTTTGCCACACGCGATCTTCTCTTCGAAGGTCGCCACCATTGCCCGCCAGATTACAACGGTAAGCTATCTTGTACTATAATTACATGTTAAAAAATAACAATAAAGTCCAATTCTTCATTCGCCACGTTGGCAATCCGTGGCTACCGCGTATGCAGTTTACGGCTATTTAATTGTCATATTAGTGTATCGTCCAAACCTGATGCAAGGACAAAAACTGCAACAACCGAGCAATTTTGGGGATCCAATTGTAAAAAAAAAAAGTTCAGAAAGAATAATTTACAAATCGAAAAAGTTCAGGAATATCAATGCCATAATCACGTTCTCTTGAGGAAGTGACCTTTTTAGTACATGACGTTGGTAAATTAATCTTAACATATCAAAATTATCCTAGGGGCGCGTTTATTTCATGGAAAATGAATAATTTAACAAATATTTTCCTAAAAATAATCGGTTGTAGACCCACCAGCTAGTGGCAAGTTCTGTGGCCTTCCGCAACATTTTCGCCGTGCTCCTCCGCCATCATCCTCTTTTGAAGTTTCTTTTTTAATTTTCGTTTTCACATTCTTTCGTTTTCAAAAAGATCAACTTTATATGTCTTTCAATTTTAAAAATTAATAGAAGCCATGCGTGCGCTATTGGAGAAAATATCTCTCAACAGCAAAGCAATTTCAAAAATTGCTCTAAATCAGATCAAGACCAGTGGAGCAATTCTTGTACTTTTGGCAAGTGCAGCAAGAGTTTCTAAAGTTGACAAACTCATTTTATCTTTCTTTGTATCGGGGATTTTATCTTTCCATGCGTAAAGGCAGTAACTCAAGAAAGTTATTCTCTTGCAATTCTTCTGGCTAATGTATGTTTTCAATTTTTTTTTTTTTTTTAAAAATTAACGTCACATATCTTTTAATTTTTAAAATTTGTGAAAGCCACGTAGGCATCACATTGGCGATTCATAGATGCCACGTAAGCACTAAACAGCCATTCGACTGCCACATCAGCATTTCGGTCCAAACTAACGGCCATTTGACTAGCACATTAGCATTTCAGTTCAAGCATATGATGGGAGGACAAAAATCACAACAATCAAACATTTTCAAGGATCCGATTGTGCAAAAAATGTCCAGAGGAGATATTGCCTAAATCGAAAAAGTTCAGGGACCAATGCCATAACCAATTTTTCTTTTAATGATGAGGAAGCGAGCTTTATACACGACTTTTGTTAATTAATCTTAACATATCAACTCATCCAAAGCCGGAATCAACTTAAAAAGAAGTAAGTTTTGCCTTGATAGCAGTGGACGACAACTGATATCAACAAGACATGAGCTTCGCCAACAAAGTTTGAAAACATGGATGACCATTTTCTTTCTTTAATTCTGTTCAGGGTTAATATCACGAAAAATCACAAATTGGTACATCTGTAACAAATTTCTCCCGAACTAATTTTTTTATCATAAAAAATTCACAACCGATACACTTGTAATAATTTTGAAGTTAAATTTGTTACAGAAGAAAAATAGTGCTTCGTACATGTAAAGTGGATGACAAGCCTTATCAACAAAACGTGAGCTTCGCATAAATGGTCCGAGAGAGGCTCGTCAAGAATTGACCTAGCAAAGCGAGACATTTTCTATGTATAATGCACCATTTGTCAAAAAGATGCTCATCCATGTTTTCAAAGTCGAGGTTGACGGCGAAACGTATGGACCCCAGCACATGATATTGATGGCTCATCTTCTGCTCCATGTTTTCAAAGTCGAGGTTGGCGGCGAAACGTATATATAGCACTCTCAATCATTCTAGAATCATTACATCGTACGACCACACGTTAATTGGAACAAAGTGCGTTCGTATTGACTAGGTTCCTGCAATTCTTGCTCGCGACCAATCATCCGGGTTGGCCGTGTGTACTGCGCCCTTTAGTCCAAGAGAGGCCCGTCAAAAACTCACCCAATAAAGTGATTCTTTCAAAGAAGATGCTCATCCGTGTTTCAAAGTCGGTCAACGGCGAAACCTTCGAACCGCAATACACGGCATATCTTCAACTCCATCTGGTCGACATTGTTACATATAGTACTCTCATTCCTTCTATATCCGTATCCATTGTACAACCCCACGAACAGTGAAGAGCACGCATGATGCGTACCAAGTCCTCTCTCATCTTCCTTCTTTTCCTAGTCCTTTCGTCTAACATGATCATCTCTTCAAGAGTCATCGACGCCCGCCCGATGAGCAATGGTGAGCGCTATCTCTATACGTGCATGCAAAATTAGAAAATGCAAAACATGAGTTGACTGGATAATGATTAAGAACAATCCAGTTTTTGAGAGAAGCGATTATAGGGGATGGAAAAGAATTCGATTCCACATTTTGCAAGTGATGTTCTTTTAGGATTCGAAGTTTGAAGGTAATAATGTCTGAATTGGAGACGTTTTCAGGAGGAAGCCATGTCGAAAAGCTGGCAGTGAGCAAGATTGGTGTTTGTGGAAGTCAACCTGTCCATGCCCCTCATGGGAGTTTTTTGCCATGCCCGCCGCCATTCAAGTGATTCTCGATTATTAGTTTTTCTGTTCGATTGCTCGTAATATATGCTGGTGTTATTAAGAAATGAATAATTTGCTTTCTATGCTCTCCATGGTTAATTAGAATTTTCCGCATACTTTTGTTCATGGAGCTCGAATAACTTTTTTGAATACCCTGCTATTGGAAAGAATGACAATTGTTTGTTTATCGATTTGATATCCCTATGCCTTTTCACCGAATCTCAATATCTTTATTTCATGCTCCCGATCACCACATGCCCGAGTCTTATCTATTTAAATAAAAATGTTATATTCACAACATTTTGTATATTCTTATTTGGCTTGAACTAGACATGGCCACGGGCCGGTTTCGGCCCAGAACTAGCCCGGGTCAAACCTGGGACCGGCCCATTGACCGAGCCCGCGGTTCGGAATCAAAACTGGGCCATGGTCTACAGGCCCGGTTCCAAAAAAAAAAGCTACAAATAAGTGAAGAAACTCTTTTTTTCCCCAAATTTGATTACAATGTACATTTTGATTACATTTTATATTGAATAATTCATTATTTCATTATTTCATAATTCATCATTTTATTATTTTATAGTTTATTTTTTAATTTTTACCGACCGGTTCCAAACTGGGCCGGAATCGGAACTGGCCCGAAACCCGCCGGTTCCAGTTCAGACATGGCCACGAACCGGAATCATCGGTTCCCGAACTGTGACCATGTCTAGCTTGAACCGATAGAAATGGTATGTTTCAAAAGTACTCACAAGTTTTTCAAAGAAAGCATGAGATCTCAAATTTGATCTAATTTAGCACGACCTCTTGTAATTCTACTGAAATCAAATAACAAGAAAGTGACAAAGTAATAACAAACCCACTAACTCATGGTATAGGTGTTCGAACCCATTACCTCAGTCCTATTGGCTTCTTAGTAGCGAAGAAGTTTCTCCACATGAATAATAAATGCCCAAAGCACAAGTTAACCAGTGATCCGCTTACAACATAACCCGAGTTTGTGATATCATTGAGAAGAATATGACTGCTTTTATCACTAGGTGTCGCGACCCTCCCGATGGTGGACCATCTAAGGTTAACCTAAACTTTGCTCGGGCTCTCTCAAACTTATATCAATGCACAACTTATGTTCAAATGCTTGACATGAAAAACCATTTAAATTAGGAGTTACCACTAATCAGATTTTTGTTGAATCGATTAGAAATCCAAGTACATCATTATGAGATTTCCTTTACTTCTACGAAGCGGAGAATATGGATTCGGGGACTTGATTACGCTCGATTACTCTAACGCCATTGCAGTACTTTATCTTTTTCATAAAAATGTTTTACATGCAAGTTGAATTGATTTTTAACATAGCCACTAATATGTGAGGTGATAATGCAAGTAGACAACCATTAATATAACACTCAAGAAAAGCAAAGCAATAAATAAATTGCAAGAAAGAAATGGAATTAAACACACCAAAACAAATATTTATTTTTGGGGTTTTCTTTTATCTTAAAATGAAGACTAACCTATGTGTCATGCAATTTAATCAAATGAACCTAACATCAAAAAGCATGATATGCATATGATAGTTTTGGTATTTTTATTAAAATTCGGAATAAATAAATGCCATTATTTAAACATATGCAATCTTATCTAGGAAAGGAATCTAATTTATCCTAAGATGATATTTCTACTATTTTTTTTATTAAATTCGTAATTTCTACCCAAAACTACTTAAACTTAACAAGGAAAGCTTATATAAATATACGGGAAAATTTCAAAAAAATCCAAAGTGGAGCCATTTTCTCCAAAAAGGACCCAAAGTGGATATTGTCTCAAATAAGAATCCGAAGTGACTAACTTAGTCTCAAATAAGGACTCGAACTTCCAATCTTATTCATAGCTAGGGGCATTTTTGTCAAAAACATTTTTTCTTTATTTTTTCCTTTTTTTTTCTTTGGTTATCTTTTCTTTGTTTCTTCTTTATTCATCTTCCTTACGCCTCCTCACTCTACATCACCTCCATTTTCAGCGCTATCATCAGCCCCTCTATCTCTCTGTGTCATCTCGTTTTATGACCAGGATCGGGGTTATTTCAGCGCAAGCCATTACAACACAGCCCAACTCGTTGAAGATGCTAAATTTTGCTCATCGAAATGGCACGTAGACAATTCCATGAAGCCAAAACGAGCTTACAAAAATATGTTATCTTTATCCCGACATTCATCGTTCCGATCTCAAAGCCATAACATGTTCCTGCTATTTCCTAGATTCCAACTTCTTCCTTCCGTCAACCCAGCAACTGCAATTTTTTGTGCTCTTTTCAATCCTTGCCAACAACAGAAGCAGCAATATCCAAGCAACGCCAGATCATCTTGTTTAACTAACTTATGCCTCCAATCAATTGACTCTTGCTTGGTGATCAACAGCTCCACGCCAAAGAACAATTTCGTTGCAGCAGGTGACTATTTCAACCTCAGCAACAATTTTGCCCCATCAATTTCGAATTCGGGTTTGCCCCCTTGCGTGAATTCGATTTTTCGAAGATCCTCCTTCGCCTTTGCAATGACAATGGCCCCCTCTCGGTAATCCCTAGTCTGGAGACACCCACTCACACTTTTGCCATTCTCATCGACACAGCTCTTCTCCTCAATCGATACCCCATCCTCAGATTGACCATCAATCAATCTCACATCATTAACCGCAGAAACTGCTGTGTTCAGTTGCCACATTGGCCATTGACAAGTCCTGTTCGAGCCATCGACCTCGTCGGCCACCGCCCTCGACAGAAATTCCAGCATCTTCGTTGTCAGACGGAGGTCGATCGGAGCCTTAGATTGAGCATGAATGAGTCGAGATCTGATGCATCTTGAGGAATTGACGATTTTATCGTCGGAGAAGGCGGCCGGCAACAAATAACTCCAATCCGACTTCTCGTCACCGAGATTGCTCATAGCGTGCGTGACGATGTGAAGCTCACGAGCTCACTGGTGGGGGAGCCTGATGATGGTGTCGAAGACGGAGGTGATGTCGAGCAAAGACGGAGACGTGAGGAAGATGAAGAAAGAACAAGAAGAAAAAAACCAAAGCAAAAAGAAAGTGAAAATGAAGAAAGAAAAAATATCCTTGGGCAAAAATACCCCTAGCAATGGATAAGATTTGGAGTTCGGGTCCTTAATTGAGATTAAGTTGGGCACTTTAGGTCCTTATTTGAAATAATGTCTACTTTGGGTCCTCCTTTGATAAAAGGGCTCCGTTTCAGATCCTTATTTGAAATTTTCCCTAAATATATTCTAACTTATTCTAAAATATATATTGGCATGCAAGGTTTTCTAAAATAAATATATTATAGCCTATTAAAAAGATGATCTAATCTATCCTAATTCTACCATGCAATCTCCATCTAATATATTTAAAATCTAGAGTTTGCTTTTAGGTATTTTTTTATCAGGGAAAAACCAAGCAATGATAACCAAGAGATAGGCATCAAATCACAAAAGACGTGATCAAATATTCCAATTAACATAAATTTGGTGACAAATAAAATTTATGAACAATTCCTATGGCTTGAGGATACGATTGGCCAATTTTATGTGCAATCGAGAATCATATCTCAGGCTTGAGATCGGATTGTTGACTATGTGCACATTGTCAAATTAGGAAATAATCCTAATTGGATGTACCTAGCATCTAAAAAAATCAATGTTAGACAACAATATATCAAAATAGGTAATAATATATTGAATTCAATTCCGGATAAGATTCTTACCTAATTTGAAATATTATTTTCGAATTTGACCAAAATGGATGGCTTGCGATAGTGATCGGCGGTGGTGTCTAACGGTGGTGTGTGGCAAGGACCCCTTGGCTCAATTTAGTTCTCAACCAAGGAGGGATTGTAGCGGCTCGCAGGAAAGGGTGGCCGGCCACAAGTAAGTTGCTTGGCTGAATTCGGCAGTGAGGACTAGCTTGGCCAATACTCGAAAAACATGCAAAACAAAAACAAATCCCTCGACTTAGTGAAGGATTGTCGACGGCGTGGCAGCATCAATAGTTGCATGACAAGGGCAGCAACGGCGGGTGAGATTGCTCAGCTTTGGGGTGATCACGGCTCATGGATCGGCCAAGGTAGGCCAATGGTGATCAAGGCAGGGCCGCAGATGGTGTTTGGGGGCAACATCTTGGCACCGAGAGGAGGAAAGTAGCAGTAGCTCATTGCGGTCGCCGGAGTAACCGCAACGTTATGGAGGAGGCATCATCTTGGGCTCATGCAGCTCGATCAAGGTAGCAAGTTGGGCAGCTCACAATTCATATAAGCAGTGTCGAGCTAGAATGGCAACTCGGCCATCGGGACTTGGTTAGAATGGGGCAATCTCGAATCAGTAGGGAACAACAAGGCGGTGTCGCAATTCATGGCTGCATTGTGGCAAATAGTAGCAACAGGTTCGTCGAGGGGGCTCGGCCGAGTGGCTAGGACGATAGGGAAGAGGTGTAGCCAAAGACTCAATTGTGGGAGGGGTCGAACAGCCAAGGATGGCTTCGACCGTGAGGTGCTCAGCCGACTCTTCCTTTTCCTCTCTAGCTCTCACTTATATCTCCTATTATATTTCTAAATTATAAATTGCCAACCCGGATTTGTGAAGCTCTAATGACATTATATAGCTTTAACCTAGGTCTTTCATGGACTTTAAATCTAGGCCTTAATTGAATGATGGACTTTAATTTCTAAGACTTAAGTCTAATTTAACTTAAATGTGCTGAAATCGATTAAACTAAGATCAATTAGGCTCGCTTCTCTCTTAAAATTTTGGCCAAGCTATGGTGTGCAATGGGCTGGTCGAATTTCATCACTTGTGGGCTTAATTAGTTATAGGCTCGATCCCTTTAGGGCCTATTATGATTAAACTCAAAACCGGGCTAAACCCAACTCAATTAAAGCTCAAATACTTTGATTTTGGGCTTGAGGATTTCGGCAACTACTCCTCCATGGGCTGGCCAAATTTTGCTAAGTTTTGGCCCCAATCCATGTGACTAATTCATATCCATATACCACCGTTGGTCCAATACAAATGCAATTAATTAACTAAACGATAGTGAATGCTCATAAAAACTATATGTTATGCGATTTACTTATATTATTTTGTTTAGAGGCCAAAGATTAGTTCCTAATTTTCTATACAATTAAACCTTAAATAATTAGTCAAAATTTAGGTGTCAACACTTATAGTCAATGGCTCCAATTCACTAAATTATGGATTTTGTTAAGCGGCGAATAGTCTAAGATTAACGACTCTAACTTAATCACCAATTAACAACAAAACTAAATCCAATATAAGAGTAGACCTATGAGAAGCTTGACATCGATTTGGAAATGCATAGATGCCCAACCAGTTGGCGCACAAATTCCCTTTTGCTACAAATGGACCTATCACTGTCGTGAGTAAATCCTCATTTATATCAGCAAATTGTCACACTTATAGTTTTTTTTTTTTTGGATGATGATATGGAGGTTTCTTGTGTTAGTGGTTTGCCCTAAGAATCAATCAAGGTTGATACTCTAATATTAGATGTGGATTAGGTTGTGTCGGAAAACCGACCTTCACTATACTTAGGTAGTCATAATGTCTTGCTAGAGACCGCTTATGAATTGTGGGTCAAAAAGGGTTTTGAGCACACTGCTAATATTTAGTGAATCCACGGGGTCGTACACAATAACGAACTGAGTTAATATTTTCTATGCGCCAGGATCTACTTAAAAAAAGAAGTAGATTTTAATTTGTTCTCCTATTCAACTTATCTACGCGGTGGTGCACGTTATGAGATAACAATTAAACATACGATTAAAGGTGGATAGTTTGGCGAGCGCAAATCGCTCGGCCCCACTTCTTTTAATTCGCGTAGATAATGAGGCTATATATAGCGTGTGGGTGAAAAAAAAACCCTAAGAAATAAGAAATAAGAAAAAATGCGCCCAAGAGAATACGAAAAGAATTGTTCTCAAGCCCTTTTGCAACTGGCCGTTGAACTCTATAAGCTCTTACCACATTTTATCTTTACCCAAAAAAAAAAAAAAAAAAAAGAATTGTTCTCTATTCAGAAATGTTTGAGAGAGTCTCGAAGATCAATGGCGATCAAGAAAAAGAAGTCCAAGATCTTTAGCTAGCACTTGGATCGTTGGAGATTTTCGTTCATGTGTGTGGATACCGGTAGAGGCGCAACACTTGGGGCGCTAATCTAGACACACTCGATTGTCAATTTACCTTGGATCTGCAAAAGGTGCATGTCGAACTTCTGTTTAGATTTCAATATACGCATAGATCTTATCTAGAGTTTTGATTTATAAATTCAGTTGCGTTTTTAGCACTTGAGGAACCCTACATCTTGAACTTTTTCAATTTGTGTAGTGTCATCCTAAGATTTTTTTTATGCAATTAGGTCACTGAACTTCATAATTGTTTTTCATCTAGTCCTTCCATCAAACACTTGGGCAGAAATGTTGAGATAACATGCATGTCTTTTGTACATAAGTGCTATTGCTTCAAGTAGTTGCCGATATAGGATAATAAAACTAGAAAAAAGAAGACCAAAAAAAAAAAAAAAAGGAAATTGCATATGGTAAAAAAAGAGTGAGTGGGAGGTGGCACCTGGGCAATGGGCATGCATGTCTTCTGTACATGAGTGCTATTGCTTCAAGTAGTTGCCGATACAGGATAATAAAACTAGAAAAAAGAAGACCAAAAAAAAAAACAAAAGGAAATTGCATATGGTAAAAAAAGAGTGAGTGGAAGGTGGAACTTGGGCAATGGGGTCTGAAAGGGAAGCAGCGGCGATGGTGACAAACCACCGGTGAGGGTCCAGCAACCCTTGTTGGTGGCCGGACATCGTTATCGCCTCTAATCACCCATAAAAGCATATACTTAGACTGAGAGAGTGTTGGACAGAGATACTTAGGCAAGTTTAAATTGACATCGCCACCTTATTTGTCTGTCTACGGATTGATCCCACTCATCTTTGTCCTTATAGGTGGCGACAAGGTTGGCTGAACCTCGTTCCGACCAGCTCATCCATTGTGATTGGTTGGATCTTCATTGTTTCTCGTAATGAGGTCTTCACGTTGCTCTATTCCTTTGGCAATGCTCTCAACAGCTTGCTTACTTTTTCTGCATTAGTAAATATTTTTCGTTGGATTACCAGAACATTCACTATCTCGGTGATCTAGTGAACGTGTAACTGTTTCATTCAATTTCATCTTGAAGAGCTCATATTGTCCAAGAAGATTGTTCATATTTGTCTCCTTGACTATGTCAGTTCCTTCAAATGTCAATGGGAGTTGATTTCAAATTTATTTGGCTATGACATAAATTTAGATGGGGACAAGGCACAATATAGCAAATGTTTAGCTTTAGTATTGTGAGTAGCTCTTCTTCGAGTTTCTTCTACATTAGTAATAGTAACATCGGCTTGAACTTCCTATCCATCTTGTTGAGCCGGAGCTTGAGCTAGTATATCTACCCCATTTTCGATTCCATCCCACATGTCAAAATATGTTGCCTAAGGATAGGATTGTATTCTTTGCGTCGAATAAACATAGTTGCCTCCTTCAGAGTAAGGCAGCTTGTTGGGTACTTGAGCATCATTGATAAGGAAATTACAAAAGTTAGCTATAAGAGAAGATCTTTATACTTTGAAGAAATACACTTCAAATAACAAGCAACAATGCTTTGATACCAATTGTTGAGGCTAACAATGCAACCTAGTGGGGTGAGTCGGTTGTTTTGACTCCATTTGAGGCACTTTTCGTGAAGAAGCCAGACATATATGTTGTTAGAGTGTTTGGCTATGGAGCGTATGTCCATGTGCCAAAGGAAAAGAGGAACAAGCTTGAGAGAAAGTCAGAGAAGTACATCTTCATTGGGTACAAGGATGGTGTCAAAGGATATAAATTGGGGAACCCTGATACAAAACGTATCATTTATAGCAAAGATGTAGTCTTAAAGGACAAATCAAATTATTCCACAAGTTCCTCAAAAACCACAGAATGTTGAGTTAGATGTTGGTTCGAAGGAAAAGACAAAGGCTATACAAGCTGGAATAGAAAAATCATATTCTGGAGCTGATAAGCATGATGAAATGGATGACATAGTAGATTCTAAAATTGAGTTTGAAGTTGAAGCATTGAATTGGTCTTAAAAAGGTCTACACGGTTGAGAAGACCACCTGAGAGGTACACCCTGTTTGTTGGTAATTTGTGCTCTTATTGTTATAAGTAATGATCCAAGTACTGCCAAGGAAGCAAGAAGTGCGAAGGATGCCAAACAATGAGAGAAAGCCATGAAAGATAAGATGGACTCACTAGATGAAAAAGGAATGTGGAGTTTGGTAAAGCTACATACAGACCGAAAGGCAATTGATTGCAAGTGGGTGTTCAAGAAGAAGATATCTACAGATGGAGAGATATGATGATATAAAGCTCGTTTGGTTGCAAAGGGATACTTGCATATAGAGAGAGTCGATCATGATGAGATTTTTTCTCATGTTAGTAAATTGAATTCGATAAGACTTGTTTTTTCTATAGTAGCTATATACAATCTGGAAGTAGAGTTTGATGTGAAGACAACATTCCTTTATAGTGACTTAGAGGAGGATATTTACATGAAACAACTAAAAAGGTTTGTAGTCATAGGAAGATTTTGTTTGCAAACTGAAGAAATCTTTGTATGACCTAAAACAATCTCAAAGAATGTGGTACTAGTAGTTCGACTCATATGTCTTGAAGCTTGACTTTGTTCGTTGTGATGCTGATCATTGCATCTATGTGAAGATGTTAGAGAATGATTTTGTTATCTTAACCTTATATGATGATGATATGTTGCTAGTTGGGAACAGTTGAGAATGATCAGCACTGTGAAAGGATTGTTGACAAAACTGTTTGAGAGGAAAAATCTAGGCCTAACAAACTTTATCTTGGGCAAGTAGATAAAAAGGGAGTGTGAAGAATGAGAAGTTGTGGCTAAGTCAGAAGAAATATGTTGAAAGTGTGTTGAATAATTTCAACATTGCATACTATAAACTAGTGAAGACCCCCATGCCCACAAGTTCGAAGTTATCAGCGCTCTAGTGTCCCAAGATTGAAGCAAAAGCTAAAAAGATGGCAATAGTCCCTTATGCATGCATAGTTGGGAGCTTGATGTATGCCATGGTGTGTACTCGTCCCGATATTGCTCAAGTAGTATGAGTATTGAATAGATATATGTCCAATTCGGGGAAAGAGCATTGGATGGCAGCAAAGTGGGTGTTTTGTTATCTTTGCGATGTATTTGACTTTAAGCCATGGTATGAAGGCATGAAAAACTCAAAAGGACAACAAGTGTTCAAACTAAAATGTTCTGTGGATGTTGATTGGGGAGGTGACATTGATAGTAAGAGGTCAACCGACAAATATGTTGTTTCCTTATATTGATGAGCTGTGAGTTGGTTGAGCAAGAGGCAAAGCACGGTTGCTTTGTCTACTACTGAGGTAGAGTACATGGTCCTTACTCATGTTGTTAAGAAAATAATTTGACTGTGCAAATTGTGTAAAGAGCTTAGTTTTACATCGTATAACCACACGTTAATTGGAGAAGGAATGATGCTCCGCAAGGCGTCTCTCTGCCTTCCTTCTTCTCCTACTTTTTTCTTCTCACACAACCATCTCTTCGAAAGTCGCCACCATCTGCCAGACGAGTAATGGTAAGCATTTCAATCTCTATAGATGCATGCAAAATGAGAAAAACACAAATCATGAGTTGACCGGATAAACCGCTCAAAGTAATGATTGAGAATAGTTGCTTTTGAGGAAAGTGATTATAGGTGATACAAAAGAAATCGATTTCACATTAATGTTCTTTTAGAATTCGAAGTTTGATGATAATAATGCCTAATGTAGAGATTAAGTAAATGCACGAATTCAGCAGGAAGCAATTTTGATGAGACGACGGTGAGCAAGATCATTGTCTGTGGAAGTCAATCTCGGTATGGCCCTTCAAAGGACCAACCTTCGAAGCCATGCTCGCCATTGTGAATCTTTCGACTGATTCTCGATTATTGAATTTTTCGGTTTGATCGCTCCTAATATTTGTTGGTGTTATAAAGAAATAAATAATTTGCTTTCTTTTCTCTCCATGGTTAATTAGGGTTTTCCACTACCTTTTGTTCATGGAGCTCAAATGATTTCTTCAAATACACTGCGAATGGGAAAAAATTTAAATTGATTTGTTAATTGAAATGATATCCCTATACCTTTCTGCCAAATCGAGATATATAATTTCATGCTCCCGAAGTACCACATATTCATTGTGCAACCCAATCATTGCATTTCAAGTCTTATCTATTTGAGTGAAAATATGATATTCGCAACAGTTTGAATATTTTGATTTGGCTTGAGCTAACGGTAATGCCATGTTCCGAAAGCACTTAAAAATTTTTCAGAGTGAGATCTCAAATTTGATCTTATTCAGCATGACCTCTTGTAATTCTCTTGAAATTCGACGCCAAATAAGTGAACAAAACATTAAGAAACCCACTAACCCATGGAATAGGTGTTCGAGCCCATTAGCGCGTGGTCCCACCGGCATGTTAGAAGCCAAGAATTTTCTCCACATAATTAACAAATGTCCAAAGCACAAGCTGGCCAGAGATCAGCTCACAACACTGCTCAAGTTTGTGATCTCATAAAAAACAATATGACTCCTTTATCGTTGGGTTATCATGCTCGATGGTTCCAATTTATTCGGTTCATTGCTTATCTTAAGAAGCGCATTGTCTAGGATAAACAACTCCAACTTGGTCTCCACTTAAAAAGAAAACTAATTCCGATGCAAGAGCAGACCTTTGGGGAAATCTTGTCAGTGATTTCAAAATGCATAGATGCCCAGCCAAGCATCGCCATGAATTCCCTTTTCAATATACGTGCCGCAAAAAGGACCTCACATTGTCGCCGGAGTAAATCCTTATTTATATTAGCAAATTGTCACACTTAATCGATTTTTTCTTTGGGTGGTGACATAGAGAGTTCTTGAACTTTTTCAATTTGTGCAATGTAATCCTTAAACATTTTTTATGCAACCGCGTCATTGAACTTCGTATTTGTTTGTTCAATCTCGTCCTTCTGTAAAATACCTTGATGGAAATGCTCAGATAACATCGATGTTTGCCTTACGTAAGTATTATCGTTTCAAAAAATTGTCAATAGGGAATTAAAGAAAATATAATAAAAATAAACCTACAGAAAGTTATGAATAGAGCGAAGGGGAATGCAGACGTTGCGCTATGTAACAACGGCAATGCCAAGCCATCGGCAAGGGTCTATCAATCCTTGTCGACGGCTGGGCATTGCCGCCGCCTCGAATCACCCCCAAATGCACATACTCGGACTGAGAAAGGATTGGACAAAGATATTCAAGCAGGTTCGAATTGACCTAAGCTTATCTTTGTCCTGGTAGGTGGGTGGCTGAACCTCGTGGCCCTCCACGCCACTTCCGCCACCCTCCTCCACCATGTCCGCCACCATTGATTGCTGACGCCTTTTTTTTTTTTTTTTCAAATTTCTCTATTAAGAAAAATTAACTTCATATATTTTTTTTAAATTTTCTAAATTTGTAAAAGCCACATTGACACTATGTTGTTCCCACGTAAGCACTTAACGGCTATTTGACTTCACATTGACATTTTCATCCAAGCATATGATAGAAGGACAACAATCGAACATATTCAAGAACTCGATTGTAAAAAAAATAAAAATGTAGAGACGATATTGCACAAATAAAAAAGGCTAGGGACACCAATGCCACAAATATCACCTTTTCTTCAAATGTATGAGGAAGCGAGCTTTAATACTTGACTTTGTTAAATAAATCTTGATATATGAACGTTATCTTATAATTAAGTTGATTCTTCTATTTATGCCACTAAGTCAAGTTGACTTATCGACCGTCTACCTTCACTTCCGCCTCGTCCTTTCTTTTCACCGTTCTTATCTGAATTCGTTCTTGCAAGATCGAGTCAGCTCACTCCAATAACAACTCCGATCGGTCAGAGCAACCGGTCAAAAAAATTTTGTACGCGCTGAGCATATGAGCCTATTTCATCTTAACTATTTAATAGCGTGGTTCTCACATGAGACCCAAATAATCTGATATCTCCGTTCGTTTCGTGAAAAATATGACATTTCTAGGAAATATTTTTCAGGAAAATGAATATATTTTTCGGTGTTCGGTTAAAACTTGAAAAAGACTCGGAAAATATTTTCCACCATTCAGTATGGAAAATCTGATTTGATTTTCTTCCATGCACTCCTTTTAATAATTTTTTATTTTATTTTATTTTTAAAAATTCAAAATTTTAACTTTTAAATATTTTAAATATTTTAATAATTTTTATATTTCTTTTCTTTTCTCTTTTTTTTTCCTTTTCTTCTTTCCCCGCTAGTTACCAGCCACCGCGATTGTCGGTGACCGGCCACAGGCGAGGCTTAGCATTGCTCGCCCAAGGCCGACGACCTCGAGCGAGGCCTCGCCTCACCTCACCAGATCTGGCGAGGTGCTGGCCTCAAGCTGGCCTCGCTCTCTCGAAGCCGGCAACCTTTGGCATGGCCTAGCCTCACCTCACCGGCATTGAGTGAGGCCTCACTCGAGTTCGCCAGCATCGAGCGAGGCCTCGCCGAGCTCGCCGGCCTTGGTTGAGTGAGGCCTCACCTCGCCTTGCCTGTGGCCAGTTGCCGGTCATTGCCATGGCCAGCGACCGGCCAGAGAAGAAGGTCCCAAAAAGAGAAAAAAAAAATATAATTAAAAATTAGAATTTAAAAAAAAGAAAATTAAATTAATTAAAACGAGTGGTGAGAGAATAAGGGGGGAAAATGTTTTCCTCTTTTTGAAAAGAGGAAAACATTTTCCACACTTTTGAAGGTGTTTGTCCATTGAGGGAAAATGTTTTTCATGGTTAGTTTATTTTCCATGAAACGAACGCCGGAAAATCCGGAAAACATTTTTCCGGAAATTATTTTCCATGGAACAAAAGGAGTTGGCCCACATATGTAGAGAATATGCAATTGTCACTCACAATCAATCTGCCGGGTCCATCACGATGAGTCAGAGAGAGAGACCTTTATATGTGCAAGGCATTATCTTTCATCCATGTTTTCAAAGTCGGTTGGCAGCGAAACGTCTGAACCACAATACACGGTTGATGATGGTCAAGCCCGTTGGGTAGACATCGTTGTATATGGCACTCTCACTGATTCTTTCTATGTACACACGGTTATCGTAGAATCATACATTTTGCAAGAGAGAGAACGATGCTTCACAAGGCCTCCCTCGCCTTCCTTCTTTTCCTAGCCCTTTCGTCACACGCGATCTTCTCTTCGAAGGTCGCCACCATTGCCCGCCAGATTAGCAACGGTAAGCTATCTTGTCCTATAATTACATGTAAAAATAACAATAAAGTGCATCTTGTCCAATTCTTCATTCGCCACGTTGGCAATCCGTGGCTGCCACGTATGCAGTTTACGGCTATTTAATTGTCATATTAGTGTATCGTCCAAACCTGATGGAAGGACAAAAACTGCAACAACCGAACAATTTTGGGGATCCAATTGTAAAACAAAAAGTTTAGAAACAATAAATTATTGCAAATCGAAAAAGTTTATGAATATCAATGCCATCACGTTTTCTTGTGGAAGCGAGCTTTAGTACACGACATTGGTAAATTAATCTTAACATATCAACGTTATGCTGAAGGTGCGTTTATTTCATTGAAAATGAATAATTTAAAAAATATTTTTCTAAAATTAATCGCTTGTATTGCTTGAATTAATTATTCAATGAGAAATGTTTGCATTATCGACAATAATTTATGTCTAAATATTTTTTTGCACAATGAAAGTATTTTTCCTTTGTTCATATTTAAAAACGATAAAAGTAATCTTTTTTAGGAAAATATTTTTCAAATAATTCATTTTTCACTAAATAAACGGAGCTTAAAATTAAGCCGATTCTTTTTTTTTCTATGCCACAATTAAATAAAAGGAGACTTTTTCATATTTCACCACTCATTTTAATTATTTTAATTTTTTTAAAATTCTAGATTTTAATTATATTTTTCCTTTTGTCTTTTCTCTTTTTGGGACCTTTTTCTCCGGCCGGTTGCCGACCACAAGCGAGGCGAGGCGAGGCAAGGCCTCGCTTGATGCTGGTGAGGCGAGGCTAGGCCACGCTAGAGGTTGCCGGCTTCGGGTGAGCAAGGCCAGCCTAAGGCTGGCGCCTCGCCAGATCTAGCGAGGCGAGGCGAGGTCTCGCTCAAGGTCACCGGCCTTGGGCAAGCAAGGTCGAGCCTCGTCTGTGGCTGGTCACCGGCAATCGAGATGGCCGATGACCGGCAAGGAAAGAAGAAAAGAAAAAAAAAAAGGAGAAAAGAAAAGAAATATAAAAATTATTAAAATATTTAAAAGTTAAAAATTGGAATTTTTAAAAATAAAATAAAATAAAAATTTATTAAAAAGAGTGCAAGGAAGAAAATCAAATCAGATTTTCCATACCAAATAGCGAAAAATATTTTCCGAGTCTTTTTCAGGTTTTAGCCGAACACCGGAAAATATAGTCATTTTCCTGGAAAATGACTTCGTGGAAATATTTTCCAGAAATGTCATGTTTTTCACGAAACGAATGGAGACATTAGCTTATTTGGATCTCACATGACATCCATGCTATTAAATAGTTAAGATGAAATAGGCTTGCATGCTCGTGAGCATACTGAAATTTTTTTTGACCGATTGCTCGACCGATCGGGGTTGTTATTGGAGTGAGTTGAGTCGGTCTTGCAAGAACAAATTCATATAAGAATGGTAAAAAGAAAGGACGAGGCGGAAGCCAAGGTAGACGGTCAATAAGTCAACTTGACTTTATATTGTGGCATAAATAGAAGAATCAACTTAATTATAAGAGAACGCTCATATATCAAGATTTATTTACAAAGTTAAGTTTAAAGCTTTACCATTTAAAGAAAGGTGAATTCGTGGCATTGGTGTCCCTAAAATGTTGTCTCTATATATATATATGTTAAGTATTAAAGCTCAGCTCCCTTTACATTTAAAGAAAAGGTGATATTCGTGGCATTGGTGTCCCTAGCCTTTTTTATTTGTGCAATGTTGTCTCTATATATATATTTTTTTTACTATCGGGTCCTTGAATATGTTCGATTGTTGTCCTTCTATCAGATGCTTGGATGAAAATGCCAATGTGGAGTCAAATAGCCGTTAAGTGCTTACGTGGGAACAACATAGTGTCAATGTGGCTTTTACAAATTTAGAAAATTAAAAAATATATATGAAGTTAATTTTTTTTTTTTTTGGTAACCTGGGGAACCCCCTTGCGGCCGCAGCCGGAGTAAACTCGGGGGCAACACATGCTAGCCATCACACACGTACCACCATCGTTAAGTCACCTGCGCGGCCCGGGATTCGAACACTCAACCTTTTGCAAGAGGAAGAGTGCGCGCTCCAAGAGAATAGCCACCGAGGTGGGTGGTATGAAGTTAATTTTCTTCACGGAGAAATTTGAAAAAAGCCGGCATAAGGGCTCTTCGTGGGAGAGCTGCTCCGCCGGTTGAGGGGCCCGACTCCGGCGATTGAGGACCCTCACGGCGCCCTTGCCTCCTTCCCCAGGCGACAAACCGTGTTGCTACTACCTTCTCGAGCGGGGCCTGTTGTTGCTGCACAAAGCGTCAACTTAGCCATTCCGCCCTACATCAAAAGCCTGATCGCAACAACTTTGCTGTCGATCCTCACAGAAATTGGTGGCTGTTTGCTGTGGGACTCTGGATTTCTAGGTTACTGAGTTGTTGAATTTCTGGGGATGCTGAGTTGCTGTCCGCTGAAGGAGATATCCACAAGCAGCAAGCAGAGAATGCATACTAGATGTTCAACAAAATTCCTCAAAGAAGGAATGTTGTCCACGACTGCCAAGTGCAACCTTCCTCGGGCGTCGTCTCCGGGACCACGATCGAACCCCTCCAACTCCACGACCTATCAACGCTCCGACGCCCGGTTGCTAGGGGTGATGTCCAATCCTTTAGCCGTGGCTGGACTGGTTGGTTGGTTTTGGTCATGATCCATGGTTCAGGCCCTTGAACGCGTCGACCTAGACACCTCTCCATGCAGGATTCGACGCACCTCCTCTCTAAAAAATATTACTACATCAGCGATGGTCCAAACTCGTAGCAGCAAATCTAGTGTTCTGAAAACCTCAATATCCAAGAAGTTGAAGAACCAAGCTACTTCAGCTGAGATTAAAAGCAGCCTTTTCAAATCTTTAAAGGAGAAAGAGGTTGAGACTTTGAACTCAATTGCTCCGAAACCTTGTTCCAACTGTGCCAATATAGTTCAAAATTGTAATCTTAATACTGGATGTGGCTGTGGTAATCTCGATTGTAATTTGGCTATTGATATCGGTGGTGTTAAGCTTGCTTCTATGAGTCCAAATTGTGTTGTTGAATCCGAAGTTGAAGCCTCCATTAAGGAAGATGGTATTATGTGCAATAGTAGCATGACTGGATCCATCTTTGCCGAGTCACTTCCTAGCCAAGATCCACCTTCACCGAACCCTGCTGCTGCCCCAAATCCATCTTGGAAAAGTATTACCATGGTTAAGATCTCCCAAACAGCAAAATTGGATTTCATCCCTCCAAACAAACACGGCAATAAGCTTGGTGCTCCCCCCCCCTGCCCGGAGATTATTGAAGAAGGAAGGCACACTTTGAGAACTGTCTTGTTGGTCACTTTCTCATTGCCAATGTCTCATTTTACCGGGTGAAAGGTATCGTTGAAAAACTCTGGGGCAAAGAAAATCTTTTAGAAGTTTTAGCTACGGAAGACGGTTTTTTTCTTTTTCCGATTCTCTAACGTCCAAAAACTAGTCGAGGTTATGGAGGTGGGGATATGGGACATAGCTGGCAAACCATTATTTTTACAGAAATGGCATCCCCAAATCAGACTGGAAAAGGCAAAGTTTACTTCCGTGTCAATTTGGGTACGTCTCTATAATGTACCCCATGTCCTTTGGACCAAATCCGGTCTAAGCTATGTGTGCAGCTTTCTTGGTAGACCTTTGTACATGGATAAGGCTACCGAGGAAAAGCGATGACTAACATTTGCTCGTGTATGCATTCTCATGGACTTTGATAGCTCATTCCTGGAAAATTTTGATCTTGATATGGGAAACGAGGAAACCTTTGGGATTACTGTTGAGTATAGTTGGATTCCGCTAAAATGCAAAAAATGCAACTGCTTTGGTCATAAGGATTGTAATGTACCGAACAAGACAATATGGGTTCCTAAATCCCAATCGGTGGCAAAGCCACCGGAAAATAATGCTTCTATTGCTCCCATCCCACCTAGAGCGATTACCAAAGTGTTGCCAAATAAAAATTCCTCGGCCGTACTATCGAAAGCTCCTGCTCTTATCACTGATACTGGTATTACCATGATCAATCAGTAAAGAATCTTGTTCATGTGATACTTCACAACAGTTTATCCTATACAAATGTCAAACATGGTGGAAATCAGAAGTCTAGCTCCATTAACAAAAGTAGAAATACTTTCAATTCTTTGAATCTATCTCCAAATAGATTTGCTTTATTGGACGAGGACGATCATTCTGCTATTTCTGACTGGCCCGTTGCTCTACTTGGGGATGTGGGGAGTGGAGCGGAACCCCTTGACCAATGAATATCCTCTCATGGAATGTACGGGGCCTTAACAGTAGCCCCAAACAAAAGGAAATTATAGATTTTGCTTTATCTCAAGACCCTTCTATCCTTATTTTGATTGAGCATAAAATAAAAGAGGGAAATGCGGAATTAGTCATCAATAGTAAGTTTCGAGGCTGGAAATTTATCCATAACTATCGTAAACAGCGATGCGGGTAGAATATGGGTATTATGGAAACCGTCTATTTTAAACTTGACTATGATGGAAGGTTCTGCTCAAGTCATTCACTGTCTTGTTGAAAAACCAGGAGATGACTCATTTCTCCTATCTGCAGTTTATGGAGGAAATTCTGAAACTGAAAGGAGATCCCTATGGCATAATGTTAATACTTTCTCCACTAGTAATACAGGAAATATGCCTTGGTTACTTATAGGTGATTTCAATGAAACGAGAGATACAATTGAACGGATTGGTTCTAATACTCGATGGACTACAGGAATGGATGAGCTAAACACAATGATTGAGGAGTCAAGGCGCTGATTGAGCTTAATTCCACAGGCCCATTTTTCACATGGACAAATAAAAGGTCTAATGATGATCTTAGAGCAAGCAAGATTGATAGGGTCTTCATTAATGCAAATTGGTAGAACAAGTACTCTCATTATTCAATAGAATTTTTACTGCCGGGTGTTTTCGATCACTCTCCATGCCTAGTGCGTCTTAACACCACCGATAGGAGAAGGAAGCCCTCTTTTAAATTCTTCAATTTCTAGACTAAAAGTCCTGATTTTCCACTAATTGTCTACCCCGGCCGGCAACTAGATTTTAGAGGATCCAAAATGTTTATTCGGTGAACAAGCTCAAAGCATTGAAACAAAAACTCAATCACTTGAATAAATCTCAATTTGGTGACCTATGTGGTAAGGTCAAAGATGCTAGAGCGAACCTACATCGAATACAACGAGATCTTGCATTAGACCCGTACAACATAAACACTCGGGATGAAGAAAAAGGCACAATTGGAGCAACTACTAACCCATAGCAAACATGAAGAAGTCCTCCTAAAGCAAAAATCTAGAAATCTATGGTTGAAGGAGGGGGACAACAACAGCAGGATTTTCTTCGCCTCCATGATGCGTAGAAGTGCTCAAAACAGAATTAACTAGCTCTCACTCGATGATGGCACTATTATAACATATGAGGGAGTTCTTAGGGATGCAAGTGTATCTTATTATCATCGCGTACTTGGTAGCTCCAGGCACACTCATTTCCCTTACGAACGATTTGCTTCCCTATTCCCCGAAGATGTTAGTACCGCCATCATTTTACCAGACTTTCATCGTACTGAGATCATTAAAGTGCTCAAAGGCCTAAATAATTTCAAAGCCCCGGGTCTAGATGGATACAACAGTTTATTCTTTAAAAAAGCCTGGCCCATCATAGGGCGTGATATAGAGGATGCTATCATGGACTTCTTCTCCTCTAGAAGACTGCTGAAAGCTATCAATTCTACTCTGTTATCCCTTGTACCGAAGGTACAAAATCCATCCCGCCTCACGGATTTCAGGCCCATCTCATGTTGCAATGTTCTATATAAGATCATATCGAAACTTCTTGCGGAAAGACTCAACTATTTCCTTCTTTCGGTTGTTGGCCTCAACCAAACCGCTTTTATTTCGGGTAGACAGATATCGGAGAATATTCTACTTTGCGGGACCTTCTTCATAACTACCATAAGGGCGATAAAGGTAAACGCGTGGCAATAAAAATCGACCTTATGAAAGCTTTTGACATGGTAAAATGGGAAGTAGTTCTTGGTGTTCTTAGGGCTATCAATATACCTCAACATCTATTTGATCTGATAGCTCAATGCATAACTACACCAAGGTTTTCGATAAACCTCAACGGCAAACAAGTTAGCTACTTTGCTGGTACCAATGGACTAAGACAAGGTGACCCACTCTCTCCTTATCTGTTTGTCTTGGTTATGGAAATCCTCAACAGGATCATAATTGAGAAAGTTGCAGCATCCTCCTTCAAATATCATTGGCGCTGTAAAACGGAAAAAATTACTCACTTGTGCTTCGCAGATGATCTATTTCTTTTTTCTCATGGGGATGTAGATTCAGTCATTTGCCTTGTTGATGTACTTGATGAATTTGTAGCTCTCTCAGGACTGCACTTCAATCCAGATAAATGCCAAATTTTTTTCTCTGGGATGTCCGAGGAAGAAAAGGGAATAATATTGGATCACACACCTTTCCCCGCAGGTAACCTCCCTATTAGATACCTTGGTGTTCCGCTTATTACAAGAAGACTCACACACGCAGATTGTAAGAGTCTGACCGATAAAATCTTCAAAAAAATTGAAGGCTGGGGCATGCAACATATTAGCTACGCTGGTCGTCTCCAGTTGACGAAATCGGTACTTATTTCCATCTGTACCTTTTGGATGCAAATGTTTTTACTTCCAAAGCAAACTATATATGAAATTGAAAAGAAGATTAGACAATTTTTGTGGGTTGGAAATACAGAAGGCCACGGATCACACAAAGTTGCTTGGGAAGTTGTTTGTTCGCCAAAAAAGGAAGGATGTCTAGGGTTGCCTCATCTAAAATTATGGAACAAAGTTTTGCTTGGCCATATGCTTTGGAACCTCATAAATTGTCCATCATCTTCCTTGTGGAGTAAATGGGTCCATAGTACCAAGTGTAGAGGCAATTTGATTATGTAGCTTGAAACCAAGGGCTCTATGGCATGGAGTTGGCGTTGTATTCTTCAACTAAGACCGGCTTTAGCTTCAATCATATCTAGACCAAGATATTGTTGCCAAGAGGTATAAGATGAAACCAGAAATGTGAGACCGGCTGTGGAATGGTCCCAATTGATCTGGAAAGGAGGTATTAGCAAGCATAACTTCATCGGCTGGCTAGTTTGTAGAGATAGATTACAAACAGTAGAAATCATATCACGTTGGAAGCCTGAAGTAGATATTCATTGCAATTTTTGTATGTCTAGTCTGGAAAGCAGAGACCATCTATTCTTCCAATGCACCTGGACCGGAAGCATTTGGTGCACTATTCTAGCACAACATGGAATTCGACGCCCTGTAGAAGGATGGAATGATGAACTTAAATGGATGATCAAGGCTACAAAAGGTAAGGACTTGGCGGCGAGACTTCTAAAGGTATCTTTCCTAGCGATCATATCTGCATTTGAATGAAGCGTAATCGTAGACGCTTCCAACAAAAGTCAAATGATGCCCTTATCATTTTGGCTAAAGTTCGCAAACTTGTTAGAGGGGCGAGCTTCTTTTCTACAAATCTTTTAGATCGTCCGAACAAATGAAACTTTGGCTACTATATGGAGACTCCCCCACTCCATTTTTTTTTTTGCAATCTTAGTTCTATTTGTAATGCTGGGAATGCCTCTAAGCTTCTGTCGTCATCTTATAAATACTATTTACATTTACACCAAAAAAAAAAAAAAAAAAAAAAGAAAAAAGCCATCAGCAATCGATGGTGGCGGACATGGCGGAGGAGGATGGCAGAAGTGGCACGGAGGGGCATGAGGTTCAACCACCCACCTACCAGGACAAAGATAAGCTTAGGTCAATTCGAACCTGCCTGAATATCTCTGTCCAATCCTCTCTCAGTCCGAGTATGTGCCTTCGGGGGTGATTCGAGGCGGCGGCAATGCCCAGCCATCGACAAGGATTGCTAGACCCTTGCCGATGGCTTGGCATTGCCGTTGTTACATAGCGCAACGTCTGCATTCCCCCTCGCTCTATTCATAACTTTCTGTAGGTTCCTTTTTATTATATTCTCTTTAATTCCTTATTGACAATTATTTGAAATGATAATACATACGTAAGGCAAACATGGATGTTATCTCAGCATTTCCGTCTAGGTATTTAATGGAAAGATGAGCATGAACAGACAAATACGAAGTTCAATGACCCGGTTGCATAAAAAAAGTTTAAGGACTACACTGCACAAATTGAAAAAATTCAAGAACCCTCTATGTCACCACCCAAAAGAAAAAAATCGATTAAGTGTGACAATTTGCTAATATAAATAAGGATTTACTCCAGCGACACTGAGAGGTCCTTTTTGCGGCACGTATGTTGAAAAGGGAATTCATGCGATGCTTGGCTGGGCATCTATGCATTTATAGCGATATCGATTCAACAAACCAACAAATTAAATCATTTCCCATCGGCGGTGTATTCAAGGGAATCATTTGAGCTCCATGAACTGAAGTATGTAGGAAAACCCTAATTAACCATGGAGAGGATCGAAAGTAAATTATTATTTTGTATTGTTTCCTTAAAACACCAACAGAAACTAGGAGCAGCCGAACAGAAAGTTCAATAGTCGAGGATCACTTGAATCTTGACGACGGCGGACCTGGGGGGTTCGCTTGTGAAGAGGCATGCTGGGGGCTACTTCCGACAACACCAATCTTGCTCACCACCATATATCCGGATCTGCTTCCTCCTGAAAACGTGCGTTTAGTTAGTCTCCAACTCAGACATTATCGTCTTCAAACTTCGAATTCTAAAACAACGTTACTTTCGAAATGTGAAACCGATCTCTTCTGCACCCCCTATTATCACTTCCCTCGAAAGCGACCGTTCTTAATCATCACATCAGCCGTTTATCCGTTCAGCCCACGATTTGCGCTTTCACGTTTGTGCATGCATCTACAGAGATTGAAGAGCTTACCGTTGCTCATCGGGCGGGCAGCGGCAGCCGCATGGTTCGAAGAGATGATCGCGTGAGATGAAAGGGCTAGGAAAAGAAGGAAGACGGGGGAGGTCTTGTGAAGCATTGTCCTCTCTCTTGGAATGTATGATTCTACGATAAACGTGTGTACATGTAGAGAATCAGTGAGACTGAGAATGCTATATATAACAATGTTGAGCAAATGGAGTTGACGATAAGCCGTGTATCGTGGTACAAACGTTTCAACGTCAACCCACTTTGAAAACATGGATGAGCATCATTTCGAAAGATAGTGCATTGTACATATAAAGTCTCTCTCTTTGACCAAAAGTGCGCACCTGTCAAAATGGGTTATAGACTCATATCTTAACCCATATATAATGAGGTGAGTTGCTATATAGGTTAGTTATATTTAGTAAATGAGTTATAAATAGATTTAAAAATAACATGAATGTTAAATGAGTCATAAGTGAGTTATAAATGGGTTTACAACTTATGACCATTTCTTCGTTCTCTCTCGCCCTCATTCCATCTCGCACTCACTCACCTCGATTTAGATATGAGGTTTCCTAGATTTGGTTAATTATAGAAGTGCTTTAACAATATGAGTTTTACAAATTTAGAAAATTAAAAGATATATGAAGTTAATAATTCTGAATAGAAAAAATTTGAAAACAACAGATAAAAAAAGAACCTTCAACAATCAACGATAGCAGACAGGGCGGAGGAGGATGGCGGAAATGGCGTGGGGGGCCACAAGGTTCAGCCATCCGCCAACAAGGACGAAGATAAGCTAGGTCAATTCGAACCCGCCCGAGTATCTCTGTCCAAATCCTCTCAGTACGAGTATGTGCATTTGGGGGTGGCTAGAGATGGTGGCGATGCCCAGCTAGCAACAAGGCAACAAGGGTTGTTGGATCCTTGCTGATGGCTTGGCACAATAATTGTGACAAGTATATAATGGAAGGACGAGCGTGAACAAACAAATACGAAGTTTAATGACCCGGTTGCAGAAAAAAACGTCTAAGGTCTACGCTGCACAAATTGTAAAAGTTAAAGAACCCTCCATGTCATTATCCCAAAGAAAAAATCCATTTAAGGATGACAATTGGCTAATATAGATAAGGATTAACTCCAGCGACTGCGAAGTCTGTTTGTGGCATGTTTGTCAAAAAGGGAATTCAAGCGCCAATTAGTTGGGCATCTATACATTTCGAAATCACTGACAAGCTTTTCTCATAGGTCTAATCTTACATTGGATTTAGTTTTCTTGTCAAGTGGAGATCACGTTGTAGTTATTAATCCTAGACAATGCGCTTCTTAAGAGATGCGATGAACCAAACAAATTGGAACTATTGAGCTTGATAAACTAGTGATAAAAGGAGTCATATTGTTTTCAAAGAAATCACAAATTCAAGTTATGTCGTGAGCAGATCTCTAGCAAATTTATGCCTTGGGCATTTGTTAGTTGTGTGGAGAAAATTCTTGGCTTCTAACACGTTGGTGGGATCGCGGCAATGGAGTCGTACACCAATACAATAGGTTAGTGGGTTAGGTATTTTTTTTTTTTTCACTCTCTTGTTATATGATTTCAAGAGAATTAAAGGAGGTCATGCTAAATAGAATCAAATTTGAGATCTCACGCTTCCTCTGAAAGCCTTTAAAGTGCTTTTGAAATATGATATCCCTGTTGGATTGCACGGTGGATGACATGGTATTTCGGGAGCATGAAATGTGGTGAAAAGGCATAGGATATCAATTCAATCAACAATCCCATTCGCAGTGTCTTTCAAAGAAATCATTTGAGCTCCATGAACAGAAATATGTGGAAAACCCTAAATAATCGTGGAGAATATAGAAAGGAAAACATGCAATTGAAGGAGGAAAACATTTTCCACACTTTTGAAGGAGTTGGCCCACATACATAGAATACATGCAATTGTCACTCACAATCAATCTGCCGGGTCCGTCACGATGTAATGCACCCTTTAGTCAGAGAGAGAGAGACTTTATATGTACAAGGCATTATCTTTCATCCATGTTTTCAAAGTCGGTTGGCAGCGAAACGTCCGAACCACAATACACGGCTGATGATGGTCAAGCCCGTTGGGTCGACATTGTTGTACATGGCACTCTCACCGATTCTTTCTATGTACACACGGTTATCGTAGAATCATACATTTTGCAAGAGAGAGAACGATGCTTCACAAGGCCTCCCTCGCCTTCCTTCTTTTCCTAGCCCTTTCGTCACACGCGATCTTCTCTTCGAAGGTCGCCACCATTGCCCGCCAGATTAGCAACGGTAAGCTATCTTGTACTATAATTACATGTAAAAAATAACAATAAAGTGCATCTTGTCTAATTCTTCATTCGCCACGTTGGCAATCCGTGGCTGCCACGTATGCAGTTTACGGCTATTTAATTGTCATATGAGTATATCGTCCAAACCTGATGCAAGGACAAAAACTGCAACAACCGAACAATTTTGGGGATCCAATTGTAAAAAAAAAAAAAGTTTAGAAACAATAATTTGCAAATCGAAAAAGTTCAGGAATATCAATGGCATAATCACGTTTTTTTTTGGGGAAGCGAGCTTTAGTACACGACGTTGGTAAATTAATCTTAACATATCAACGTTATCCTAAGGGTGCGTTTATTTCATGGAAAATGAATTATTTAAAAATATTTTCCTAAAAATAATCGCTTGTATTGCTTGAATTAATTATTCAATGAGAAATGTTTGCATTATCGACAATAATTTATGTCTAAATATTTTTTTGCATGATGAAAGTATTTTTCCTTTGTTCATATTTAAAAAGAGATAAAAGTAATCTTTTTTTTGAAAAATGTTTTCCAAATAATTCATTTTTCGCGAAATAAACGGAGCCTAAAACTTAAGCCGATTCTTGTTTTTTTCTATGCCACAGTTAAATCAAGTTGATATATCTACCATTGACCTTGACTTCCTCCTCGTCCTTTCTTTTCATTTTCTTTTCTAGAATTGTTCTTGCACGACCGGGTCAGCTCACGCCAATCTGAGATCCGTGAGCCCATCCCACCTCAACCAGGCATTGAGTAACGTCGGCATCACCTAGAATTCGAATGCGGTACCTACAATTATTGCTCGCCACCAATTTACTGGTCCAAGGGAGGCACGTCACATAGAAATACGAATTACTTAAAGCTCCGTTCGTTTTGCGAAAAATATTTTTCAGGAAAATATTTTCCAAATTATCCAATGTTTGGAGACGGAAAATAAACTACCTACGGAAAATATTTTCCCTCAATGAGTCGCGGAAAACATTTTCCCCACCTTCTTTCATCATTCATTATCTTTTTTTTTTTTATTTTTATTTTTCTTCTTCTTTCTCTTTTCTATCTTCTTTTACGCCACCCACGGTGTCGGTTGGCGATCGGGTACACAGCGAGCTCGAGCCTCACCACAAGCCGGCAAGGCTCGAGGCTCGCCAGATTTCGGCTAGGTCGCCAGAGCCTCGGCCGACGTCTGGCGAGCTCACCCGCGGGTCGGTCGCTGGCCCCCGCCATAGCCGACGATTTGGCCGGAGAAGAAGAAGAAGGAAAAAGAAGAAAAATTAAAATTAAAATTAAAATTAATTTTAAAAAATAAAAAAATTATTAAAAGTATTGCAAAGAGGAAAATATTTTCCATACCGAATAACAGAAAATATTTTCCAAGACTTTTTCAGATTTTAGCCGAACACCAGAAAATTATGCCATTTCTTAGAAAAATGGCTTTCTGAAAAACATTTTCAAAAAACGTAAAATTTTTTTGCGAAACTAACAGAGCCCACGGACAATGCACAATTTTTCCACAAGAAGATGCTCATCCGTGCTTTTAAAGTCGGTCAGGGGCGAGACTTTTGAACCACAATACACGGCATATCATCAACTCCATGCGGTCGACATTATTATATATAGCACTCTCCTACCTTCCATGTATAATCATAAGCTCAAAGAAGACATCGTACGACCACACATTGATTAGAGAAAAATGATGCTTCCCAAGGCCTCTCTCGTCTTCCTTCTTTTCCTGGTCCTTTCATCTAGCACGATCATCTCTTCAAGAGTCGCCGACGCCCGCTCGATGAACCACGGTGAGCACTATCTCTATACACGCATGCAAAACGAGAAAGCACAAATCGTGGGTCGACCACATAGACTGCCGACGTAACGATCAAGAACAATCGCTTTTGAGAGAAGCAATGGTAGGGGGATAGAAAAGAAACCAATCCCGCAATTTGCAAGTGATGTTCTTTTCGAATTCGAAGTTTGAAGATGGTCATGTCTAAACTGGAGACTAACCAACTAAATGCACGTTTTCAGGAGGAAGCAACATCGAAAGGATGGCGGTGAGCAAGATTGTTGTTCATGGAAGGGGACATCCGCAGTACAGTAGAGATGGGCCTCTCAGGAGACATTGGCCTTAGCATAACCTTTCGAAGCTCCTTCCTTTAGAGGCCATGCCTGCCATACAGAATCTTTCAAGCGATTCTCGATTATTAGTTTTTCTAGTTCGGTTGCTCCTAATACTTGTTGGTGTTATTAAGAAGTGAATAATTCGCTTTCTATTCTCTCCACGGTTAATTAGGGTGTGTGTTCCACGTACTTTTGTTCATGGAGGTCAGATGATTTCTTTGAAGATCCCCGCGTATGGAACGGAAAGAACGTAAGTTGATTGTTTATCGAATCGATATCCCGATGCCTTTTCGCCGAATCTCGATATCTTCAATTTCGTGCTCCCGATCACCGCATGCCACAATTTTATCTATTGTTGACACCCGAATTTTAGTAATAATAAATAAATAAATAATTAATTAAAAATTAAAACAAAAGGAAGAAGGAGAGAAATCGACGGTAAAAGGCTAATAAAAAGGCCCTAGGCTGGCCGAGCATCGAGCAAGGCCTTGCCTCGCCTCGCCCGTGGCCGGCGACCGGCCGGAGAAGAAGGTCCCAAAAAGAGAAAAGACAAAAGAAAAAATATAATTAAAATTTAGAAAATGAAAAAATATATAATTAAAATAATTAAAATGAGTGGTGAAAGAATGAGTTTTCCTCTTTTTGAAAAGAGGAAAACATTTTCCACACTTTTGAAGAAGTTGGCCCACATACGTAGAGTATGTGCAATTGTCACTCTCAATCAATCTACCGGGTCCGTCACGATGTAATGCACCCTTTAGTCAGAGAGAGAGAACTTTATATGTACAAGGCATTATCTTTCATCCGTGTTTTCAAAGTCGGTTGGCAGCGAAACGTCCGAACCACAATACACGGCTGATGATGGTCAAGCCCGTTGGGTCGACATTGTTGTATACACTACAAAAAAATACCGGATTAACGACGAAATTTGTGACGGAAATTTTGGAAAAATCCGTCGCAAATCGAATTTGCGACGGATTTTGTGACGGAAAAAATTCCGTCGCTACTAGGGCGTCGCAAATTTTTGCGATGGAAAATTCAAAAATTCGTCGCAAATTTGCGACGAAAAAAAATTCGTCCCAAAATTCGTCGCAAATTAGCCACGAATACAATCCGTCGCAAAATTAAATACGCAAATTTGCGACGCACTTAATCCGTCGCAAAATTCGTGGCAAAAATCCGTTGCAAATTCGTCGCAAATTTTGTCGCAAATTTGCGACGAAAGCAATCCGTCGCAAAATTCGTCGCAAAAATCCGTCGTAATTTCGTCGCAATTTTAGTTGCAAATTTGCGACGAACTATGTCCGTAGCAAAATTCATCGCAAAAATCCGTCGCAAATTCGTCGCAAATTTGCGATTTAACTCTATCCGTCGTAAAAATTAAATGGCCGCAAAATTCGTCGTGAAATCATTAGAAAGTTCGTCGCGAATTTCGTCGGAAAATTCGTCGCCAATTTCGTCGGAAAATTAAATCGCAAATTAGCAACAAACTTTAATAATAGCAAATTTTGACTTAAAATATTCGTCGCTATTTTTACATCATTTCGGCCATAAATTATTGTCCATATCAATCAAAGGAGACAATGACATACAATTAAAATAGAAAAACGAACAAACCATAAATTCTGACAAACCAGCTACAATGACATATAATTGAAACAAATAACAGAAGGAAAGTTATAGAGTCTGACATGATGCTATTTGATATCCAATCTTACGATACATTCAAAACAAAAACTAAGAGACAGGACAACCATAGAAGACGCAAAAAAACCATACAGAAGAAGACGCGGTTTTGGTATGATGGCAGGACACCAAAAGTAGTCACCTTTGTCGAGACCTGAGGAAATATCGATACATAAATCAGTCCAGAATATAAAAAAAACGTTTAAGCATAGATGTGGAACTAGGTGTAAAATAACAAAAATACGTTTCAGAACGAACATAAATGTTATTACATATGAATATGAGTGAAATTATGAAAAACCAAGATTATGAAGCAAGCTTACCCAGAATTTTAACTAGAAAGACTGGAGAAAATCATCATCATCATCATCAACATCAGCATTCTCGGAATTAATGTGTTGGTCATCATTGTGCCCATCACCTATTGGATTGGCTAGAGGTACAAGAGGACCGTCATTGCGATGGAGGTTAAGGTGTTGCATAACGATTCTCATTTGTTCTTCCAAGTTATGTATTCGTTCATCCTTCTTAACAAGTAAATTATTCAGATGATTCACTTCTTGGGTCAATTGCTCGTCTGGTTGTGACCTCCTTCGACCAGTCCCAGTGGATGATGAACTTCCAGGACTATTCGGCATGTATATCCTTGACAACGATCCCAGCCCAAATATTTTCCCTTTTTTCGCCCCACCCATTGCCTCCATCCATAATGCCATATTATCAACTAGTGGCCGGACTCAAGACAATCATCACTACCACTAGCACTGCTCATTAAAAGTTCATCATATTTTTCCTACATTAACAATGTAGATGAAAATAAAATCACTATATATATATATATACCATAAATATTGAAAGCATTCACGATTTTCATTATAGTTTACATATAAGCCAAAGTATAACCTTACATACCTTAACAGCTTTTGCTCGATCGTCAGTCCATGTCTTATCTTTCTTTTGAAATGTGCGTTCAAATGTAGCTGCAAATGTTGGTTTCGTCCCAAATTCATGTGCCTACAAAATGTAAACTTGAGTAATTGAATTAAATTAACTTATAACTCATTTAACAGACTTACCAGTCGTTTGCAATGCTCCACAATGTTGATAGAGCCCTCAGCATATGTGGCTGACCCATCACTAAAACTAAAAGATCGATTCTTCTTGTTCTGCTCACAGAGTTGCCGACTCTATTCAGATGCCAAAAATGTGTTAATTGCCACCCAATTGTCAGCTGTAAAGAAAGACGGCTTCGCTTGATTGCTCTTTGCTCTATTTATGACATTTCGCATAAAATCACTTATTTTCTTATCGAAAATTCTTCTCACTTCATTGTCTTCCGCTTCCTCCCACTTGAACTTCCGCTGCAATGAATAAAAACACAAATTGAAAATTATTATGATGATCACATATCCATAACCATGCACCAGACACATATAGACAGATTTTGTAAAGTTCATGTCGGGGAAAATATCTGGTCCTTTAGGTATCGAAAACTGCAGAGTTGTTTTGGTCCCTTTACATCATTCTTGACCATCAATATACTACACCAAACTTAATTGGTGAGAAAATAAAATATGTAAAACTTACCTTGAACTCATTCCACCACATTTCTTTCACTTCTTGTGGAACACTTCTGTAATTAATATACTCTCCCATCCAAAAGTTTCTTACTATTTTGTTCAATTCCCTCACAACAGTCGTAGCATCCGTGAATCTGCATTCATATGAATATTGTGCAACATGGACAATTCAGTTGACATCAATATCTAAAGCCCTAAATATGACATATACTAAAATAAAAATGAAGTACTTACGAATCTCCAAATGGGCATATGAAGAATCAGTTATCTTCTTGACATCTGTTTCCGTCAATATTCGATTATTCCGTCGAATAATGGGGTGGAACGGAAGGAGAGGGAGCTAAAGGAGATTGAACTGGAGAACGTTCAGTTCGCATGTGGTCAAGTCCCGTAACATGTTGTTGAGTGTGGGAGGAAGGGCCAACGTGCCCATATTGTGACGGACCATATTGTGGTTGAGGGTTAGATGCCGGGACAGGAGAAGAGGAAAGGGACGGGGACGAGGACGAGAAAGAGCCTTGTCTTCTAGGCATATGACCTCCACATTTATACAGACAAGTAGGAAGGTTATGCGAATATGTAAAGAACTATTGACATGTATTACGAATACATAATGATGTACATGATGAAGCTTACCATTTTGATGGAAAGACTGGAGAAAATATTTCCTTGAAATGAGCCAATGTCGAGTGTTTATGACGTGTAATTTCCTACAAACAAATATACTATGAATCCTATTCATTTTGATATGAAATATCAATGTATGAGCACGATATGGGTGGCCACAGGTATCAAACATCACTATATGAATCGCATTCATTTTGATTAAATTTTTTTTACCACGTACAAAAATTTAAATTTCACTGAAAGTGGGTGGCCACAAATATTCTAAGTCATTCTATAAAGTTTTGTAAGAAATAAATTATTATTATTGTTAAATTTTTTTTGGGACCTAAAAAACAATTTCACTAAAAGTTGGTGGCCACCGATATTCTAAGACATTCTATAAAGTATTGAAATTTTAAAATTTTAAGAATTTTTAAATTATTATTTTAATATAAAATTTTTTCCGTGAAAAAAAAAAAAAATATTAAAATTGGGTGGCCACAGGTAGTCTAAGCTATTAGGTAAAGTTTCCCAAATTTTAGTCCTTCTTTATTTTAATAATTTTTAGGGCACGTTAAAAAAATTAAATATAACTAAAAGTGGGTGGCCACAGGTATTATAAGCCATTCCGTGAAGTTTTGAAAATTTTTAAATTCTAATTTTTTTTGCCATCTAAAGAAATTTAAATTTCACTGCAAGTTGATGGCCACATGTTTTCTAGGCAATTCTATGCAGCTTTGAAATTTTATATTTTTGTAATTTTTCTTCACCAAAAAAAAAAAAATTCCCCTCATAATGGGTGACCACATTTATGTTAAGCCATTTTATCAGGTTATGGAAATTTTTAATTTTTTAATAATTTTTTCCCCGGAACGTTAAAAAATCTAAATTTCACTGAAAATGGGTGGGCACTATTAATTTTTGCAATTTTGTGATATTATGAAATTTTATTTTTGTTAAAAATTTTAAAAAAAAAAACTTACGGTCAAATTTCATATTTGTTGTCAACATATATCGTTTTTTTTTCCATTTTTTTCATAATTTTTTTTATAGAATTGTTTAATTTTCAAGCATTTTCTGTGAAAACGCTTAATCAATCATCCTATCGTCATTTAACGCTTAATCATCCACATAATAAACAAATTAACCAGTCGACCATCGATCAAAGCCACATGCAATCCTGAAATCGACCCGTAATTTAGCCAATGAAAAGTAATCCTAAATAATCTCTAAACAAGTCCGACTAATTACCTAATTATACTAACTAGGGGTTAGAGAGTTGGCTTACTTGGTTCAAGGACAACAAAAACCGGCGGAATGGACAGTGGCAGTTCCGGCACGGGCGTGGCCGACAGCGAGGGCGGCGGCGGCGATGGTGACAACGGGCGGCGGGCGGCGCTTGGCTGGGGATGGTCAGGACAACGCGGCGGCGACGGCAACGGGACCGCAGCGGCAGATGTGAACGTCGACGCTTGGAAGGGGCGTCGGAGAAGGAAGGGAGGAAGATGGGGTACAAATCTTGAAAATTTGCGACGGATCTAGAACTTCCTTCGCAAATTTGCAACGGACCTAGTATGTCCGTCGCAAATTTGAGATGGACATTAGAGTGTTGTCGCAAATTTGCGACGGACGCTCGAAGTTTAAATGAAATTTTACGGCAGACATTCTAGGTCCGTCGCAAATATTTCACCGACAAAAATTTGCGACGGACCTAGAATGTCCGTCGCAAATTTGCGATTGACATTCGAGGTCCTTCGCAATTTTTTATACTCAAAAAAATTGCGACGGAAATAAAAAATCCGTCGCAAATTTCGAGCGGGAAAAATTCCCTCATAAAATTTGCGATGGACAATTGGAGTGCCGTCGCAAATTTGCGACAGACAATTTTAGTCCGTCGCAAATTTTGAACGGTTCAAATTCCCTCGCAAATTTGCGACGGACATATTTGAGTCCGTCACAAATTTGCGACGGACATATTTTAGTCCGTCACAAATTTGCGATGGACAGGATTTTGTTCGTCGCAAATTTGCGCCGGACAGGATTTTGTCCGTCGCAAATTTGCGACGGACAGGTTGTGTCCGTCGCAAAATTTGCGACGATCAGGTTTGAGTTTTGCGACGGATAAAAATTTGCAAAATTTGCAACGGACAGGTCTGAGTCCGTCGCAAATTTCGACCGGTAAATATTCCCTAGCAAAATTTGCAACAGACAGGTTTGAGTCCGTCGCAAATTTCGAACGGTAGAAATTCCATAGCAAAATTTGACGACGAACCAGTATATTCCGTCGAAAATTTGCGACAGACAGGTTTTGAGTCCGTTGCAATTTTGCACATACTAAATGATCATTGTAAATTTGTGACGTCTTTTTTTTCGGTCAAAAATTTAGCGTCTCATTGATTTTGGTCCTAAATTTGCTACGTCTTTTTTCAGTCCAAAATTTTGGTATCTCAAATTTTGCAATGGAAATTAGAATATCGGAAATGTTAGGGCACGTTAATAATATTTGACTTGTCGGCATTTAGGGACAAAATTTCGGACGATAAATTAAAATAGAAAGAATAATCGACAATAACAATAATAAAAAAGCACAATAACAATAATAACAAGAACAATAATGATAATAACCAAAATAGCACTTGTAGCATTAATAATTACACATCTGTAGTGTTTTGTGACAAAAATTTTAATCTTAAGTCCTTAAATTCGTCGCCCTTTATCTTCGTCTTCATCTTCATCCTCGTCTTCGTCATCTGTCTGAAAATCAGATTCAAAACATTCTTGTACATTTAATTCGTAAATTTCAATTGGATCCATATCTATCATTGCTCCACACGGATCTCGTAAAGTTGGTATGTTATATTCCTCAATTTCAACCGTGTTACACACTTCCTCTTGTTGGTAGGCTCTATCCTTCCAGTGTTCCTCGATTTTCCTCCGTGCTTTGATTTTACATACAGCCCACCAATCAGCTTTGTCACGTTTCAAACTAGGATATGATGCATAACATACTTGAATTACTTGTTGTGCCAAGACAAATGGTTCATACTTCATATACCTTTTCTTGTGATTTATTTCAACCAAATTGAACTTCGTATGCACCTTCATTCCTTTGACGGGGTCGAACCACGTGCACTTAAATAACACAACCCGCATCATTAATGGTCCAAGGTACTCTATCTCTATGATTTCATCCAACAAGCCATAAAAATCATCTTTCCAACTGTCACCATTGGATGACCGAACAGACACACCACTATTCATTGTGGATTTTCCCATTCTATATTCTTGAGTATGAAAATTATATTCATTTATGAAATATGCTGGCCAACTTCAAACTCTTAACTATGGACCCCATGACAGATAATATAGCAATCCTTGCCCTCCAAATTCATCATAATTACCGTGAACCTAAAGTTACATATGCAAAGTCAATAATATATATTTTACTAAATGATGTATATAATTTTAATAACTTGATTTTGATCCATAGGAAACTTACATATGTCTTGAACCATGCTGCAAATTGTTCATCGCACAAACGATCAAACTCATTTGGTTGTAATCCAAACATTAAAGTTTGGAAAATCGTAATATTAAAAACCATATCATTATTAGCAAATATTTGACACGCAAAATATATATTTGCAAATTTACACTTACTTAAAGTATCACTCGACTTCTGGGCAGTTCAGTAAAATATAGGTATGGGCTGCATGAAATTCTTCGCCTGATAAGTAACGAAACTGACATGCGCCGCTTGGTTGACCTAGATAATTGAAAATAGAGAATGCCGTGCAATTGGGATCAATGGGGCCTTCATCATTTCTGCCCGCTCTCCGCCTCTTGCACTAAACGTGCAGCTTAAAATAGTATGATGCAAATGTTGTCACTTCTTCCACAATATATGCATTACAAATTGAAGCTTCAACACGTGCCTTATTCTTCACTTTTTTCTTCAAATGATATAAGAATCTAGTTGAAATAGAAAAAAGCTTATTGGAACGTATTATATGATAAACTAATTTGAACTGTATTTTAAAAAAAAACATTTCCTCTTAAATGGATACATCCATCGAAATTGGATGGGACCTGCAACTTTGGCCTCATAAGGCAAGTGAACTAAGAGATGCTCCATCGAATCAAAAAACACTGGAGGAAATATCCTTTCCAAGTTGCAAAGAATGATTGGAATATCTCTCTCTAGTTTTTCCATGTGCGATACTTTTAACACTGTCGAGCAAATATCATGGAGGAAATTGCTTAATTCTGTAATGGCACCCCATACAAAGTTCGATAGAACTTCCTTCAAAGCTATTGGAATTAGTCTTTCCATCAGGATGTGACAATCATGACTCTTCAAACCTGTCAACTTGCATTTATTTAAATCAACACATCTCCCGAGGTTCAAAGCATATCCATCAAGAAACCGCACAGATTTCAACCATTGACAAACAACTCGCCTCTGCTCCTTATCCAATGTATAAACTACTTTCGATTTTGGTCCCTTGCTGCTTGCATCCACAGCTAGTATTGGCCGATCGCAAATATCTCTCATATCTTTTCTTGCGTTCAAGTTGTCTTTTAATTTTTCCGCAACATCCATCACAGTATTTATGACATTGTCGAAAATATTCTTTTCTATGTGCATGACATCAAGATTATGATGAATAAGATGGGCCTTTCAATATGGTAGATCTCAAAATATACTGCGTTTTAGTCCACTTATGTGTACTTCCGTACACGCAAAAGTCGTGCCGTGCAGGTTCTCAACAACAGTTGGAAAGTCCTGCACATGCTGCCAAATTTGATTGCCAGTCAACCTCAATGGTGGACGCGTTCTTTCAGTCCTATTCTTGATGAACTCTTTCTTATTCCTTCTAAAAGGATGACTTGGCGGTAAAAATTGTCTGTGACAATCAAAATAGCTAGGCTTCTTTTCATGTTTTAATCTAAATGACTTTGACCTTTCCAAACATATCGGATATCCTAAGATCCCAACTGTACTCCATCCAGATAACATTCTGTAAGCTGGAAAGTCATTTATCGTCCAAAGAAGGGCAGCCTTCATTACAAATGTTTGATGAGTAGAAACGTCATACGTAGGGACACCTTCAACCCATAGCCGTTGTAACTCCTCAATCAATGGTTGTATATAAACATCTATCAACTTTTTCGGATTTTACGGCCTTGTCACGATCAATGTCAAAAACATATAAGGTGTCTTCATGCACATACCAGGTGGAAGATTGTACGGCGTTAAGATAACTGGCCAACATGAATAACTTTTTCTTGTTTTCCCAAATGGAGCAAATCCATTGGCATAGAGACCTAACCTGATGTTCCGAGGCTCTATTGCAAATTCAGGATATGTTCTATCAAAATGTTGCCATGCCTCCGCATCTGAAGGATGACACATTAGACCCTCTTCTGTTTCATGATTTGCATGCCAAGTCATGTGTTCAGCAGTGGCTTTAGATGCATAAAGCCTTTGCAATCTGGGGATTAAGGGTAGATAAAACATTTGCTTGCATGGTCTACGCTTCTGATTATGACTTGGCCTCCTGTTAATCTTGTACCTAGGTTGGCTACAGAATTTGCAAGATTCTGCATTTTCATCATCTCTCCAATATATCATACAACCCCTACTACATTCATCAATTCTTACAACCAGAAAACCTAAGTTATCCACTAGCTTTTTCATATTATAAAAATTACTTGGCATGTTATTATCACGAGGCAATGATTCCCGCATTGCTTCAACAAAAGAGTTGAAGCAATCCGCAGACACATTATGCTCTGTCTTGATATTTAATAGTTGGGCTGTCACCGATAACTTAATGTGGTTCTCACAACCTGCCCATAGAGGTTCATCTGCTGCTTTCAACACATCCCAAAACTGATTAGATTGAAAAGTTTCATTATACACATTCTCCTCAAAACCCGTTACTCCTATATCTTCCAATTGTGAAGCATGACCAGTACCCACTTGTTCACGTGTAGGAGTAAAACTAGTACTTGCATGATTTGATTCTGTGACAAAATTATAACTAGCTGCATCAATCACCATCCTCTCGTATGGGTTCAATTGCTCATAATAGCCACATTCTTCCCTAACTGAAAATTGGTCACTTCTTCCATATCCTTCATCAGATATAAATGGTTCACCATGGAAGTCCAATTATAATAGTTTGGAGTAAACCCAAATCTAGTAAGGTGTTCTCTAACTTGATCATACACAAGAAATTTACCATTACCGCACTTTTTTCATGGACACCTTAACTTATTTCTATCCATAAACTCATATTTACTACTAGCAAAGTCTAAAAATAGTTCTAACCCAGTACGAAACTCATCTGTCAATCCTTGACGTCCAGGTAAGTTCTTATTATACATCCAAACCCTTTCTCTTTGCATTGTGTCTGTATTAAAATAAAAAATTTTGGTAAAATATTTAAAATATCATATCTATTGTTCTTAATTAAAACTATAAAATTTTGAAAATTATAATTTTTGTTATTCACGCAACAATTAATATGAAATTGCAAAAATAGAAAAAATTACAATGTAAAGAAGACTTACCCAAATATTTGACTGAAATATTGGTAGGACAAAGTGATCAATTTGATGAGAATTGCAAAGTCCACTTGGATTGTGAGACCTTCAATTAGGCACAAACCCAAAAAAGAATAATCACTTAAGAATCATTTTTTAATAATTTTTAATGTACGATGGAAACGGAATTCATCCCTCGCAAATTTGCGACGAATAAATGAAAATTCCATTGCAAATTTGCGACGGAAACTAGGATCCGCCGCAAATTTGCGACGGATACTAGAATCTGTCGCAAAACGGCGTGGCCGTTCGGCTCATCCGAAGGCCGGCGAGGTGTCACCGGTCGTTAAACCGGTGATGCAGATACAAAAAAAAACAAACATAAACATATATTAAAAAAAAATTACAATGCAACGATGAATAGTCACGAAGCTAGCAATTTTGCACTTACCGGTACAAAAGCTTCACCGAGATTAATATGTGCGTGCGCGGATTTTGCTGATTTCAGACATATGAAAGAGGGAGAAAAGCGACAGAGAGTGAGAGAGAGCGAGAGAGAGAGATAGTGATTGCATGTCACGGGTTGATAAACTATGAATTTGCGATGGACGTGTGTTTTCGTCGCAAATTTGCGACGGACTTAATTTGCCGTCACAAATTCGCGATGGATTTTGCGACGGTTTTATTTTCCGTCGGAAATTTGCGACGAAATTTTTTCCGTCGCAAATTTGCGACGGAAAAATTTAAATAAATAAATTTCCGTCATAAATTTCGTGTTTTTTTTGTAGTGATATGGCACTCTCACTGATTCTTTCTATGTACACACGGTTATCGTAGAATCATGCATTTTGCAAGAGAGAGAACGATGCTTCACAAGGCCTCCCTCGTCTTCCTTCTTTTCCTTTCGTCACACGCAATCTTCTCTTCGAAGGTCGCCACCACTGCCCGCCAGATTAGCAACGGTAAGCTATCTTGTACTATAATTACATGTTAAAAAATTAACAATAAAGTGCATCTTGTCCAATTCTTCATTCGCCACTTTGGCAATCCGTGGCTGCCACGTATGCAGTTTACGGCTATTTAATTGTCATATTACTGTATCGTCCAAACCTGATGGAAGGACAAAAACTGCAACAACCGAACAATTTTGGGGATCCAATTGTAAAACAAAAAGTTTAGAAACAATAAATTATTGCAAATTGAAAAAGTTCAGGAATATCCAAGCCATCACGTTTTCTTGTGGAAGCGAGCTTTAGTACACGACATTGGTAAATTAATCTTAACATATCAACGTTATGCTAAAGGTGCGTTTATTTCATTGAAAATGAATAATTTAAAAAATATTTTCCTAAAATTAATCTCTTGTATTGCTTGAATTAATTATTCAATGAGAAATGTTTGCATTATCGACAATAATTTATGTCTAAATATTTTTTTGCACGATGAAAGTATTTTTCCTTTGTTCATATTTAAAAACGATAAAAGTAATCTTTTTTAGGAAAATATTTTTCAAATAATTCATTTTTCAATAAATAAACGGAGCTTAAAATTAAGCCGATTCTTTTTTTTTTCTATGCCACAATTAAATAAAAGGAGACTTTTTCATATTTCACCACTCATTTCAATTATTTTAATTTTTTTAAAATTCTAGATTTTAATTATATTTTTCCTTTTGTCTTTTCTCTTTTTGAGACCTTTTTCTCCGGCCGGTTGCCGGCCACAAGCGAGGTGAGGCGAGGCAAGGCCTCGCTTGATGCTGGTGAGGCGAGGCTAGGCCACGCTAGAGGTTGCCGGCTTTAGGTGAGCGAGGCCAGCCTAAGGCTGGCGCCTCGCCAGATCTAGTGAGGCGAGGCGAGGTCTCGCTCAAGGTCACCGGCCTTGGGCAAGCAAGGTCGAGCCTCGTCTGTGGCCGGTCACTGGCAATCGAGATGGCCGATGACCGGCAAGGAAAGAAGAAAAGAAAAAAAAAAAGAGAAAAGAAAAGAAAAAAAGAATTATTAAAATTTAAAAATTGGAATTTTTAAAAATAAAATAAAAATTTATTAAAAAGAGTGCAAGGAAGAAAATCAAATCAGATTTTCCATACCGAATAGCGAAAAATATTTTCCGAGTCTTTTTCAGGTTTTAGCCGAACACCGGAAAATATAGTCTTTTTCCTGGAAAATGACTTTGTGGAAAATATTTTCCAGAAATGTCATATTTTTCGCGAAACGAACAGAGACATTAGCTTATTTGGATCTCACATGACATCCACGCTATTAAATAGTTAAGATGAAATAGGCTCGCATGCTCAGAGCATACGAAATTTTTTTGACCAGTTGCTCTGACCGATC
>JAMXDD010000005.1:21949249-22218517 GCA_024733475.1 Syzygium grande | reverse complement strand
GGGGTTGTTATTGGAGTGAGCTGAGTCGGTCTTGCAAGAACGAATTCAGATAAGAACGGTGAAAAGAAAGGACGAGGCGGAAGTCAAGGTAGACGGTCAATAAGTCAACTTGACTTTATATTGTGGCATAAATAGAAGAATCAACTTAATTATAAGACAACGCTCATATATCAAGATTTATTTACCAAAGTTAAGTATTAAAGCTCGCTTCCTCATACATTTAAAGAAAAGGTGATATTCGTGGCATTGGTGTCCCTAGCCTTTTTTATTTGTGCAATGTTGTCTCTATATATATATATATATATATATATATATATATTTACAATCGGGTCCTTGAATATGTTCGATTGTTGTCCTTCTATCAGCTGCTTGGATGAAAATGTCAATGTGGAGTCAGATAGCCGTTCAGTGCTTCCGTGGGAACAACATAGTGTCAATGTGGCTTTTACAAATTTAGAAAACTAAAAAAAAATATATGAAGTTAATTTTTCTTAACAGAGAAATTTGAAAGAAAAAAAAAAAAAACCCGTCAGCGATCGATGGTGGCGGACATGGCGGAGGAGGATGGCAGAAGTGGCACGGAGGGGCACGAGGTTCAACCACCCACCTACCAGGACAAAGATAAGCTTAGGTCAATTCGAACCTGCCTGAATATCTCTGTCCAATCCTCTCTCAGTCTGAGTATGTGCCTTTGGGGGTGATTCGAGGCGGCGGCAATGCCCAGCCATCGACAAGGATTGCTAGACCCTTGCCGATGGCTTGGCATTGCTGTTGTTACATAGCGCAACGTCTGCATTCCCCTCGCTCTATTCATAACTTTCTGTAGGTTCCTTTTTATTATATTCTCTTTAATTCCTTATTGACAATTATTTGAATTGATAATACATACGTAAGGCAAACATGGATGTTATCTCAGCATTTCCGTCTAGGTATTTAACGGAAAGATGAGCATGAGCAGACAAATACGAAGTTCAATGACCCGGTTGCATAAAAATCACTACAAAAAAATTATTTTTTTCCGACAAAATTACCAACGAAGAATTCTGGAAAATTCGTTGGAAAGGGAAATTCCAACGAATTTTCCAACGAAAAAAAATTCGTTGGTAATTCGTCGTCGGAAAATTTTCCAACGAAAAATTTCAATTTTCGTTGGAAATTTGCAACAAATTTTTTTTCGTTGAAAAATTCATTGAAAAACTCGTGGCTAAATTCGTTGGAAACGACTTTTTTTTCCGACGAATTTTTTTTCGTTGGAAACTATAATTTTTTTTAGTCGAAAAATCGTGGAAATTTTTTTTCCATCGAAAATATTTTTTTTTTGGTCCAATTTTTTTTTGGTCGAAAAATAGCCCTCGCCGGCAAGGGCCGAGCTCGCCCAAACTGGGCGAGCTCGGGCCGCCGGGCGAGGGCCGAGCTCGCCGCCATGGCCGACGAGGGCCAGCCGCGTCATTGGGCGAGGGCCGAGCTCACCCAGACCGGGCGAGCTCGCCGCCATGGCAAGCCATGGCGAGCTCGCCCTTGCCATGGCCGGGCGAGGGCCACCGCATCGCCCAAAGGTCATGGCGCCAACAAGAAGATGAAGAAGAAGAAGCAGCAGCAGCAGGGGCGGGAGCAGGCGAGGCCGCCTGCTTAAGTCCGGCTGCCGCCTCGCCGGGCGACGAGGCTTGAGGGGAGCGCGGGGCGTCGGAGGCTTGGTATCCATGGCGCCGGAGCCAGAGCCGATGCCGAAGGAGGAGGGGGGGCAGCGAGGGAGTAGGCGGAGGGGGAGACGGAGGGAGAAGTGAAGGCGAAGGAGAGAGAGAGAGAGAGAGAGAGAGAGAGAGAGAGAGAGAGAGAGAGAGTGAGTGTGTGGAAATTGTGTGTGCCGGAAATTGAATAAGGAACAAGTATGTTTTTTTTGAAAATTTTGGAAAATTATGGAAATTTATAAACGATTTTTTTTCGTTGAAAATTCCAATGAAATTTCCAACGAAAATTGTACATATTAAAATAATTATCCGGGGTTTTGAAATTGTTTGAAATTTCAACAAATTTTTCAACGAATATAAAAATGCCGAATAGTACCGGTTTTTTTGAAATTTGTTGAAAAATTCGTTGAAATTTCCAAATCTAATTTTCCAACAAAATTGTACACACTAAAATAATTGTCCGGAAAATTAAAATTGTTGAAAATTTCCAACGAATTTCAAAAAATGCCGAACAATACCGGTTTTTTTGAATTCGTTGGAAAATTCATCGGAAATTTCCAACGAATTTTCCAACGAAAATTATACACCCTAAAATAATTGCCTGAAAATTAAAATTCGTGGAAAAATTCGTTGGAAATGTCCAATGAATTTTCCAACGAAAATTGTTTCGTTGGAAATTTCCAACGAATTTTCTCACGAAAATTTTTTTTCGTTGGAAATTTCCAACGAATTTTACTTTTCATTGGAAAATTTGTCGCAAATTTGCGACGAAAATTTTTTCGTTGGAAAATTTTCGGGCAAAAATCCAGTTTTTTTGTAGTGAATTGTCTAAGGACTACACTGCACAAATTGAAAAAATTCAAGAACCCTCTATGTCACCACCCAAAAGAAAAAAATCGATTAAGTGTGACAATTTGCTAATATAAATAAGGATTTACTCCAGCGACACTGGGAGGTCCTTTTGCGGCACGTATGTTGAAAAGGGAATTCATGCGATGCTTGGCTGGGCATCTATGCATTTATAGCGATATCGATTCAACAAACCACCAAATTAAATCATTTCCCATCGGCGGTGTATTCAAGGGAATCATTTGAGCTCCATGAACTGAAGTATGTAGGAAAACCCTAATTAACCATGGAGAGGATCGAAAGTAAATTATTATTTTGTATTGTTTCCTTAAAACACCAACAGAAACTAGGAGCAGCCGAACAGAAAGTTCAAAAGTCGAGGATCACTTGAATCTTGGTGGGGGCGTCGCTTGTGAAGAGGCATGATGGGGGCTACTTCCAACAACACCACTCTTGCTCACCACCGTATATCCGGATCTGCTTCCTCCTGAAAACGTGCGTTTAGTTAGTCTCCAACTCAGACATTATCGTCTTCAAACTTCGAATTCTAAAACAACGTTACTTTAAAATGTGAAACCGATCTCTCCTGCACCCCTATTATCACTTCCCTCGAAGCGACCGTTCTTAATCATCACATCAGCCGTTTATCCATTCAGCCCACGATTTGCGCTTTCACGTTTGTGCATGCATCTACAGAGATTGAAGAGCTTACCGTTGCTCATTGGGCGGGCAGCGGCAGCAGCATGGTTCAAGAGATGATCGCGTGAGATGAAAGGGCTAGGAAAAGAAGGAAGACGAGGGAGGTCTTGTGAAGCATTGTCCTCTCTCTTGAATGTATGATTCTACGATAAACATGTGTACATGTAGAGAATCAGTGAGACTGAGAATGCTATATATAACAATGTTGAGCAAATGGAGTTGACGATAAGCCGTGTATCGTGGTACAAACGTTTCAACGTCAACCCACTTTGAAAACATGGATGAGCATCATTTCGAAAGATAGTGCATTTTACATATAAAGTCTCTCTCTTTGACCAAAAGTGCGCACCTGTCAAAATGGGTTATAGACTCAAATCTTAACCCATATATAATGAGGTGAGTTGCTATATAGGTTAGTTATATTTTGAAAATGAGCTATAAATAGATTTAAAAATAACATGAATGTTAAATGAGTCATAAGTGAGTTATAAATGGGTTTACAACTTATGACCATTTTTTCATTCTCTCTCGCCCTCATTCCATCTCGCACTCACTCACCTTGATTTAGATATGAGGTTTCCTAGATTTGGTTAATTATAGAAGTGCTTTAACAATATGAGTTTTACAAATTTAGAAAATTAAAAGATATATGAAGTTAATAATTCTGAATAGAAAAAATTTGAAAACAACAGATAAAAAAGAGCCTTCAACAATCGACGATAGTAGACAGGGCGGAGGAGGATGGCGGAAATGGCGCAGGGGGCCACAAGGTTCAGCCATCCGCCAACAAGGACGAAGATAAGCTAGGTCAATTCAAACCCGCCTGAGTATCTCTGTCCAATACTCTCAGTCCGAGTATGTGCATTTGGGGGTGGCTAGAGATGGTGGCGATGCCCAGCTAGCAACAAGGGTTGTTGGATCCTTGCTGATGGCTTGGCACAATAATTGTGACAAGTATATAATGGAAGGACGAGCGTGAACAAACAAATACGAAGTTTAATGACCCGGTTGCATAAAAAAAACGTCTAAGGTCTACGCTGCACAAATTGTAAAAGTTAAAGAACCCTCCATGTCATTATCCCAAAGAAAAAATCCATTTAATGATGACAATTGGCTAATATAGATAAGGATTAACTCCAGCAACTGAGAAGTCTGTTTGTGGCATGTTTGTCAAAAAGGGAATTCAAGCGCCAATTAGTTGGGCATCTATACATTTCGAAATCACTGACAAGCTTTTCTCATAGGCCTAATCTTACATTGGATTTAGTTTTCTTGTCAAGTGGAGATCACGTTGTAGTTGTTAATCCTAGACAATGCGCTTCTTAAGAGATGCGATGAACCAAACAAATTGGAACCATTGAGCTTGATAAACTAGTGATAAAAGGAGTCATATTGTTTTCAAAGAAATCACAAATTCAAGTTATGTCGTGAGCAGATCTCTAGCAAATTTATGCCCTGGGCATTTGTTAGTTGTGTGGAGAAAATTCTTGGCTTCTAACACGTTGGTGGGATCGCAGTAATGGAGTTGTACACCAATACAATGGGTTAGTGGGTTAGGTATTGTTTTTTTTTTTTTCACTCTCTTGTTATATGATTTCAAGAGAATTAAAGGAGGTCATGCTAAATAGAATCAAATTTGAGATTTCACGCTTCCTCTGAAAGCCTTTAAAGTGCTTTTGAAATATGATATCCCTGTTGGATTGCATGGTGGATGACATGGTATTTCAGGAGCATGAGATGTGGTGAAAAGGCATAGGATATCAATTCAATCAACAATCCCATTCGCAGTGTATTTCAAAGAAATCATTTGAGCTCCATGAATAGAAATATGTGGAAAACCCTACATAATCGCGGAGACTATAGAAAGGAAAACATGCAATTGAAGGAGGAAAACATTTTCCACACTTTTGAAGGAGTTGGCCCACATACACAGAATACATGCAATTGTCACTCACAATCAATCTACCGGGTCCGTCACGATGTAATGCACCCTTTAGTCAGAGAGAGAGACTTTATATGTACAAGGCATTATCTTTCATCCATGTTTTCAAAGTCGGTTGGCAGCGAAACGTCCGAACCACAATACACGGCTGATGATGGTCAAGCCCGTTGGGTCGACATATGGCACTCTCACTGATTCTTTCTATGTACACACGGTTATCGTAGAATCGTACATTTTGCAAGAGAGAGAACGATGCTTCACAAGGCCTCCTTCGTCTTCCTTCTTTTCCTAGCCCTTTCATCACACACGATCTTCTCTTCGAAGGTCGCCACCACTGCCCGCCAGATTAGCAACGGTAAGCTATCTTGTACTATAATTACATGTAAAAAATAACAATAAAGTGCATCTTGTCCAATTTTTCATTCGCCACGTTGGCAATCTGTGGCTGCCACGTATGCAGTTTGCGGCTATTTAATTGTCATATTAGTGTATCGTCCAAACCTGATGGAAGGACAAAAACTGCAACAACCGAACAATTTTGGGGATCCAATTGTAAAAAAAAAAGTTTAGAAACAATAATTTATTGCAAATCGAAAAAGTTCAGGAATATCAATGCCATAATCACGTTTTCTTGAGGAAGCGACCTTTAGTACATGACGTTGGTAAATTAATCTTAACATATCAACATTATCCTAAGGGTGCGTTTATTTCATGGAAAATGAATAATTTAAAAATATTTTTCTAAAAATAATCGCTTGTAGACCCACCAGCTAGTGGCAAGTTCTGTGGCCTTCCGCAATATTTTTGCCGTGCTCCTCTGCCATCATCCTCTTTTGAAGTTTCTTTTTTAATTTTCGTTTTCACATTCTTTCCTTTTCAAAAAGATCAACTTTATATATCTTTCAATTTTAAAAATTAATAGAAGCCATGCGTGCGCTATTGGGGAAAATATCTCTCAACAGCAAAGCAATTTAAAAAATTGCTCTAAATCAGATCAAGACCAGTGGAGCAATTCTTGTACTTTTGGCAAGTGCAGCAAGAGTTTCTAAAGTTGACAAACTCATTTTATCTTTCTTTGTATCGGGGATGTCATCTTTCCATGCGTAAAGGCAATAACTCAAGAAAGTTATTCTATTGCAATTCTTCTGGCTAATGTATGTTTTCAATTTTTTTTTTCTTTTTAAAAAATTAACGTCACATATCTTTTAATTTTAAAATTTGTGAAAGCCACGTAGGCATCACATTGGCGATTCATAGATGCCACGTAAGCACTAAACAGCCATTCGACTGCTACATCAGCATTTCGGTCCAAACTAACGGCCATTTGACTAGCACATTAGCATTTCAGTTCAAGCATATGATGGGAGGACAAAAATCACAACAATCAAACATTTTCAAGGATCCAATTGTGCAAAAAATGTCCAGAGGAGACATTGCCTAAATCGAAAAAGTTCAGGGACCAATGCCATAACCAAATTTTCTTTTAATGATGAGGAAGCGAGATTTATACACGACTTTTGTTAATTAATCTTAACGTATCAACCCATCCAAAGCCGGAATCAACTTAAAAAGAAGTAAGTTTTGCCTTGATAGAAGTGGACGACAACTGATATCAACAAGACATGAGCTTCGCCAACAAAGTTTAAAAACATGGATGACCATTTTCTTTCTTTAATTCTTTTTGGGGTTAATATCACGAAAAATTCCAAACTGGTACACCTGTAACAAATTTATCCCGAACTAATTTTTTGATCATAAAAAATTCGAAATTGATACACTTGTAATAATTTTGAAGTTAAATTTGTTACAGAAGAAAAATAGTGCTTCGTACATATAAAGTGGATGACAACCCTTATCAACAAAACGTGAGCTTCGCAGAAATGGTCCGAGAGAGGCTCGTCAAGAACTCACCCAACAAAGCGAGACGTTTTCTATGTATAATGCACCATTTGTCAGAAAGATGCTCATCCATGTTTTCAAAGTCGAGGTTGGCGGCGAAACGTATATATAGCACTCTCAATCATTCTAGAATCATTACATCGTACGACCACACGTTAATTGGAACAAAGTGCGTTCGTATTGACTAGGTTCCTGCAATTCTTGCTCGCGACCAATCATCCGGGTCCGCCGTGTGTACTGCGCCCTTTAGTCCAAGAGAGGCCCGTCAAAAATTCACCCAATAAAGTGATTCTTTCAAAGAAGATGCTCATCCGTGTTTCAAAGTCGGTCAACGGCGAAACTTTTGAACCGCAATACACGGCATATCTTCAACTCCACGAGGTCGACATTGTTATATATAGCTCTCTCATTCCTTCTACATCTGTATCCATTGTACAACCGCACGACAGTGAGGAGCACGCATGATGCTTACCAAGTCCTCTCTCGTCTTCCTTCTTTTCCTAGTCCTTTCATCTAACACGATCATCTCTTCAAGAGTCGCCGACGCCCGCCCGATGAGCAATGGTGAGCGCTATCTCTATACGTACATGCAAAATTAGAAAATGCAAAACATGGTTTGACCGGATAACAATTAAGAACAATCCGGTTTTTGAGAGAAGTGATTATAGGGGATGGAAAATAAATCGATTCCACATTTTGCAAGTGATGTTCTTTTAGGATTCGAAGTTTCAAGGTAATAATGTCTGAATTGGAGACTAACTAACTAAATGCACGTTTTCAGGAGGAAGCCGTATCGAAAAGCTGGCGGTGAGCAAGATTGGTGTTCGTGGAAGTCCACCCCGGCGTGCCCCTTCAGGGTATACCCCTATGAGGGCTGGGCCATGACCGCCGCCATTCAAGTGATTCTCGATTATTAGTTTTTCTGTTCGATTGCTCGTAATATATGCTGGTGTTATTAAGAAATGAATAATTTGCTTTCTATGCTCTCCATGGTTAATTAGAATTTTCCACATACTTTCATGGAGCTCGAATAACTTTTTTGAATACCCTGCTATTGGAAAGAATGAAAATTGTTTGTTTATCGAATTGATATCCCTATGCCTTTTCACCGAATCTCAATATCTTTATTTCATGCTCCCGATCACCACATGCCGAGTCTTATCTATTTAAATAAAAATGTTATATTCACAACATTTTGTATATTCTTATTTGGCTTGAACTAGACATGGCCACGGGCCGGTTTCGCCCAGAACTAGCCCGGGTCAAACCTAGGACCGGCCCATTGACCGAGCCCGCGGTTCGAAACCAAAACTGGCCCGTGGTCTACTGGCCCGGTTCCAAAAAAAAGCTGCAGATAAGTGGAGAAACTCTTTTTTTCCCCAAATTTGATTACAATGTACATTTTGATTACATTTTATATTGAATAATTCATTATTTCATAATTCATCATTTTTTTATTTCATAGTTTATTTTTTAATTTTTACCGGCCTGTTCCAAACCGGGCCGAATCGAATCGCCCAAAATCGCGGTTCCGGTTCAGACATAGATGTCAAAACCAAATCGTCGATTCCGAACTGTGGCCATGTCTAGCTTGAACCGATAGAAATGGTATGTTTCAAAAGTACTCACAAGTTTTTCAAAAAAAAGCATGAGATCACAAAATTGATCTAATTTAGCGCGACCTCTTGTAATTCTACTGAAATCAAATAACAAGAAAGTGACAAAGTAATAACAAACCCACTAACTCATGGTATAGGTGTTCAAACCCATTACGTCAGTCCTATTGGCGTCTTAGTACGTAGTGAAGAAGTTTCTCCACATGAATAATAAATGCCCAAAGCACAAGTTAACCAGTGATCCGCTTGTAACATAACCTGAATTTGTGATATCATTGAGAAGAATATGACTCCTTTATCGCTAGGTGTCGTGACCCTCCCGATGGTGGACCACCTAAGGGTAACCTAAACTTTGCTCAGGCTCTCTCAAACTCATATCAATTCACAACTTGCGTTCAAATGCTTGACATGAAAAATCATTTAAATTAGGAGTCGCCACTAATTAGATTTTTGTTGGATTGATTAGAAATCCAAGTACATCATTAGAATATTTACGTTACTTCTACGAAGCGGAGAATATGGATTCAGGGACTTGATTATGCTCAATTACTCTAATGTCATTTCAGTACTATATCTTTTTCATAAAAAATGTTTTACATGCAAGTTGAATTGATTTTTAACATAGCCACTAACATGTGAGGTGATAATGCAGGTAGACAACCATTAATATAACACTTAAGAAAAGCAAAGCAATAAATAAATTGCAAGAAAGAAATGGAATTAAACACACCAAAACAAATATTTATTTTTAGGGTTTTCGTTTATCTTAAAATGAAGACCAACCTATGTGTCATGCAATTTAATCAAATGAACCTAACATCAAAATACATGATATGCATATGATAGTTTTGGTATTTTTATTAAAATTCGGAATAAATAAATGCCATTATAATCTTATCTAGGAAAGGAATCTAATTTATCCTAAGATGATATTTCTGCTATTTTTTATTATTATTAAATTCGCAATTTCTACCCAAAACTACTTAAACTTAACAAGGAAAGCTTATATAAATATATGGGAAAATTTCAAAAAAGGACCTCAAGTGGAGCCATTTTCTTAAAAAAGGACTCAAAGTGGACATTGTCTCAAACAAGGACCCGAAGTGGCTAACTTAGTCTCAAATAAGGACTTGAACTTCCAATCTTATTCGCAGCTAGGGGTATTTTTGTCAAATACATTTTTTTCTTTATTTTTTCCTTTTTTTTCTTCTTTCTCTCTTTTTTTTTTGGTTATCTTTTCTTTGTTTCTTCTTTATTCATCTTCCTTACGCCTCCTCGCTCTACATCACCTCCATTTTCAGCGCCATCATCAGCCCCTCTATCTCTCTGTGTCATCTCGTTTTATGATCAGGATCGGGTTTATTTCAGCGCAAGCCATTACAACACAGCCCAACTCGTTGAAGATTCTAAATTTCGTTCATCGAAATGGTACGTAGACAATTCCATGAAGCCAAAACGAGCTTACAAAAATAGGTTATCTTTATCCCGGCATTCATCGTTCCGATCTCAAAGCCATAACATGTTCCTGCTTTTTCCTAGATTCCAACTTCTTCCTTCCGTCAACCCAGCAACTGCAATTTTTTGTGCTCTTTTCAGTCCTTGCCAACAACAGAAGCAGCAATATCCAAGCAACGCCAGATCATCTTGTTTAACTAACTTATGCCTCCAATCAATTGACTCTTGCTTGGTGATCAACAGTTCCACGCCAAAGAACAATTTCGTTGCAGCAGGCGACTATTTCAACCTCGGCAACAATTTTGCCACATCAATTTCAAATTCGGGTTTGCCCTCTTGCGTGAATTCGATTTTTCGAAGATCCTCCTTTGCCTTTGCAATGACAATGACCCCCTTTCGGTAATCTTCGTTGTTAGACGGAGGTCGATCCGAGCCTTAGATTGAGCATGAATGAGTCGAGATCTGATGCATCATGAGGAATTGACGATTTTATCGTCGGAGAAGGCGGCCGGCAACAAATAACTCCAATCCGACTTCTCATCACCGAGATTGCTCATAGCCTGCGTGACGATGTGAAGCTCACGAGCTCACTGGTGGGGGAGCCTGATGATGGTGTCGAAGACGGAGGTGATGTCGAGCAAAGACGGAGACGTGAGGAAGATGAAGAAAGAACAAGAAGAAGAAAAAAACCAAAGCAAAAAGAAAGTGAAAATGAAGAAAGAAAAAATATCCTTGGGCGAAAATATCCCTAGCAATGGATAAGATTTGGAGTTCGGGTCCTTAATTGAGATTAAGTTGGGTACTTCAGGTCTTTATTTGAAATAATGTCCACTTTGGATTCTCTTTTGAGAAAAGGGCTCCGCTTATATTCTAACTTATTCTAAAATATATATTGACATGCAAGGTTATCTAAAATAAATCTATTATAGCCTATTAAAAAGATGATCTAATCTATCCTAATTCTACCATGCAATCTCCATCTAATATAGTTAAAATCTAGAGTTTGCTTTTAGGTATTTTTTGATCAGGGAAAAATCAAGCAAAGATAACCAAGAGATACGCATCAAATCACAAAAGATGTGATCAAATATTCCAATTAACATAAATTTGGTCACAAATAAAATTTATGAACAATTCCTATGGCTTGAGGATACGATTGGCCAATTTTACGTGCAATCGAGAATCATATCTTAGGCTTGAGATCGGATTGTTGACTATGTGCACATTGTCAAATTAGGAAATAATCCTAATTGGATGTACCTAGCATCTAAAAAAATCAATGTTAGATAACAATATATCAAAATAGGTAATAATATATTGAATTCAATTCCGGATAAGATTCTTACCTAATTTGAAATATTGTTTTCGAATTTGACCAAAATGGATGGCTTGCGACAGTGATCGGCGGTGGTGTCTAATGGTGGTGTGCGGCAAGGACCCCTCGGCTCAATCTAGTTCTCAACCAAGGAGGGATTGTGGCGGCTCGCAGGAAAGGGTGGCCGGCCACAAGTAAGCTGTTTGGCTGAATTCGACAGTGAGGACTAGCTTGGCCAATACTCAAAAAACTTGCAAAACAAAAACAAATCCCTCGACTTAGTGAAGGATTGTCGACGGCGGGGCAGCATCAATAGTTGCATGACAAGGGCAGCAACGGCGGGTGAGATTGCTCAGCTTTGGGGTGATCAAGGCTCATGGATCGGCCAAGGCAGGCCGATGGTGATCAAGGCAGGGCCGCAGATGGTGTTTGGGGGCAGCATCTTGGCACCGAGAGGAGGAAAGTAGCGGTAGCTCATTGCGGTCGCCGGAGTAACCGCAACGTTACGGAGGAGGCATCATCTCGGGCTCATGAAGCTCGATCAGGGTAGCAAGTTGGGCAGCTCACAATTCATATCAGCAGTGTCGAGCTAGAACGGGGCAATCTCGGATCAGTAGGGAACAACAAGGCGGTGTCGCAACTCATGGCTGCATTGTGGCAAATAGTAGCAACAGGTTCTTCGAGGGGGGCTCGGTCGAGTGGCTAGGACGATAGGAAGAGGTGTGGCCAAAGACTCAACTGTGGGAGGGGTCGAACAGCCAAGGATGGATTCGACCGTGAGGTGCTCAGCCGACTCTTCCTTTTCCTCTCTAACTCTTAATTATATCTCCTATTATATTTCTAAATTATAAATTGCCAATCCGGATTTGTGAAGCTCTAGTGACATTATGTAGCGTTAACCTAGGTTTTTCATGGGCTTTAAATCTAGGCCTTAATTGAATGATGGACTTTAATTTCTAAGACTTAAGTCTAATTTAACTTAAACGTGCTGAAATCGATTAAACTAAGATCAATTAGGCTCGCTTCTCTCTTAAAATTTTGGCCAAGCTATGGTGTGCGAGGGGCTGGTCGAATTTTATCACTTGAGGACTTAATTAGTTGCAGGCTTGATCCCTTTAGGGCCTATTATGATTAAACTCAAAGCCTTTAACTTTAATGGTCTAAACCCAATTCAATTAAAGCTCAAATGCTCTGATTTTGGGCTTGAGGGTTTCGGCAACTACTCCTCCATGGGCTGGCCGAATTTTGCTAAGGTTTGGCCCCAATACACGTGACTAATTCATATCCATATACCACCGTTGGTCCAATGCAATTGCAATTAATAAACTAAACGATAGTGAATGCTCATAAAAACTATATGTTATGCAATTTACTTATATTATTTTGTTTAGAGGCTAAAGATTAGTCCCTAATTTTCTATACAATTAAACCTTAAATAATTAGCCAAAATTTAGGTGTCAACACTTACACTCAATGGTTCCAATTCACTAAATTATCAATTTTGTTAAGCAGCGAATAGTCTATGATTAACAACTCTAACTTAATCACCAATTAACAACAAAACTAAATCCAATATAAGAGTAGACCTATGAGAAGCTTGTCATCAATTTGGAAATGCATAGATGCCCAACCAATTGGCGCACAAATTCCCTTTTGCTACAAACGGACCTATCATTGTCGTGAGTAAATCCTCATTTACATCAGCAAATTGTCACACTTATAGCTTTTTTTTTTTTTTGGATGATGGTATGGAGATTTCTTGAACTTTTTCAATTTGTGTAGCGTCATCCTAAGATTTTTTTTATGCAATTAGGTCACTGAACTTCATATTTGTTTTTCATCTAGTCCTTCTGTTACGACCTAAAATTTCTTAAGCTAATGGATTATTAAGACTAAGCTTAACTCAGGTCCTCTTAAGCCCTACCAATTCGCAACTTAGGGTTTAAGTTTTTTAACATGCAAAAGTTTTTATGCTTAATCGCTACTAATCTATTTGTGGTGGGTTGATTAGAAACCTAAATAAAACATAAGGAGATGTGTTTTTTTCCTACAAACTAAAGATTCTAAGCTTGGGAATTTGGTTATGCTAGATTTAGTCTACCGCCCTTTCGGTATCTTTTCTTTTAAAAAGTATTTATACAGGCAGTCTGGATCCATTTTATTACCTAATCACTAACATGTGAGGTGTTCATGCGGGTGCGAATTTAACACCCAAGAAAGCAATAAATAAATTGCAAGATTAGGAGAATGACGTATCTTAGAGCAACGCAAGCATATGCATTGTTAGTAGAAAATCACACAGAGAATCCTAATATGATTTCTAATTAACAAAGCGAGGCGCTCAAAATGTTCTTTAGGGTTTGCGCTTTATTAAAATGCAAACTAACCTATGTGTAATGACGTGCAAAAAATGACATGCGATTAATGCAACCTAGCATGTGAACTATATGTCATGCGACGACGTGACCTAATTATAATGGCGGAAAACGATGTGTTTTTTTCAATGAAATTCGGAATTAAAAAAATGCCTAAATTAACATGCAATCTATTCTTAAAAAAAAGATAATTTAATCTATCCTAAAGTGTCTTCTTTTTGGTATTTTTTATTGAAATTCGAAATTAAAAATTACTCAAATTAAGAATGCAATCTATCCAAATCTATCCTAAAGCAACTCATTCTTTTTGGGATTTTTTTTTGAGAAAATCAAGATCAATTCAAATCAAACAAAGATAGAATTCGAATCGACATGACACCATCTCGCATGAGAAATATTATTGATATCTGTTTAAATTTAGAAATAATAAATTGACAAATCGTATCCCGTGCATGAGGATCGGATTGACCAATTTTTCACACAATCGCGAATCATATCTCGGGCGGTAGATCGGATTGACGATTTTCCATGCGATCGCGAGTCATACTTCGGGCATGAAATCAGACTGTCGATCATATGCACGTTGTGAAATTAGAAAATAATTCCTAATTTTAAAGGCAATTCGGGGACGTAATGGATACGATAATATCATTTAAAAATTCACACAAAATTGTAATATTTCAAATAAAGAAACAATATACTCGAAAATCAAATTAGACGAGATCTTTACCTAATTCGAATATTTGCTTTCCAAGTTTAGACCATCGAATGGTGGCCGGTCGATGACGGATGGGAACAGCGGACTGGAAGGTAGCACCGTCGTTGACTAGAGAACAATGGCAGCGTCGGACCGAGATAAGCAACGACGTCGTCGTCGAGTGGAGTGCAGCAAGCGTCGTCGGCTTCGATTAGTGGAGGTCCTGAGCACGTCAGGAATGCTTAGAAAATCTGCAAAAATTAGTCAAATGCTGTTTGCATTGATCTCCAAGTGTCCCCAAGCGGATTCCTTTGAGAATCTCCCAAAGCCTGATGACGCTGAACCTTCTTCCAAAGTAATTCAGCGAGGTCTTCTTTGCGGGCCCTTGACTTAGTGATTGACAAAGGACTATGGAGGACCGGTGCAAGTATAGATCGTCGTCGAAGATAGTGCCTTGGTTGCGTAGGGTCTCAGGACAGTAAGGGCAGAGACGACTCGTCGCGGTGGCTCGGTGCAACAACGGCGAAACAGGAATAGAAACAGTTAGAACGAGGAAGAATTGACAAGGCTTGGAGCTCTATAGCTACTTCGTCGTCGGGAGGACAGCACCGAGGCTGGTCGTGGTTGGTGCAGCAGACGTAGGGAAGCAGCGGCGGTGAGACAGTGAGCATCAGGCAGCAGTGGTGATGAGCACGGCTTTAGCGAGAGCGACGCGGGTGCGGCGGCAGGGGCGACGTGGACGCAGCGGCGGTTGCGCACGTATACTGCTAACTCTCTTTCTCCCTCAATCTCACGTGTATCACTCGCGTCTTTCTGAAAATAATTCTGAGAATTCTGGAGCTCCCCCTTCTCTTGTCTATACGTGACCCTTTTATAGGTAGAGAGGTCCTAGGTTTTCGAGGAAAGAGAATAAATCTGCTTTCCTCTTATGATTGTTTAGAATATATTACATTTCAATTCTTTCCCTTTGTTATGACATTTTTCTTTCTGTTCACGCCACCGAAGACGTAAAGGCCTCTTGATTGTGTCCAATATATTTCTCAGAATATATGCCCCATGCTGACCAAATTCCCTTTGCTTCTTTCCCTGTGTTCTTCAAAAGAGGAAATACGAATATATGAAAAGCCACCCATCGACTTTCTTCTTCGTGTATAACAATTATTTGTCAGAAAGATATATTGCTCAAGATCAACTATATGTGCCACGTGCAATTTTACCTCTCATTCAATATTTATTACATGCTAAAAATCTTTTCTTGCCTCCCTTTGTCCTCATAGCACCAGTTCAGCCAAATATTTTTTTTTATTCTTTGCATTATTCATCCACTTGTGCCCTTAAATCAAAGATACGTGTGATGATGATGTGTTCCCTACATGCTATTCTTTCCTTTCATTTATCTGACCATGCCGTGGGGAAGGATTCTCCAAGTCTCTCAAACTTTTGGTCATAGTATGGGCTTTTGGCCAACCTTTTTAGGTCTTGCCGGGCTTAGTTCAATTAGCTTGATTAAGCACAGAACTATTCATTCAAATCCATCTGCCGTTGGCTCGATAAATGTGCAAATTATATGGGCCTAATTAACTATCAATGAAATGCTCCTGATATCTATATGCAATTTAACTAATAAATTTTTTTTTCTAGGAACCGGGATCGATCCCTAATTTTTATGTAATGAATGACTAATTGGGTCTCCAAAATTTAGGTGTCAACACCTTCCATCAAATATTTGGGCAAAAATGCTGAGATAACATGCATGTCTTCTTTACATAAGTGCTATTGCTTCAAGTAACTGGCGATATAGGATAATAAAACTAGAAAAAAGAAGACCAAAAATTTAAAAAAAACAAAAGGAAATTGCACATGGTCAAAAAAGAGTGAGTGGGAGGTGGAACTTGGGCAACGGGGTCTAAAAGGGAAGCAGCGGCGATGGTGACAAGCCACCGGTGAGGGTCCAGCAACCCTTGTTGGTCGCCAGGCATCATCATCGCCTCTAATCACCCACAAAAGCAAATACTTAGACCGAGAGAGTGTTGGACAGAGATACTAAGGCAAGTTTAAATTGACATCGCCACCTTATTTGTCTTTGTCTATGGATTGATTCCACTCATCTTTGTACTTATAGGTGGCGACAAGGGTGGCTGAACCTCGTTCCGACCAACTCATCCATTGTGATTGGTTGGATCTTCATTGTTTCTCGTAATGAGGTCTTCACGTTGCTCTATTCCTTTGCAATGCTCTCAACAGCTTGCTTACTTTTTCTGCATTAGTAAATATTTTTCGTTGGATTACTAGAACATTCACTATCTCGGTGATCTAGTGAACGTGTAACTATTTCATTCAATTTCATCTTGAAGAGCTCACACTGTCCAAGAAGATTGTTCATATTTGTCACCTTGACTATGTCAATTCCTTCAAATGTCAATCGGAGTTGATTTCAAATTTATTTGGCTGTGACATAAATTTAGACGGGGACAAAGGCACAATATAGCAAATGTTTAGCTTTAGTATTGTGAGTAGCTCTTCTTCGAGTTTCTTCTATATTAGTAATAGTAACATCGGTTTGAACTTCTTATCCATCTTGTCAAGCCGGAGCTTGAGCTGGTATATCTACCCCATTTTCGATTCCATCCCACATGTCAAAATATGTTGCCTGATGATATGATTGCATTCTTTGCGTCCAATAAGCATAGTTGCTTCCTTCAGAGTAAGGCTTGTTGGGTACTTGAGCATCATTGATGAGGAAATTACAAAAGTTAGCTATAAGAGAATATCTTTATACTTTGAAGAAATACACTTCAAATAACAAGTAACAAGGCTCTGATACCAATTGTTGAGACTAACAATGCAACCTAGGGGGGTGAGTAGGTAGTTTTGACTCCGTTTGAGGCACTATTTGGGAAGAAGCCAAACATATACGCTGTTAGAGTGTTTGGCTATGAAGTGTATGTCCACGTGCCAAAGGAAAAGTGGAATAAGCTTGAAAGCAAGTCAGAGAAGTACATCTTCATTGGGTACAAGGATGGTGTCAAAGGATATAAATTGGGGAACCCTGATACTAAACGTATCATTTATAGCAAAGATGTAGTCTTAAAGGAATCCATGACAAATCAAATTATTCCACAAGCTCCTGAAAAACCACAGAAGGTTGAGTTCGATGTTGGCTCGAAGGAAAAGACAAAGGCTATACAAGCTGGAACAGAAAATTCATATTCTGGAGCTGATAAGCATGATGAAATGGATGACATAGTAGATTCTGAAATTGAGTTTGAAGTCAAAGCACTAAATTGGTCTTAAAAATGTCTACACGGCTGAGAAGACCACCTGAGAGGTACACCCTGTTTGTCAGTAATTTGTGTTCTTATTGTCATAAGTAATGATACAAGTACTATCAAGGAAGCAAGAAGTGCGGCGGATGCCAAACAGTGGGAGAAAGCCATGAAAGATAAGATGGACTCACTAGATGAAAAAGGAATGTGGAGTTTGGTAAAGCTACATACAGATCGAAAGGCAATTGATTGCAAGTGGGTGTTCAAGAAGAAGATATCTACAGATGGAGAGATATGACGATACAAAGCTTGTTTGGTTGCAAAGGAATACTAGCATATAGAGAGAGTTGATCATGATGAGATTTTTTGTCATGTTGGTAAATTGAATTCGATAAGACTTGTTTTTTCTATAGTAGCTATATACAATATGGAAGTATAGTTTGATGTGAAGACAACATTCCTTTATGGTGACTTAGAGGAGGATATTTACATTAAACAACTAGAAAGGTTTGTAGTCATAGGAAGATTTTGTTTGCAAACTGAAGAAATCTTTGTATGACCTAAAACAATCTCCAAGAATGTGGTACTAATAGTTCGACTCATATGTCTTGAAGCTTGACTTTGTTCATTGTGATGTTGATCATTGTGTCTATGTGAAGATGTTAGAGAATGAATTTGTTATCTTAACCTTATATGATGATGATACGTTGCTAGTTGGGAATAGTTGAGAATGATTAGCACTATGAAAGGATTGTTGACAAAACTGTTTGAGAGGAAAAATCTAGGCCTAACAAACTTTATCTTGGGCAAGCAGATAAAAAGGGAGCATGAAGAATGAGAAGTTGTGGCTAAGTCAAAAGAAATATGTTGAAGTGTGTTGAATAATTTCAACATTGCATACTATAAACCAGTGAAGACCACTATGTCCACAAGTTCGAAGTTATCAGCGCTCTAGTGTCCCAAGATTGAAGCAGAAGCTAAAAAGATGGCAATAGTCCCATATGCATGCATAGTTGGGAGCTTGATGTATGGCATGGTGTGTACTCGTCCCGATATTGCTCAAGCAGTATGAGTATTGAACAGATATATGCCCAATTCGGGGAAAGAGCATTGGATGGCAGCAAAGTGGGTGTTTCGTTATCTTTGCAATGCATTTGACTTTAAACTATGGTACGAAGGCAGGAAAAACTGAAAGGGACAACAAGTTTTCAAACAAAAATGTTCTGTGGATGTTGATTGGGGACCTGACATTGATAGTAAGTGGTCAATCGACAAATATGCTGATTCCTTATATTGATGAGCTATGAGTTGGATGAGCAAGAGGCAGGCAGAGCAAGGTTGCTTTATCTACTACTCGGGTAGAGTACATGGTCCTTACTCATGCTGTTAAGGAAATAATTTGACTGTGCAAATTGTGTAAAGAGCTTGGTTTTACATCGTACAACCACACATTAATTGGAGAAGGAATGATGCTCCGCAGGGCGCCTCTCGTCTTCCTTCTTCTCCTACTTTTTTTCTTCTCACACAACCATCTCTTCGAAAGTCGCCATTGTTTGCCAGACGAGTAATGGTAAGCATTTCAATTTCTATAGATGCGTGCAAAATGAGAAAAACACAAATCATGGTTTGACCGCATAAACCGCTCAAAGTAATGATTGAGAATAGTCTCACACTCAATCGATTTTTTCTTTCGGGTGGTGACATAGAGAGTTCTTGAACTTTTTCAATTTGTGCAATATAGTTCTTAAACATTTTTTATGCAACCGGGTCATTGAACTTCGTATTTGTTTGTTCATGCTCGTCCTTCTGTTAAACACCTTGACGGAAATGCTCAGATAATATCGATGTTTGCCTTACATAAGTATTATCATTTCAAATAATTGTCAATAGGGAATTAAAGAAAATATAATAAAAAGAAACCTACGGAAAGTTATGAATAGAGCGAAGGGGATGCAGATGTTGCGCTATGTAACAACGGCAATGCCAAGCCATCGGCAAGGGTCTAGTAATCCTTGTCGACGGCTGGGCATTGCCGCCGCCTTGAATCACCTGCAAATGGACATACTCGGACAGAGAGAGGATTGGATAGAGATACTCGGGCAGGTTCGAATTGACCTAAGCTTATCTTTGTCCTGGTAGGTGGGTGGCTGAACCTCGTGGCCCTCCGCGCCACTTCCGCCATCCTCCTCCGCCATGTCCGCCACCATCGATCGCTGACGGGTTTTTTCTTCTTTTTCTTTCAAATTTCTCTGTTAAGAAAATTTAACTTCATATATTTTTTAATTTTCTAAATTTGTAAAAGCCACATTGACACTATGTTGTTCCCACGTAAGCACTTAACGGCTATTTGACTCCACACTGACATTTTCATCCAAGCATATGATAGAAGGACAACAATCGAACAAATTCAAGGACCCGATTGTAAAAAAAAATAAAAAGATAGAGACGACATTGCACAAATGAAAAAGGCAAGGGACACCAATGCCACAAATATCACCTTTTCTTTAAATGTATGAGGAAGCGAGCTTTAATACTTGACTTTGGTAAATAAATCTTGATATATGAGCGTTATCTTATAATTAAGTTGATTCTTCTATTTATGCCACAATATAAAGTCAAGTTGACTTATTGACCGTCTACCATGACTTCTGCCTCGTCCTTTCTTTTCACCGTTCTTGTCTGAATTCATTCTTGCAAGATCGAGTCAGCTCACTCCAATAACCGCTTCGATCGGTCAGAGCAACCGGTCAAAAAAATTTTGTACGCGCTGAGCATATGAACCTATTTCATCTTAATTATTTTATAGCGTGGGTCTTACATGAGACCCAAATAATCTAATGTCTCTGTTCGTTTCGCGAAAAATATGACATTTTTTCAAAAATATTTTCTAGGAAATCATTTTTTAGGAAAATGATCATATTTTTTGGTGTTCGGCTAAAACTTGAAAAAAACTCGGAAAATATTTTCCACCGTTCAATATGGAAAATCTGATTTGATTTTCTTCCTCGCACTCTTTTTAATAATTATTTTATTTTATTTTATTTTTAAAAGTTCCAATTTTTAACTTTTAAATATTTTAATAATTTTTATATTTCTTTTCTTTTCTCTTTTTTTTTTCCTTTTCTTCTTTCCTTGCCAGTTGCCAGCCGCCGCGACTGCCGGTGACTAGCCACAGGCGAGGCTTAGCCTTGCTCACCTAAGGCCGGCGACCTCGAGCGAGGCCTCGCCTTACCTCACCAGATCTGGCGAGGTGCTGGCCTCGCTCTCTCGAAGCCGGCAACCTTTGCATGGCCTAGCCTCACCTCACCAACATTGAATGAGGCCTCACTCGAGCTCGCCAGCATCGAGCGAGGCCTCGCTCGAGCTCGCCGGCCTTGGCTGAGTGAGGCCTCACCTTGCCTTGCCTGTGGCCAGTTGCTGGCTTTGCTGTGGCCGATGACCGGCCAGAGAAGAAGGTCCCAAAAAGAGAAAATATATATAATTAAAAATAGAATTTTTAAAAATATAAAATTAAAATAATTAAAATGAGTGGTGAAAGAATAAGGGGAAAATGTTTTCCTCTTTTTGAAAAGAGGAAAACATTTTCCACACTTTTGAAGGTGTTTGTCCATTGAGGGAAAATATTTTTCATGGTTAGTTTATTTTCCATGAAACGAACGCCGGAAAATCCGGAAAACATTTTCCCGAAAATTATTTTCCATGGAACAAAAGGAGTTGGCCCACATACGTAGAGAATATGCAATTGTCACTCACAATCAATCTACCGGGTCCGTCACGATGTAATGCACCCTTTAGTCAGAGAGAGAGAACTTTAAATGTACAAGGCATTATCTTTCATCCATGTCTTCAAAGTCGGTTGGCAGCGAAACGTCTGAACCACAATACACGGCTGATGATGGTCAAGCCCGTTGGGTCGACATTGTTGTATATGGCACTCTCACTGATTCTTTCTATATATGTACACACGGTTATCGTAGAATCATACATTTTGCAAGAGAGAGAACGATGCTTCACAAGGCCTCCCTCGCCTTCCTTCTTTTCCTAGCCCTTTCGTCACACGCGATCTTCTCTTCGAAGGTCGCCACCATTGCCCGCCAGATTAGCAACGGTAAGCTATCTTGTACTATAATTACATGTTAAAAAATAACAATAAAGTGCATCTTGTCCAATTCTTCATTCGCCACGTTGGCAATCCATGGCTGCCACGTATGCAGTTTACGGCTATTTAATTGTCATATGAGTATATCGTCCAAACCTGATGGAAGGACAAAAACTGCAACAACCGAACAATTTTGGGGATCCAATTGTAAAAAAAAAAGTTTAGAAACAATAATTTGCAAATCGAAAAAGTTCAGGAATATCAATGGCATAATCACGTTTTCTTGAGGAAGCGAGCTTTAGTACACGACGTTGGTAAATTAATCTTAACATATCAACGTTATCCTAAGGGTGCATTTATTTCATGGAAAATGAATAATTTTAAAAATATTTTCCTAAAAATATTCGCTTGTATTGCTTGAATTAATTATTCAATGAGAAATGTTTGCATTATCGATAATAATTTATGTCTAAATATTTTTTGCACGATGAAAGTATTTTTCCTTTGTTCATATTTAAAAGAGATAAAAGTAATCTTTTCTAGGAAAATATTTTCCAAATAATTCATTTTTCGCGAAATAAACGGAGCCTAAAATTAAGCCGATTCTTTTTTTTTTTTCTATGCCACAATTAAATCAAGTTGATATATCTACCATTTGACCTCGACTTCCTCCTCGTCCTTTCTTTTCATTTCCTTTTCTAGAATTGTTCCTGCATGACCGGGTCAGCTCACGCCAATCTGAGATCCGTGAGCCCATCCCACCTCAACCAGGCATTGAGTAATGTTGGCATCACCTAGAATTCGAATGTGGTACCTACAATTCTTGCTCGCAACCAATTTACTGGTCCGTCACGTGGAATGGACCCTTTGGTCCAAGAGAGGCACGGCACATAGAAAAACGAGGGACTTAAGGCTCCATTTGTTTTACGAAAAATATTTTTCAGAAAAATATTTTCCGGGTTTTCCGGTGTTCCGGGCGGAAGATAAACTACCTGCAAAAAACATTTTCCCTCAATGAGTGAAAACATGTTCGAAAGTACGGAAAATGTTTTCCTCTTTTTGAAAAGAGGAAAATATTTTCGCCCACCTTCTTTCATCATTTTTTTTCTTTTTTCTTTTTCTTTTTTCTTCTTCTTTCTCTTTTCTATCTTCTTCTTCGGCCAGTCGCCGACCACGGCGGCAGCCTACAACCGGCCACAGGTGAGCTCAAGCCTCGCCCGAGGTAGTCAGAGCCTCGCCGATGTCAAGTGACCTTAAGCGAGGCTCGAGCCTCGCCCAGCTCGCCGGATCTAGCGAGGCCCGAGCGAGCTCGGCCTAGCCACAGGCTGACGAGCTCGAGCCTTGCCGGCCTGTGGCGAGGCTCGAGCTAGCCTATGGCCTGCCAGCAACCGGCCGGAGAAGAAGAAGAAAGAAAAGGAAGAAAAACAAAAACAAAAAAAAGGATATTAAAAAATATTAAAAGTATTGCAAAGAGAAAAATCTTATTCATACCGAACAACGGAAAATATTTTCTAAGACTTTTTCAAATTTTAGGCGAACACTAGAAAATTATGCCATTTTCCAGGAAAATGGCTTTCTGAAAATTTTTTTTCAAAAATGTAATATTTTTAGTGAAACGAACGGAGCCCACGAGCAATGCACAATTTGACAATGCACAATTTTTCCACAAGAAGGTGCTCAACCGTGCTTTTAAAGTCGGTCAGGGGCGAGACTTTTGAACCACAATACACGGCATATCATCAGCTCCATGCGGTCGACGTTATTATATATAGCACTCTGATTCCTTCCATGTATAATCATAAACTCAGAGTACATCGTACGACCACACATTGATTAGAGAAAGAATGATGCTGCCCAAGGCCTCTCTCGTCTTCCTTCTTTTCCTAGTCCTTTCATCCAACACGATCATCTCTTCAAGAGTCGCCGATGCCCGCCAGATGAGCAACGGCGAGCACTATCTTTATGCATGCACGCATAAAGAGTGAAGGAAACAAATTCCTAAACATAATACGAAAATTTGCGGAAAAACGTGCCCATTCTACACTTGAATCACTGATCGTTCGAAGTATATTACATAAACGAACATACCTCTTTCACCACAGATTAAATGCCTTATTGCAGCCTTGAGAGAGTGAAACAATCCTTGATTGTTGAACAAAAAGCCTCTTGCTTATGTCTTCCTTTGAGAGTGTTTTTCAGATTGTGAAAAAAAATGCAACTTCCACACACACACACACGTATGTGAGTTCCCACCATTTTGTTTTTCCAAAACAATAACTGCTATGTGTGCAGTTACTTCCTTTTATGGGGGGTTAGCCCATCATGGGCGGCCCATTATCTACAAAGCCCATCATCTCCCACTCGCACATGGTGGGCTAAAACATCAACTCTCTCTTCTTTGCAATATTCATACTAGCAAATAATCCGTGCGACCAGCATACTTTGAGAGCTCGTTGCAATGCATCTGTTAGGAATACATAGCAGCTCAAAATTGGGTACAACGTTTTCCGAATAGATATAGTATGCAGTACCCTAGATCAATTAGTCACATTTATATCTCTTTTGATCTCTTTTAATATATCGCATATTGTATTCACAACTATGATTTACTTAAAATCATAATTGGTCGACCTGTGAATACAAAAATAGAATGTGACATCATAATAAATTGATCTTCCTCTTACCTTAAACCTCTCTATTTCAGTCCAGCTCGCTTTTCTAGAAATGCCCCATTAGATCGAATCATTCATGACCATTGACAACATCCTAAGATAGCGAACACTGAATAGAAACTTTGAGAATAAGTTGGAGTCGTGAGGGCACTAAATGAGGAACTCATATCCTCAAGAGTCTCACATGGCATAAAGTTGAGATCAAAAACTTTTGCCACTCTTATCGGTCGTCTTATGCATACGTAGTATGAAATACGTCTTACGGTATTAACTCCTTTCCCGTGGAGCGTATGTCTTTACATTTAATACCGTACAGATGATAGTTCAGACATACCCAATGTCTAAACTTGAGTTCACGTATCTACTCTTCTAAAGAATCCATTAGAACTCACATCTGGCATCAAAGATAGATATAAGTAAAATATGTGGGTTATTTTACTTTCGGACATAGTAAATGTTATGTCCTCATCTTAGCACTTAGCTAAGGCAACATTCATATTTTAAGCTTGAGCTCTCGATTATCACCTAGATAATAAGCCTAAAAATTGTCTCATCTCTATTTATCACACAGTAAATAGAAGCGATTACCCGTGTGAGTGGGTTAATCTTATCTGTCCGACATACTTTCTCGACATAATACACTAAGTATTAATATGCATAAATAAAAAATATCATAGGCATTAACAATGATATAACAATTTCATTCAAATGTGAACATTCAGGGAAAAACAATATTCAGTACATCAGCATCTACGCAGTCCTAGAGATTTTACATGACCAGTGAAAACATCTCTAGGAATTGGCTTTGTCATAGGATCTGCTATCATACTATGTGTAGATATGTACTGTAAGTTCACATCCTTTCGTGCTACCATATCTTTAACAAAGTTGTACTTGGTATCTATATGTTTGGTCTTGCCATGATATTTCGGATCTTTAGTGTATGCTATCGCTGCTTGGCTATCACATTTGACTGACAAAGAGCTTGCAGCTCGCTCAATAACACCTAAATGATCCAAAAATCTCTTAAGCCAAACTCCCTCTTGTACTGCTGCTGACAATGCCACGAACTCTGCTTCCATGGTGGATAGTGCTATACATGTTTGTTTCTTACTGCTCCAAGATATGGCGCCATTATTCAGTAAGAATGCAAATCCAGGTAGATTTCCTTTCATCTAAATCTCCTCCCGATCAAGATCCCGAGTAGCCTTCAAGTCGCAGATCCTTTCCTTGATAACTCAGAGAATAATCAGCAGTACCCTTTAGATACCTCATGATTCTTTTAACGGCTTTCCAATGTGCTTGACCTGGATTGGATTGGTATCTACTTACCATTCCAACTGCAAAACATATGTCGGTCTTGTACACATCATAGCGTATATTAAACTCCCAACAGCACCTAGCATAAGGAACACGTTTCATTTGTTCCTTCTCTTGTGGAGTCTTAGGACACAACCCACGGCTCAATCCTTCACCTTTTGCAATAGGAGTATCCATGGGTTTACAATCATGCATACTAAATCGCTCAAGAACTTTGTTGATATAAGTTTCTTGTGAGAGAGACAATAATCTCTTGGAACGATCTCTTGAAATCTTAACTCCAAGAATATATGCAGCTTCACCCATATCCTTCATCTCAAAATTGGATGATAACCAACTCTTAATAGTATTAACCAACTCCTTATTGCTTCCGCAATCAAGATATGTCATCAACGTATAATGATAAGATCACAAATTGATCTTTGGATCTTTTGATATACACGCAATGATCTTCATCAATCATTGTAAAATCATAGGCCACTATGGCATTATGGAAACGCTGTATACCATTGTCTTGAAGACTGTTTAAGGCCATATATCGATCTCAAAAGTCGACATACCTTTTGTTCTTGGCCTTTTATATTGAAGCCAACTGGTTGCTCCATGTAAATTTCTTCTTCTAATTCTCCATTTAGAAAAGCAGTCTTTACATCCATTTGATGTAATTCAAGATCCATACTTGCCACTATTGCCAAAATAAGGCGAATTGAGGTAAATCTTACTACAAGAGAAAAAGTTTCCTCATAATCAATTCCTTCCTGTTGATTATACCCTTTCGCCACGAGGCGAGCTTTATATCTTTCTATTGAGCCATCAGCTTTTCGCTTTATTTTAAGAACCCATTTGTTCCCAATAGCTTTACGTCCTTTTGGAAGATCAACCAGTTCCCAAACATGGTTTGACTTCATTGACTCCATTTCTTCTTCCATTGCATTTATCCATTTTTCCTTATAAGGACAACTTAGAGCCTCATTTACATTCCTTGGCTCATCTTCATCTTGTGGAGCGACGATAAAAGTTTCCCCTTCAATGTCAAAACGTCGACGGGGAACACTTTTGCGACTTGTTCGTCGTACGGGAGACTGTACACGTAGCACATCATTCTCCATTATGCTCCCACTTGGATTAGATAATGACGGTATCGTCTCATCAAACGGTTGCAATTGAGATTGAGTCGAATTTAATTCCTCATTTCTCACATTGCTCTCATTTGGACGAACTTCATTATTTTCATTATCAGGATCCAAAGTTTCAAATAGTGAGTAGTCCTCACCTATTTCGCCCTTAGTAGGAAACTCATTCTCTAAGAATGTGACATCTCGTGATTCAAACTCAGTTATACTCCCATTTTCTTGTGCACCTATAAACACATACCCTTTTGAGTGCTCTGAGTATCTTATGAAAATACTCTTTTTGCCTCTGGGACCCAGTTTCCCATATTTATGAGAGGGCTCGTGAGTATAAGCAGCACAGCCCCAAGGTTTAAGAAAACTTAAATCAGGTTTTCTACCTGTCCATAACTCATACGGAGTGGAAGTAACTGATTTAGAAGGCACGCGGTTAAGAACATAGGCAGCAGTTAACAAAACATCACCCCAAAAGGTGATAGGTAAGTTAGCTTGTGCCATCATAGACCTAACCATCTCTAATAGGGTTCTGTTTCTCCTCTCGGCAACACCATTTTGTTGAGGAGTATATGGAATAGATAACTGTCTTTCTATTCCTTTTTCATCACATAAATTTCTGAACTCATCAGATAAATATTCTCGACCTCGATCGGATCTCGAACGTTTTATTTTCTTATCTAATTGATTTTCTACTAAGTTCATAAATTTCTTGAAGCAACTCAATGCCTCGATTTATGAGAAATCAAATAGACATATCCAAATCGAAAGTACAATCATCTATGAATGTGATGAAATACACAGCCCCATGCCTTGCTCTTACATTCATTGGACCACGGATGTCGAAATGGATTAATTGCAAAGGAAGCTCAGCTCTTGTGCCCTTTCCGAATGGTTTCCTTGTTGTTTTCCCCAGCCAGGCAATGCTACGCAAAATAGGCAAATCGACTTTTTCAATATTGCCTAATAAGCCCTCTTTGGCTAATCTTTGCATTATTTGTTGGCCAATATGACCAAGTCTAGCATGCCACACATTCACATCATTTTCATATGAGTTGGAAGATGTAAACAGGGAATAACAAACATTAACATTCTTGCGATTAACATCTAGAACAATGAAACCATCCAAAAAGTATCCACAACCATAATAATTTGTACCCAAATACAAATCAACGCCATTGTTATGAAAATTCAAATTGAAACCAAGTTTAACCAACACTAAAACAGACACCAAATTCCGACGAATCTCCGGAGCATATAGTACATCATGTAGGAACAATGTGCGTCCACCACGCATCATCAACTGGCAGGTGCCAATTCCTTTAACTTCTGCTTTAGAGTTGTTCCCTACATAGATCCATTTCGTTCCGGTCGGAACCCGTCGAACTCCACGAAGGCATCTCGTCGCCGCTACATGGTCTGTTGCTCCCGAATCTACAGTCCACAAAGGATTAGACTCAGTTAAAAATACAGAACTTGACACATAGACAAAGTTCTCAAGAATGCAAAGGGAGTTTACCTTCTTTGGCTCGCCGCAATCGCGAGCAAAGTGGCCCTTCTTGCTACAGTTGTAGCATTTCACCCTCGACATATTCTTCACTTGAGGACGCTTTCCTCTTTGGTGTTGGTCATCTCTTGGTTTCTTCCCCGAAGAACTCGCTCTTTTACCTCTCCACCTTCTGAACGAATCAGGACGCTTGCGCTTAGAGCTCGAAGGCCCTTGTGAGCTAGAGCACTGCATAGTAAATGTCAACTACGGCTTATCCGCCAGGAGACGGTCCTCCTCCAGCTCTAAGTGGCGCATTGCATCCTCAAAGGTTTTGATGTTCTCATTGTGAGTTAGGTGCAACTTCATATGCTCCCAACTTTGAGGTAAAGAACGAATCACTGCCTGCACTTGCTGCTCATCGGTCAGAACATGGCCAGCATCCTTCAGCTCATTAATCATGTTTGACATTTTCCTCAAATGTTGTTTCATGGACTGACCATGTGGCTTCTTATAAGAATCAAATCTTATGGTGAGCTGCCTAAGCTTGGTTCGTATGTATGACCAAACCTTGCTGCCAATGCTCCCACATTTCCTTAGCATTTTCAAAACGCCTAAACTCTCGATGACATCATTGTCCATGCTACTCAACAAACGTGATGCGAGCTAGGGAGTTTTTCCTCTTCCATACAACAAATGCATCCTTATCTCTCTTATGTTTGTGCGATGTTTCCGTCTTGAGGCTCTTCCATAACTAGGTTAAGAGCTTCAAGAGCCTCTTGCTCTTCCAGCACATATTGGATTTTCATATGCCAAATTTCATAATTGTCACCGTTAAGTTTCTCTCCTTTGTTAAGTTCAGCAACTATATTCTTCGATCTTCAAAGCCATTGAATCTGAACATATCGACGCACAAGCCGCTAATTGTTAATGCCACTTATTTATGCAACAATTTTACACAAATTGATTATGTTAATGAATAATTTCACATAGGTTTTAGATTCGAAAGTTCACTCGTTCCCAATCATCATCAAAATCCTAATGTGAAATTATCGTTAATATAATCATTAAGGTAAAATTACGTTCTTTAAAGTTACTAAAACTTTTAGAACTCCCACTCAACCATACTGTTCTAATAAGACAGATATCATAATAAAATAGTACCATAAACTATTCACAATAATAAATATCCATCAACTTTCATTCACTAAACACTATATACATGAGGAATGAAACTAGCATAGAAAAGAAATATGAACATCAATGTGAACTGAAAAATATCCACCTAGAATATCTTAAAACGAGCTAAAGTAACATAAAATCAACTGACTATCAATTTCCTATACACAGGGAAAGATTCATCAAACTCCTTAGGAAATTTAATCCTCTTTGGCATCCAAATGGAGGCACCCGGGAAACCCCTAATCTCAGGCAACGTATTGCGCCGAGACCGATTCAATGCAAGGGTTGACGTCACCGCTTGCCCCTACTCGTATGTACTCTATCATGAACTTCTCCACGATCATCTTATAGCTCGGACCTACTAAAGTGTCCTGGACCCTATCAATCATTCTTCCCAACTCATCAGGAATAGTGCATTTCAGGGCTCCGACCATTACATATGTCGGCATTGCAAAGCCGTTCCAAATGATATCCTGTATCATTTTATTGACTTTGATGATGTGTGTCATCATGTCATCATCAGCATCCCACCGATAAAGAGCCAGCTTGATTCTTAAATTCTCAAGCTTCTCCTTTTGAGCCGCCCGTTCTAGGTATAATTGAGGGTTTGATATCTTCGCATTTCATTTTTCCTCGCAACAAATGCAGAAAAATCAAATGATTATATTTCAAATCATGATATGATATTGCAAGAAACACATTCTGCCCCTTCCCTTTTTTTTTTTTTTTCCGCGGTCAACGCCGGTCAACGGTGGTCAACGCCGGTCAACGGATGACCGGTGGTCAACGGTCAACGGATGACCGGGTCAAGTCAACGGTCCGGGGGTCCGGGTCACGGGGTCACGGGTCGGATCGGGTCAAGTCCGGGTCGGGTCGTACGGTGGAGAAACCGCGTGGGCGACGTCCACGCCGACGCCGACCACGCCGCACAGCCCTGCGTGGCGGCGTGCGGTGCATCGCTGGGGAAACCATGCATGCACGCACGACGTGCCGGGCGAGCCCTCCCCTTGCGGCGGCGCGTGGAGGCGCGTGCGGCGCCTCCCGGCGGCGTGCCACCCACCATTTTGCTCGTCTCGACGAGCACTACGATCCTACACTTTTCAAAAAAAATTTTACGCACGAAAATCGAGAAACGAACACGCACAGTACGGTCGGGTGCCGGTTTTTCGTACCCGCGTCATTTCGCGCGCCGCTTTCACGAATTCCGCCAAAACTACGTGTTATCAACATGCTAAACGATCAGGAAACAAGAACACATGCTCTGATACCAATGAAGGAAACAAATTCCTAAACATAATACGAAAATTTGCGGAAAAACGTGCCCATTCTACACTTGAATCACTGATCGTTCGAAGTATATTACATAAACGAACATACCTCTTTCACCACAGATTAAATGCCTTATTGCAGCCTTGAGAGAGTGAAACAATCCTTGATTGTTGAACAAAAAGCCTCTTGCTTATGTCTTCCTTTGAGAGTGTTTTTCAGATTGTGAAAAAAATTGCAACTTCCCACACACACACACACGTATGTGAGTTCCCACCATTTTTGTTTTTCCAAAACAATAACTGCCATGTGCAGTTACTTCCTTTTATGGGCTGGGTTAGCCCATCATGGGCGGCCCATTATCTACAAAGCCCATCAAAGAGAAAGCACAAAACGTGTGTTGACTGGATAAAGTGCCGACGTAATGATTACGAACAATTTTTTTTTGAGAGAAGCGATAGCAGGGGATACAAAGGAAACCGATTCCGCATTTTGCAAGTGATGTTCTTTTAGAATTCGACGTTTGAAGATGATAATGTCTAAACTGGATACTCACTAACTAAATGCACGTTTTCAGGAGGAAGCAACATCGAAAAGATGGCGGTGAGCAAGATTGCTGTTATTGGAAGTAAATCTAGGCCGGACGGTAAACATAACCCTTAGCATAGCCTTTCGAAGATCCTTCCTGTAGAGGCCATGCCTGCCATAAGGAATCTTTCAAGTGATTCTCGATTATAGTTTTTTTGTTCGGTTGCTTCTAATATTTGTTTGCTTTCTATACCCTCCATGGTTAATTAGGGTTTTCCACGTACTTTTGTTCATGGAGCTCAAATGATTTCTTTGAATACCCTGCGAATAGAAAGAATGTAAATTGTTTGTTTATAGAATTGATATCCCTTTGCCTTTTCTCCGAATCTCAATATCTTTATTTAACGCTTCCAATCACCATATGCCGAGTTATATCTATTTGAGTAAAACTATGATATTCACAACCATTTTGTATATTCTTATTTGGCTTGAACCAATAGGAACGGTATATTTCAAAGGAACCTAAAAGTTTTTCAAAGAAAGCATGAGTTCTTGAATTTGATCTAATTTTGGCTTGACCTCTCGTAATTCCACTGAAATCAAATAACAAGAGAGTGAACTGTAAAAATAATGTGGCCCACATGATATTATTACTAATGGTTTAATAAATATTTAATTGCTAAAACGTATTGGCCATAAAAGGAAGAAAATGCATAATTCTATTGAGAAATTACAGTTCCTCTGAAGAGGTGCGACTCTTACGAAACGAAATGTGCTTTGATGGAAGACACCTATTGATAGCCCATACAAATAGAATTTGGTCCTCTCTCCACCCAAGTAGAACAAACATTGTATTTTATCCTCTATAAGATAAAATACGTTAAGGAAACATTGTATTCTACGATTCTTCCGTTTTTGCAACAATTATCTTCAAGAGCAACTCAATGGATAAATGTATGTCTTCATTTCTCTTATTGTGAAAATTATAAAGATCTAAGATCCTGAATTTCAGAATTTTTCCTCATAAAAGAATTACGCTATCGCTTACATGAAGAAGCACTAACAAGCCCACTAACCCATGGTATAGGTGTATGAACCCTTTACACCAATCCTACTGGTGTCTTACAAACGAAAAAGCTTCTCCACATGAATAATAAATTCCCAAAGCACAAGCTAATAAGTGATTCGCTCGCAACATAACTCGAATTTGTGATCTCATGAAAAACAATATGACTCCATTATCACTAGGTTACCACACTCGATGGTTCCAATGTGCTAGATTTATCACATCTCTTAAGCACCGCATAGTCTAGGATAAACAACTCCAACTTATTCGCCAATTAACAAGAAAACTAAATCTGATGTAAGAGTAGACCAATGAGAAGCTTGTCAGCAATTTCGAAATGCACAAATGCCCAACCAGTTGGCACTCGAATTCCCTTTTCAACAAACATGCCACAATGCGTTCGATTACTCTCGTGAATAAATCCTTATTTATGCCAACCAATTGTCATGTTTAATTTTTTTTTTTTTGGATAATGGTATGGAGGGTTCTTGAACTTTTTCAATTTGTGCAATGTCGTCCTTAGACCTTTTTTTGAATGAATCGGATCATTGAACTTCATTTTGTTTCTTCATGCTAGCCCTTCCATCAAATACTTGGGCAAAATGCTGAGAGAACATCTATGTCTTCGTTAAGTTAGTGCTACTGCTTCAAATGGTTGCCCATATCGAATAAGAAAATAGAAAAAAGGGACACCAAAAATAAAAACAAAAAAGAAACTACACAAAGTCAAAAAAGAGTGAGGGGGAGGTGGACCTTGGGCAGTAGGGGCCGCAAGAGCAGGGGCAATAGTGGCGACAAGCCACCGTTGAGGGTCGAGCATCCGTTGCTGGTGGCCGGGCATCGTCACCGCCTCTAATCACCCACAAAAGCGCATATTCGGACTGAGAGAGGGTTGGACAGAGAAACTTAGGCGAGTTCAGATTGACCTCGCCACCTTGTTCGTCTTCGTCCACAGATTTGATCCCGCTCATCTTTGTCCTGATAGGTGGCGACAAGGGTGGCTGAACCTCGTCCATGATTGAATGAGGGTTTCCAAGATCTGGGAAGGGGGCTACGACGATGTGTGTGCATTGAGAGAGAGAGAGAGCGCGGGCATAGACTACAGACCTCTTTGACTCACCAGCAACTCTTTGTCCGTCTGCAGCCCTATCGGCTAGTGGCAAGGGTCTATGGCGGTCCGCGCCATTTTCGCCATCCTCCTCTACCAGCATCCTCTTCTGCAGGTTTATTTTTTATATTTTGTTTTGAAATTTTTTCTTTTCAAAAAAAATTAATTTCATATATCTTTCAATTTTTAAAATTTATGTAAGCTACCACTACAAAAAAACTTGTTTTTTGCGACGGAATTTGCGACGGAAATTTCGGAAAGATTTTGCGACGGAAAAAATTCCATCGCTACTCGGGCGTCGCAAAATTTTGCGACGGAAAATTAACAAATCCGTCGCAAATTTGCGACGGAAAAAATTCGTCGCAAAATTCGTCGTAAATTAGCCACGAATACAATCCGTCGCAAATTTCGTCGCAAATTTGCGACGGACTATTCCGTCGCAAAAATCCGTCGGAAATTTGCGACGGACGTGTGAAGGTCCGTCGCAAAATTGCGACGGACGTGTGCATGTCCGTTGCAAAATTGCGACGGACGTGTGAAGGTCCGTCGCAAAATTGTGACGGACGTGTGTAGGTCCGTCGCAAAATTGCGACGGACGTGTGTAGGTCCGTCGCAAAAATCCGTCGCACATTCGTCCCAAATTTCATCGCAAATTTGCAATGGACACGATCCGTCACTAATTTATTTCTGTACAAAATTGGTCGCAAAATCATCGGAAAATTTGTCGCGAATTTCGTCTAAAAATTCGGCGCGAATTTCGTCGCAAGTTAGCGAAAAACTTTAGTAATAGCAAAATTTGGCTTAAAATATTTGTCGTTATTTTTACATCATTTCGACCACAAATTATTGTTCATATCAATCAAAAGAGACAATGACATATAATTGAAACAGAAAAACGAACAAACCATAAATTCTGACAAATCAGCCACAATGACATATAATTGAAATAAATAACATAACGAAATGATGCTATTTGATATCCAATATTACAATACATTCAAAACATAAACTAAGAGACAGGACAACCATAGAAGACGCAAAAAAACCATACAGAAGAAGAGGCGGCTTTGGTACGCTGGCAGGACACCAAAAGTAGTTACCTTCGTCAAGACCTGAGGAAATGTCGATACAAAAATCAATCCAGAATGTAACAAAAATAACAAAAATACGTTTCAGGACGAACATAAATGTTCTTACATATGAATATGAGTGAAATTATGAAAACCAAGATTATGAAGCAAGCTTACCCAAAATTTTAACTAGGGAGACCGGAGAAAATCATCATCATCACCATCATCATCAGCATCAGCATCAGCATTCTCGACATCAATGTGTTGGTCATCACCTATTGGATTGGCTGGAGGTACAGGAGGGCCGGCATTGCGTTGGAGGTTAAGGTGTTCCATAATCGCTCTCACTTGTTCTTCCAAGTTATATATTCGCTCATCCTTCTTAAAAAGTAAATTATTCAGACGATCCACTTCTTGGTTCAATTGCTCCTCCACTCGTGACTTCCTTGACCAGTCCCCAGCTGATGAACTTCCGTGATTATTCGGCATGTACATCCTTGACAACGATCCCAGCCCAAATATTTTCCCTTTTTTCGCCCACCCGATGCCTCCATCCATAATGCCATATTATCAACCGGTGGCCGGGACTCGGACAATCATCACTACCACTAGCACTACCACTTACACCAATTAACGGATCATCATATTTTTCCTACATTAACAATGTAGATGAAAATAAAATCACTATATATATATATATACCATAAATATTGAAAGCATTAACGGTTTTGCATTATAGTTTACATATAAATCAAAGTATAACCTTACATACCTTAACAGCTTTTGCTTTCGATCGCCATCCATGTCTTATCTTTCTTTTGGAATGTGCGTTCAAATGTAGCTACAAATGTCGGTTCCGTCCCCAATTCATGTGCCTACAAAATGTAAACTTGAGTAACTGAATTAAATTAACTTATAAGTCATTTAACAGACTTACCAGTCGTTTGCGATGCTCCGCAATGTTGATAGAGCCCCCAAGATATGTGGTGACTCATCACTAGAACTAGAAGATCGGTTCTTCTTATTCTGCTCCACAGAGTTGCCGACTGCTCGGATGCCCAAAATGTGTTAATTGCCACCCAATTGTCAGCTGTAAAAAAAGACGGCTTCGCTTGCTTGCTCTTCGCTCTATTCATGACATTTCGCATAAAATCACTTATTTTCTTATCGAAAATTCGTCTCACTTCATTGTCTTCCGTTTCGTCCCACGTGAACTTCCGCTGCAATAAATAAAAACACAAATTGAAAATTACTATGATGATCACATATCCATAACCATGCACCAAACACATATAGACAGATTTTGTAAAGTTCATGTCGGGAAAAATATCTGATCCTTTAGATATCAAAAACTACAAAGTTGTTCTGGTCCCTTTACATCATTCTTGACCATCAATATACTACACCAAACTTAATTTCTGAGAAAATAAAATATGTACAACTTACCTTGAACTCATTCCACCACATTTCTTTTACTTCTTGTGGAACACTTCTGTAATTAAGATACTCTCCCATCCAGAAGTTTCTGACTATTTTGTTCAATTCTCTCACAAATGATTTAGCATCCGTGAATCTGCATTTATACAAATATTGTGCAACATGGATAATTTAGTTAACATCAATATTTAAAACCCTAAATATGACATATACTAAAATGAAAATGAAGTACTTATGAATCTCCACATGGACATATAAAAAATCGGTTATCTTCTTGCCCTTTGTTTCCGTCAATATTCGATTGTTCCACCGAATAATGGGGTGGAACGGAAGGAGGGGGAGCTACAGGAGATTGAACTGGAGAATGTTCAGTTGGCATGTGGTGAAGTCCTGTAACATGTTGTTAATTGTGGGAGGAAGGGCCAACGTGCTCATATTGTGACGAACCATATTGTGGTTGAGGGTTCAATGCCGGGACATGAGAAGAGGAAAGGGACGGGGACAAGGACGAGGACGAGGAAGAGCCTCGTCTTCTAGACATAAATCCTCCACGTTTAAACTGACAAGTAGGAAGGTTATACGAATATGTAAAGAACTATTGACACGTATTACGAACACATAATGATGTACATAACGAAACTTACCATTTTGATGAAAAGACTGAGAAAATGTTTCCTTCAAATGAGCCAATGTCGAGTGCTTATGACGTGTAATTTCCTACAAATAAATATACTATGAATCTCATTCATTTTCATATGAAACATCAATGTATGAGCACGATATGGGTGGCCACATGTATCAAACATCACTATATGAATCGCATGCATTTTCATTAATTTTTTTTACCACGTACAAAAATTTATATTTCACTGAAAGTGAGTGGCCACAAATATTCTAAATCATTCTATAAAGTTTTGTAAGAAATAAATTATTATTGTTATTCTTAAAAATTTTTTTTGGAGGTAAAAAAAAATTTCACTAAAAGTTGGTAGCCACCGATATTCTAAGATATTCTGTAAAGTTTTGAAATTTTAAGAATTTTTATATTATTAATTTTAATATAAATTTTTTCTTGTGAAAAAAAAAATTCCATACTAAAATTGGGTGGCCACAAGTCGTCTAAACTATTAGGTATAGTTTTCCAAATTTTAGTCATTCTTTATTTTTACAATTTTTTAAGGCAGGTTACAAAAATTAAATATAACTAAAAAGTGGGTGGCCACATGTATTATAAACCATTTAAGTGAAATTTTGGAAATTTTTAAATTCTAATTTTTTTTCCATTTAAAGAAATTTAAATTTAATCGCAAGTTGATGGCCATATGTTTTCTAGGCAATTACATGCATTTTTAAATTTTAAATTTTTTACTTTTTCTTCACAAAAAAAAATTTCCCTCATAATGGGTGATCACATTTATGTTAAGCATGTTATCATGTTATGGAAATTTTAAATTTTTTAATAATTTTTCACCGGAACGTTAAAAAATGTAAATTTCATTGAAAATGGGTTGGCACTAATAATTTTTGCAATTTTGTGATATGATGAAATTTTAGTTTGTTAAAAAGTTTAAAAAACTTTTATGGTCAAATTTCATATATGTTGTCAATTTACCGTTTTTTTAATTTTCCATAATTTTTTATAAAATTATTTAATTTTCAAGTATTTTCTGCGAAAAACGTTTAATCAATTATCCTATCGTCATTTAACGCTTAATCATCCACATAATAAACAAATTAACCAATCGACCATCGATCAAAGTCATATGCAATCCTGAAATCGACCCGTAATTTAGCCAATCAAAAGTAATCCTAAATAATCCGTAACTAAATCCGACTAATTACCTAAACATACTAACTACGGATTAGAAAATAGACCTACTTAGTTTAAGGACAACAAAACCTTGTCTTCTGGACAGTGACGGTCCCGGGCGTGGGTGACGGCGAGGGCGGCGGCAATGATGGTGACGACGGCGGCGGCGGCGGCGCCGGCGGGGTGGCGATAGCGATGGCGGCGGCGGCGGCTTGCCGACGGGGCGGTGGTGACGACGGCGGCGACGGCCCGGGCGGCGAGCGGCTGGCGGCGGCGGCGGCGGCGGCCGGGGCGGGGGAGGGGGCGGGGTAGGAGGCGAGGGGCTGGGGCGGAGTTCTGGGGCGGTAGCGGGCAGGCAGCCAGTGTGGCCGTCAGTGAGGGGAAGGTGAGGCGGGCGACGGTATTGGTGGTGAGGGGCTGAGGCGGGGCGGCGAGGCGGGGGAGGCGAGCGGAGGGGCGGTGAGGCGGCAGTGAGGAGGCGGCCCGGGGGGGCGGGCGGGGCGGCGAGGCCCGGGGCCCCGTACGGCGAGGCGGCGGCGAAGCTGGCCCGAGGCTGGCGAGAGGCGGCGTGAGAGATACCGCGACGGGCGCAGAGGGGCGAGGGCGGCGGAGCTGCGACAGCGGCGGCGAGGCGGGACGCCTGGGCGGCGACTACGACGGGCGCGGACGAAATTTGGCGGGCGGCGTCGGGTGGGCAAGCAAAACCCGAGATCTGAGTCGTGAGGAGATAAATCGCGACAATTTACGTGAATTTGCGTGGCCGTCCACCGAGCTTGCGACGGAATTAGAAGGTCCGTCGCCAGAATTTATGGACATACAAAACTCCGTCGCAAATTCTCTGACAGACTTCTACCTCGTCGCAAGTTTGCGACGAACGTGATGCCGCCGTCGCAAATTTGCGGCAGACAATAATCTAATGCATAAATTTGCGGCAGACGTAGTAATCCATAGCAAATATTTCACCGACAAATATTTCACGACGAACCAAGCATATCCGTCACAAATTTCAGGCCGGACATGATCATCCATAAATTTTCTATAAAAAATTTGGGCAGGAAATTACAAATCCGTCGCGGGAAAATTTCCTCGTTTTCGGACGGACAATGTCCGTCCGTCGCAAATTTGCGACGGATAAATGCGTTTCGTCGCAAAATTTGGCGACGGACTTGTCTTCTCCGTCACAAATTTCGCACGGTTTAAATTCCTGCGCAAATTTTCGATGGTCGCAAATTTCGCACGGACGTCTTGATGTCAGTCGCAAGTTTGCGACGGACGTCTTTATGTCCGTCGCAAGTTTGCGACGGACGTCTTTATGTCCGTCGCAATTTTGCGACGGACGTCGATAAGTCCGTCGCAAATTTTTTGCGACGGACGTGTGTTGTTCGTCGTAAAATTTGCGACAGACATTTGTCCGTCCGTCGCACAATTTGCGACAGACATACATAGATCCGTCGCAAAATTTGCGACGGACATTTATCTGTCCGTCGCAAATCTGCGACGGACACGAAAAGTCCATCACAAATTTGCGACAGTCAGGTATAATTGTTGCGACGGCTAAAAATTTTCAAAATTTGCAATTGACAAATCTAAGTCCAGCGTAAATTTTTACCGGTAAATATTCCCTAACAAAATTTATGACGGACAGGTTGCGAGTCCGTCGCAATTTTACACAGACTAAATGATCGTTGTAAATTTGTGACGTTTTGTTCAGTCAAAAATTTTAGCGTCTCATTGATTAGGGTCCTAAATTTGATACGTCTTTTTTTCAGTCCAAAATTTTGGCATTTCAAATTTTGCAATGGAAATTGAAATATCGGAAATATTACGGCACGTGAATAATATTTGACTTATCGGCATTTAGGGACAAAATTTCCGACGATAAATTAAAATATAAAGAATAATCGACAATAACAATAATAAAAAAGCACAATAACAATAATGATGACAACATAAAAAATAGCACTTGTAGCATTAATAATTACACATCTGTAGTGTGTTGTGACAAAATTTTAATCTTCATCTTCGCCTTCATCTTAAGTCTTCGCCTTAGGTCCTCGTCCTTTCGCCCTCGTCTTCGTCCTCTCGTCTTACAATCTGTCTGAAAATCAGATTCAGAACATTCTTGTATATTTAATTCGCAAATTTCAGTTGGATCCACATCTATCATTGCTCCACACGGATCTCGTAAAGTTGGTATGTTATATTCCTCAATTTCAACCGTGTTACACACTTCCTCTTGTTGGTAGGCTCTATCCTTCCAAAGGTTCCTCGATTTTCCTCCGTGCTTTGATTTTACATACAGCCCACCAATCAGCTTTGTCACGTTTCAAACTAGGAAATGATGCATAACATACTTGAATTGCTTGTTGTGCCAAGACAAATGGTTCATACTTCATATACCTTTTCTTGTGATTTATTTCAATCAAATTGAACTTCGATGCACCTTCATTCCTTTGATGGGATCGAACCACGTGCACTTAAATAACACAACCCGCATCATTAATGATCCAGGATACTCTATCTCTATGATTTCATCCAACAAGCCATAAAAATCATCTTTCCAATCTGTCACCATTGGATGACCGAACAGACACACCACTATTCATTGTGGATTTTCTCATTCCGTATTCTTGAGTATGAAAATTATATCCATTTATGAAATATGCTGGCCAACTTGAACTTTTAACTGTGGACCCCATGATAGACAATATAGCAATCCTTGCCCTCCAAATTCATCATAATTACTGTGAACCTAGAGTTACACATGTAAAAGTCGATAATATATATTTTACTAAATGATGTATAATGTATATAATTTTAATAACTTGGTTTTGATCCATAGGCAACTTACATATGTCTTGAACCATGCTGCAAATTGTTCATCGCACAAACGGTCAAACTCATTTGGTTGTAGTCCAGCCATTGAAGTTTGGAAAATCCTAATATTAAAAATCATATTATTATTAGAAAATATTTGACACGCAAAACAATATATTTGCAAATTTACACTTACTTGAAGTATGGCTCGACTTACTGGGGCAGTTCAAGAAAATATAAGTATGGGCTGCATGAAATTCTTCGCTTGATAAGTATCTGGGTCGACATGCGCCGCATGGTCGACCCAGATAATTGAAAATAGAGAATGCCGTGCAATTAGGATCAATGGGGCCCTCATCATTTTCTGCCTGCTCTCCGGCTCTTGCACTGAACGTGCGGCTCAAAATAGTATGATGCAAATGTTGTCACTTCTTCCACAATATATGCATTACAAATTGAAGCTTCAACACGTGCCTTATTCTTCACTTTTTTCTTCAAATGATATAAGAATCTAGTTGAAATAGAAAGAAGCTTATCGGAACATATTATATAATAAACTAATTGGAACTGTATTTAAAAAAAAAATATTACCTCTCAAATGGATACATCCATCGAAATTGGACGAGACCTGCAACTTTGGCCTCATAAGGCAAGTGAACTAACAGATGCTCCATCGAATCAAAAAACGCTGGAGGAAATATCCTTTCTAAGTTGCAAAGAATAATTGGAATATCTCTCTCTAGTTTCTCCATGTGCGATGCTTTTAACACTGTCGAGCAAATATCATGGAGGAAATTACTTAATTCTGTAATTATGCCCCATACAAAGTTCGGGTAGAACTTCCTTCAAAAACTATTGAAATTAGTCTTTCCATTAGAATGTGACAATCATGACTCTTCAAACCTGTCAACTTGCATTCATTCAAATCAACACATCTCCCGAGATTCGAAGCATATCCATCAGGAAACCGCACAGATTTCAACCATTGACAAACAACTCGCCTCTGCTCCTTATCCAATGTATAAACTGCTTTCGGTTTTGGTCCCCCGTTGCTTGCATGCACAGCTAGTATTGGCCGATCGCAAATATCTCTCATATCTTTTCTTGCGTTCAAGTTGTCTTTTGTTTTTCCAGCGACATCCATCACAGTATTTATGATATTGTCGAAAACATTCTTTTCTATGTGCATGACGTCAAGATTATGATGAATAAGATGCGCCTTCCAATATGGTAGATCCCAAAAGATACTGCGTTTTGTCTACTTATGTGAACTTCCGTACGCAAAAGTCTTGCCATGCGGGTTCTCAACAACGGTTGAAAAGTCCTGCACACGCTCTCAAATTTGATCGCCGGTCAACCTCAATGGTGGACGCGTTCTTTCAGTCCTATTCTTGGTGAACTCTTTCTTATTCCTTCTGAAAGGATGACTTGGCGGCAAAAATTGTCTGTGACAGTCAAAATAGCAAGGCTTCTTTCCATGTTTTAATCTAAATGACTTTGACCTCTCTAAACATATCGGACATCCTAAGATCCCAGCTGTACTCCATCCAGATAACATTTCATAAGCTGGAAAGTCATTTATCGTCCAAAGAAGGGCAGCCTTCATTACAAACATTTGATCGGTAGAAACGTCATACGTCGGGACACCTTCAACCCATAGTCGTTGTAACTCCTCAATCAATGGTTGCATATAAATATCTATCAACTTCTTCGGATTTTGCGGCCCCATCACGATCAATGTCAAAAAACATATAAGGTGTCTTCATGCACATACCAGGTGGAAGATTGTGCAGCGTTAAGATAACTGGCCAGCATGAATAACTTTTTTCATGTTTTCCCAAATGGAGCAAATCCATCGGCACATAAACCTAACCTGATGTTCCGAGGTTCCATTGCAAACTCAGGGTATGTTCTATCAAAATGTTGCCATGCCTCCGCATCTGAAGGATGACACATTAGACCTTCTTCTGTTTCATGATTTGCATGCCAAGTCATGTGTTCAGCAGTGGCTTTAGACGCATAAAGCCTTTGCAATCTGGGGATTAAGGGCAGATAAAACATTTGCTTGCATGGTCTACGCTTGATTATTACCCAGCCTCCTGTTAATCTTGTACCTAGGTTGGCTACAGAATTTGCAAGATTCTGCATTTTCATCATCTCTCCAATATAGCATACAACCCCTACTACATACATCAATTCTTACAACCGGAAGCCCTAAGTTTTCCACTAGTTTTTTCATATCATAAAAATCACTTGGCATGTTGTTATCACGAGACAATGATTCCCGCATTACTTCAACAAAAGAGTTGAAGCAATCCGCAGACACATTATGCTCTGCCTTGATATTTAATAATCGGGCTGTCACCGATAATTTAATATGGTCCTCACAACCTGCCTATAGAGGTTCATCTGCTGCTTTCAACACATCCCAAAACTGATTAGATTGAAAAGTTTCATTATCCACATTTTCCTCAAAACCCGTTACTCTTATATCTTCCAATTGTGAAGCATGATTAGTACTCACTTGTTCACGTGTAGGAGTAAAACTAGTACTTGCATGATTTGATTCTGGGACAAAATTATAACTAGCTGCATCAATCACCATCCTCTCGTATGGGTTCAATTGCTCATAATAGCCACATTCTTTCCTAACTGAAAATTGGTCACTTCTTCCATATCCTTCATCAGATATAAATGGTTCACCATGGGAAGTCCAATTATAATAGTTCGGAGTAAACCCAAATCTAATAAGGTGTTCTCTAACTTGATCACACACAAGAAATTTACCATTACCGCACTTTTTGCACGGACACCTTAACTTATTTCCATCCATAAACTCATATTTACGACTAGCAAAGTTTAAAAATAGTTCCAACCCAGTACGAAACTCATCTGTTAATCCTTAACGTCCAGGTAAGTTCTTATTATACATCCAAGCCCTTTCTCTTTGCATTGTGTCTGTATTAAAATATAAAATTCTGGTAAAATATTTAAAATATCATATCTATTGTTCTTAATTAAAACTATAAAATTTTGAAAATTATAATTTTTTTTAGTCACGCAACAATTAATATGAAATTGCAAAAATAGAAAAAATTACAATGTAAAGAAGACTTACCTAAATATTTGACTGAAATATTGGTAGGACAAAGTGATCAATTTGATGAGAATTGCAAAGTCCACGTGAATTGCAAGACCTTCAATTAGGTACAAACCCAAAAAAGATTAATCACATAAGAATCTATATTTTTTATTAATTTTTAATGAACGATGGAAACGGAATTCATCCCTCACAAATTTGGGACGAATAAATGAAAATTCCGTCGTAAATTTGTGACAGAAAATAGGATAGGCCGCAAATTGTGCTCCGTCCAAAATTTGCGATGGAGACCGGTTTTTGCGTCGGAAACCGCACTCCGTCGCAAAATTTGCGACGAAGAAAACGGTTCCGTCGCAAATTTGCGACGGACAAAAACGGTTCCGTCGCAAATTTGCGACGGACAAAAATGGGTCCGTCGCAAATTTGCGACAGAGAAAAAGGGGTCCGTCGCAAATTTGCGACGGAAATGCTATCCGTTGCAAATTTGCGACGGAAATGGATCTCCGTCGCAAATTTGCGACGTACTTTTCAATTATCCGTCGCAATTTTGCGACAGAAAAACAATTTCGTCGCAAATTTGCGACGGAAAAACGGTTCCGTCGCAAAACCGCGTGGCCATTCTGCTCATCCGAAGGCCGGCGAGGTCTCACCGGTCACCGGTCATTACACCGGTGATGCAGATACGAAAAAAAATTAAACATAAACATATATTAAAATAAAAATTACAATGCAACGACGAATAATTATGAAGTTAGCAATTTTGCACTTACCGTACAAAAGCTTCATCGAGATTAATACGCAAAGTGCAGGCGCATTTTGGTTGATTTCAGATATATGAAGGGGGAGAAAAGCGATAAAGACTGAGAGAGAGACAAGAAGAGAGAGCGCGATGGCATGTTGGGAAGAGCGAAAGCGAGAGAGATAGCACGGGTTGATAAAGTACGAATTTGCGACGGATTTTAGGTTTTCGCCGCAAATTTGGCGACGGATCGACAATATTTGGCGGCGGATTTTGCGACAATGATTATTTGTCGGAAATTTGCGATGTGAGCCTGGCCGCAAATTTGGCGGTTTAAATTTGGCGACGAAGTATATTTTTTATGAATGAATTTATGACGAAAAATTTTCCTTCTCAAATTTGGCGACGGGAAATAGAGTACGCCGCAAATTTGCGACGGAAAAAATTTCGTCGCAAATTTCCGTAGCAAAATCCGTGTTTTTTTGTAGTGTACATGGGCACCACGTTGGCAATATGAGGGTGCTACATAGGCACCTAAGTGCTATTTGATGTCATATCACCATCTTCATCAAAGGGTGACGGAAGGATTAAAATTGCAACAATCAACGAAAAAAAGTTTAGAAATAATATTACATTAATCGAAAAAAGATCAAAATTACCAATGCCATAATCACGTTTTCTTGAGGAAGCAAGCTTTAACATATGGTGTTGTAAATTAATCTTAATATATCAACTTTAACATATGGTGTTGTAAATTAATCTTAATATATCAGCTTTATCCTCAAATTCGTCGCAAATTTGCGATGAACTCTATCCGTTGCAAATTCGTTGCAAAAATCCGTCGCAAATTTCATCGCAAATTTGCGACGAACTCTATCCGTTGCAAAATTCGTTGCAAAATTCATCGAAAAATTCACCGCAAAATCGTCGGAAAATTCGTCGCGAATTTCATCGCAAATTAGCGACAAACTTTAATAATAGCAAAATTCGGCTTAAAATATTCATCGCTATTATTACATCATTTCGGCCATAAATTATTGTCCATATCAATCAAAGGAGACAATGACATATAATTGAAACAGAAAAACGAACAAACAATAAATTCTGACAAACCAGCCACAATGACATATAATTGAAACAAATAACAGAAGGAAAGTTATAGAGTCTGACATGATGCTATTTGATATTCAATCTTACAATACATTCAAAACATGAACTAAGAGATGGGACAACCATAGAAGACGCAAAAAAACCATACAGAAGAAGACGCGTCTTTGGTACACGGCTTTAGTCACCTTTGTCGAGACCTGAAGAAATGTCGATACATAAATCAGTCCATAATATAAAAAAAAGCATTTAAGCATGTATGTGGAACTAGGTGTAAAATAACAAAAATACGTTTCAGGACGAACATAAATGTTCTTACATATGAATATGAGTGAAATTATGAAAAACCAAGATTATGAAGCAAGCTTACCCAGAATTTTAACTAGAAAGACTGGAGAAAATCATCATCATCATTAGCAGCATCAGCATTCTCGGCATCAATGTGTTGGTCATTATTGTGCCCATCACCTATTGGATTGGCTGGAGGTACAGGAGGATCGTCATTGCGATGGAGGTTAAGGTGTTGCATAACGATTCTCATTTGTTCTTTCAAGTTATGTATTCGTTCATCCTTCTTAACAAGTAAATTATTCAGACAATTCACTTCTTGGGTCAATTGCTCGTCTGGTCGTGACCTCCTTCGACCAGTCCCAGCGGATGATGAACTTCCAGGACTATTCGGCATGTACATCCTTAACAATGATCCCAACCCAAATATTTTCCCTTCTTTCGCCCCACCCGTTGCCTTCATCCATAATGCTATATTATCAACTGGTGGCCGGGACTCAGGACAATCATCACTACCACTAACACTGCTCATTAAAAGTTCATCATATTTTTCCTACATTAACAATGTAGATGAAAATAAAATCACTATATATATATATATATACACCATAAATATTGAAAGCATTCACGATTTTCATTATAGTTTACATATAAGCCAAAGTATAACCTTATATACCTTAACAGCTTTTGCTCGATCGCCAGTCCATATCTTATCTTTCTTTTGAAATGTGCGTTCAAATGTAGCTGTAAATGTCGGTTCCATCCCCAATTCATGTGCCTACAAAATGTAAACTTGAGTAATTGTATTAAATTTACTTATAACTCATTTAACAGACTTACCAGTCGTTTGCAATGCTCCGCAATATTGATAGAGCCCCCAGCCATATGTGACTAACCCATCACTAGAACTAGAAGATCGATTCTTCTTATTATGCTCACAGAGTTGCCGACTTTGTTCAGATGCCCAAAATGGGTTAATTGCCACCCAATTGTCAACTGTAAAAAAAGACGGCTTCGCGCTTGCTCTTCGCTCTATTCATGACATTTCGTATAAAATCACTTATTTTCTTATCGAAAATTCTTCTCACTTCATTGTCTTCCACTTCATCCCACTTGAACTTCCGCTGCAATGAATAAAAACACAAATTGAAAATTATTATGATGATCACATATCCATAATAATGCACCAGACACATATAGACAGATTTTGTAAAGTTCATATTGAGGAAAATATCTGGTTCTTTAGGTATCGAAAACTACAGAGTTGTTATGGTCCCTTTACATCATTCTTAACCATCAATATACTACACCAAACTTAATTGGTGAGAAAATAAAATATGTAAAACTTACCTTGAACTCATTCCACCACATTTCTTTCACTTCTTGTGGAACACTTCTGTAATTAATATACTCTCCCATCCAAAAGTTTCTTACAATTTTGTTCAATTCCCTCACAACAGTCGTAGCATGCATGAATCTGCATTCATACGAATATTGTGCAACATGGACAATTCAGTTGACATCAATATCTAAAGCCCTAAATATGACATATACTAAAATAAAAATGAAGTACTTACGAATCTCTAAATGGGCATATGAAGAATCGGTTATCTTCTTGACCTCTATTTCCGTTAATATTCTATTGTTCCTCCGAATAATGGGGTGGAACGGAAGGAGAGGGAGCTAGAGGAGATTGAACTGGAGAACGTTTAGTTCGCATGTGGTCAAGTCCCGTAACATGTTGTTGAGTGTGGGAGGAACGGCCAACGTGCCTATAATGTGACGGACCATATTGTGGTTGAGGGTCAGATGCCGGGACAGGAGAAGAGGAAAGGGACGGGGACGAGGACAAGGAAGAGCCTTGTCTTCTAGGCATGTGACCTCCACGTTTATACTGACAAGTAGGAAGGTTATGCGAATATGTAAAGAATTATTAACACGTATTACCAACACATAATGATGTACATGACGAAGCTTATCATTTTGATAGAAAAACTGAGAAAATGTTTCCTTAGAATGAGCTAATGTCGAGTGTTTATGACGTGCAATTTCCTATAAACAAATATACTATGAATCCCATTCATTTTGATATGAAACATCAATGTATGAGCATGATATGGGTGGCCACAGGTATCAAACATCACTATATGAATCGCATTCATTTTGATTAAATTTTTTTTACCACATACAAAAATTTAAATTTCACTGAAAGTGGGTGGCCACAAATATTCTAAGTCACTTTGTAAGGTTTTGTAAGAAATAAATTATTATTATTTTTAAATTTTTTTTGGGACCTAAAAAAAAATTTCACTAAAAGTTCGTGGCCACCGATATTCTAAGACATTCTGTAAAGTTTTGAAATTTTAAAATTTTAAGAATTTTTAAATTATTTTTTTTAATATAAAAATTTTTTCCGTGAAAAAAAAATTTCCATACTAAAATTGAGTGGCCATAGGTAGTCTAAGCTAGTAGATAAAGTTTCCCAAATTTTAGTCCTGCTTTATTTTAATAATTTTTAGGGAACGTTAAAAAAAATTAAATATAACTAAAAGTGGGTGGCCACAGGTATTATAAGCCATTCCATGAAGTTTTGAAAATTTTTAATTTTTAATTTTTTTCCATCTAAAGAAATTTAAATTTCACTGCAAGTTGATGGCCACATGTTTTCTAGGCAATTCTGTGCAGTTTTAAAATTTTATATATTTGTAATTTTTCTTCACAAAAAAAAAAATTTCCCTCACAATGGGTGACCATATTTATGTTAAGCCATTTTATCAGGTTATAGAAATTTTTAATTTTTTAATTTTTTTTCCCCAGAACGTTAAAAAATCTAAATTTCACTAAAAATGGGTAGGCACTATTAATTTTTGCAATTTTGTGATATTATGAAATTTTAGTTTGTTAAAAATTTTAAAAAAATTTTACGGTCAAATTTCATATTTGTTATCAACATATACCGTTTTTTAATTTTCCATAATTTTTCATGATTTTTTATAGAATTGTTTAATTTTCAAGGATTTTCAGTGAAAAAGCTTAATCAATCATCCTATCGTCATTTAACGCTTAATCATCCACATAATAAACAAATTAATTAGTCGACCATCGATCAAAGCCACATGAAATCCTAAAATCGACCTGTAATTTAGCTAATGAAAAGTAATCCTAAATAATTCTTAAACAAGTCCGACTAATTACCTAATTATACTAACTAGGGGTTAGAGGTGACGGACATATTTGAGTCCGTCGCAAATTTCGAACGGTTCAAATTCCCTTGCAAATTTGCGACGGACCATTTTAGTCCATCACAAATTTGCGACGGACATATTTGAGTCCGTCGCAAATTTCGAACTATTCAAATTCTCTCGCAAATGTGCGACGGACTCAAATATGTCCATCGCAAATTTGCGACGGACATATTTTAGTCCGTCGCAAATTTGCGACGGACAGGTTGTGTCCGTCGCAAAATTTGCCACGGTCAGGTTTGAGTTTTGCGACGGATAAAAATTTGCAAAATTTGCAACGGACAGATCTGAGTCTGTCGCAAATTTGCGACCAGTAAATATTCCCTAGCAAAATTTGCAATAGACAGGTCTGAGTCTGTCGCCAAATTTCGAAAGGTAGAAATTCCATAGCAAAATTTGCGATGGACCAGTATATTCCGTCGAAAATTTGCGACGGACAGGTTTTGAGTCCGTCGTAATTTTGCACATACTAAATGATCGTTGTAAATTTGTGACGTCTTTTTTTTGGTAAAAAATTTAGCATCTCATTGATTTTGGTCCTAAATTTGCTACGTCTTTTTTTCAATCCAAAATTTTAGGATCTCAAATTTTGCAATGGAAATTAGAATATCGGAAATGTTAGGGCACGTTAATAATATTTGACTTGTTGGCATTTAGGGACAAAATTTCGGACGATAAATTAAAATAGAAAGAATAATCGACAATAACAATAATAAAAAAAGCACAATAACAATAATAACAAGAACAATAATAATAATAATCAAAATAGCACCTGTAGCATTAATAATTACACATCTGTAGTGTTTTGTAATAAAAATTTTAATCTTCGTCTTCGTCTTCGTCTTCGTTTTTGTCGTCATCTTCGTCTTCGTCTTCGTCTTTGTCTTCGTCCTCGTCTTCGTCCTCGTCTTCGTCATTTGTCTGAAAATCAGATTCAGAACATTCTTGTACATTTAATTCGCAAATTTCAGTTGGATCCACATCTATCATTGCTCCACACGGATCTCGTAAAGTTGGTATGTTATATTCCTCAATTTCAACCGTGTTACACACTTCCTCTTGTTGGTAGGCTCTATCCTTCTAGTGTTCCTCGATTTTCCTCCGTGCTTTGATTTTACATACAGCCCACCAATTAGCTTTGTCACGTTTCAAACTAGGATATGATGCATAACATACTTGAATTGCTTGTTGTGCCAAGACAAATAGTTCATACTTCATATACATTTTCTTGTGATTTATTTCAACCAAATTGAACTTCGTATGCACCTTCATTCCTTTGACGGGGTCGAACCACGTTCACTTAAATAACACAACCCGCATCATTAATGGTCCAGGGTACTACTCTATCTCTATGATTTCATCCAACAAGCCATAAAAATCATCTTTCCAACTGTCATTATTGGATGACCGAACAGACACACCACTATTTATTGTGGATTTTCCCTTTCCATATTCTTGAGTATGAAAATTATATCCATTTATAAAATATGCTGGCCAACTTCGAACTCTTAACTGTGGACCCCATGATAGATAATATAGCAATCCTTGCCCTCCAAATTCAAACTGTGAACCTAAGGTTACACATGCAAAGTCAATAATATATATTTTACTAAATGATGTATATAATTTTAATAACTTGGTTTTGATCCATAGGCAACTTACATATGTCTTGAACCATGCTGTAAATTGTTAATCGCACAAATGGTCAAACTCATTTGGTTGTAGTACAAACATTGAAGTTTGGAAAGTCCTAATATTAAAAACCATATCATTATTAGCAAATATTTGACACGCAAAACATATATTTGTAAATTTACACTTACTTGAAATATGGCTCGACTTCTGGGCAGTTTAGTAAAATATAAGTATGAGCTGCATGAAATTTTTCGCCTGATAAGTAACGAAACTGACATGCGCCGCTTGGTTGACCCAGATAATTGAAAATAGAGAATGCCATGCAATTGGGATCAATGGGGCCCTCATCATTTCTGCCTGCTCTCCACCTCTTGCACTGAACGTGCGGCTCAAAATAGTGTGATGCAAATGTTGTCACTTCTTCCACAATATATGCATTACAAATTGAAGCTTCAACACGTGTCTTATTCTTCACTTTTTTCTTCAAATGATACAAGAATCTAGTTGAAATAGAAAGAAGCTTATCGGAACATATTATATGATAAACTAATTTAAACTGTATTTAAAAAAAAAACATTACCTCTCAAATGGATACATCCATCGAAATTGGACGGGACCTACAACTTTGGCCTCATAAGGCAAGTGAACTAAGAGATGCTCCATCAAATCCAAAACGCTGGAGGAAATATCCTTTCTAAATTGCAAAGAATAATTGGAATATCTCTCTCTAGTTTTTCCATGTGCGATGCTTTTAACACTGTCGAGCAAATATCATGGGGGAAATTGCTTAATTCTGTAATGACGCCCCATACAAAGTTCGGTAAAACTTCCTTCAAAGCTATTGGAATTAGTCTTTCCATTAGAATGTGACAATCATAACTCTTCAAACCTGTCAACTTGCATTCATTCAAATCAACACATCTTCCGAGGTTCGAAGCATATCCATCAGGAAACCACATAGATTTCAACCATTGACAAACAACTCGCCTCTGCTCCTTATCTAATGTATAAACTGCTTTTGGTTTTAGTCCCCTGCTGCTTGCATCCACAGCTAGTATTGGCTGATCGCAAATATCTCTCATATTTTTTCTTGCGTTCAAGTTGTCTTTTGTTTTTCCGGGCGACATCCATCACAGTATTTATGACATTGTCGAAAACATTCTTTTCTATGTGCATAACGTCAAAATTATAATAAATAAGATGAGTCTTCCAATATGGTAGATCCCAAAATATACTACGTTTTGTCCACTTATGTGTACTTCCGTACGCAAAAGTCGTACCGTGCGGGTTCTCAACAACAGTTGGAAATTCCTGCAGATGCTCCCAAATTTGATCGCCGGTCAACCTCAATGGTGAACGCGTTCTTTCAGTCCTATTCTTGATGAACTCTTTCTTATTCCTTCTGAAAGGATGATTTGGCGGTAAAAATTGTCTGTGACAGTCAAAATAGCTAGGCTTCTTTCCATGTCTTAATCTAAATGACTTTGACCTCTCCAAACATATCGGACATTCTAAGATCCCAGCTGTACTCCATCCAGATAACATTCCGTAAGCTGGAAAGTCATTTATCGTCCAAAGAAGGGCAGCCTTCATTACAAATGTTTGATCGGTAGAAACGTCATACGTAAGGACACCTTCAACCCATAGCCGTTGTAACTCCTCAATCAATGGTTGCATATAAACATCTATCAACTTTTTCAGATTTTGCGGTCCTGTCATGATCAATGTCAAAAACATATAAGGTGTCTTCATGCACATACCAGGTAGAAGATTATACGGCGTTAAGATAACTGGCCAGCATGGATAACTTTTTCCTGTTTTCCCAAATGGAGCAAATCCATCGGCACAGAGACCTATCCTGATGTTCCGAGGCTCCATTGCAAACTCAGGGTATGTTCTATCAAAATGTTGCCATGCCTCTGTATCTGAAGGATAACACATTAGACCCTCTTCTGTTTCATAATTTGCATGCCAAGTCATGTGTTCAGCAGTGGCTTTAGATGCATAAAGCCTTTGCAATCTGGGGATTAAGGGCAGATAAAACATTTGCTTGCATGGTCTACGCTTTACGCTTCTGATTATGACCCGGCGTCCTGTTAATCTTGTACCTAAGTTGATTACAACCCCTACTACATACATCAATTCTTACAACCGGAAGACCTAAGTTATCCACTAGCTTTTTCATATCATAAAAATCACTTGGCATATTGTTATCACGAGGCAATGATTCCCGCATTACTTCAACAAAAGAGTTGAATTATGCTCTGCCTTGATATTTAATAGTCGGACTGTCACCGATAATTTAGTGTGGTCCTCACAACCTGCCCATAGAGGTTCATCTGCTGCTTTCAACATATCCTAGAACTAATTAGATTGAAAAGTTTTATTATACACATTCTCCTCAAAACCCGTTACTCCTATATCTTCCAATTGTGAAGCATGACTAGTACCCACTTGTTCACGTGTAGGAGTAAAATTAGTACTTGCATGATTTGATTCTGTGACAAAATTATAACTAGCTGCATTAATCATCATCCTCTCGTATGGGTTCAATTGCTCATAATAGCCACATTCTTCCCTAACTGAAAATTGGTCACTTCTTCCATATCCTTCATCAGATATAAATGGTTCACCATGGGAAGTCCAATTATAATAGTTCGGAGTAAACCCAAATCTAGTAAGGTGTTCTCTAACTTGATCACACATAAGAAATTTACCATTGCCGCACTGATTTTGCGACGGTTTTATTTTTCGTCGAAAATTTGCGACGAAATTTTTTTCCGTCGCAAATTTGCGACAGAAAATAAAATCATCGCAAATTGCAACGGAAAATACAATACGTCGCAAATTTGCAACGGAAAAAATTTCGTCGCAAATTTTCGTCGCAAATTTCATATTTTTTTGTAGTGTTAGATCAATTGTTTGTTGAATCGATATCCCTATGCCTTTTCGCAAAATCTCCAAGACGTACTTTAAAGAGCTCAACCTACCAACCAAAATGGCATAATTTACCAAGACCTCTTAAAAATCATTTGACGGAACATTGATAGAGGATAATTGTGTCGCAAAGTACAAGTGTGGATTTTTTTGGGATAAATGTGTCACAGTAGTCATAATTTGGGATTTTTAATGCCACAAAAAATGTTCAGGGTAAATGTATCGGTACCATAATGAGTATAGTTTGAGATTTTTTTCCACTTTTTCCCAAAATGAAAATGAAAGAGAAATTACAGAGAATCAAAATAGAGTAAGGGGGAGGCGAACGTTGGGCAATGGGGCGCGACGTTCTTTGGGAACGCCATTTCCACCATGATCCTCTGTTGAAGGTTCTTTTCTTCTTTTTGGTTTGCAATTTCTTTCCTTTTCAGAAAAATTAACTTCATATATATATCATAAATTTTAAATTTTATAAAAGACACATGGGCGCCACATTGGCTATAGGTGACTGCCACGTGAGCATTTCCGTCTAAGCATCTAGTGGAAGGATTGAAATTGCAACAATCGAACGTGTTCAAGAGCCCAATTGTAAAAAATCATTCATAACGACATTGCACGGATCGAAAAAGTTCAGGACCATAATCACTCTTTCTTTGAATTATGAGGAAGCCAACTCTAATACGTGACTTTCGTAATTCAATCTTAATATATCAACGTTATCCTAAATCGGAATCAACTAAAAAAGGGATAATGACACAAATGTGCCCAAAGTTAAGGAATAATATTGCACATTGGATTAAAGTTCAAAGACCACATTGAATAAATTAAAAGTTGAGAGAACACATTGAACAAGTTATAAGTTCATACGTATGTAAGTCTCATTTTATTAGGTGAGCTTCGACCAGCCTCTCTTGAATCATTTCCTCAAAGCTTATGTTTATAGACACAGCGAGACTTTTGAAGGACAATGCACACGGCTTATTGTCAACTTCATGTGGTCAACATTGTTATACATAGGGATAATGGCACAAGTAATCCCTGAACTTTGGCTCAACATATAATGCGGACCTTGAATCTTCAATTTGTTCAATGTGATCCTTGAACTTTTGATATATATTTCCAATGTAGTCCCTTAACTTGAATTAATAGAAGGGCTGCATTCAATATTTCCACATAGTTCACAGGCTAAATTGAACATATAATAAAAGTTCATAAACGACATTAAACAAATTAAAAGCTCGAGGACCACATTGCACATTGGGTTAAAATTCGAGGACCACATTGCATATTCAGCCAAAATTCGGAAATTGTTTGTATCATTTTCCTTTGTATATAGCACTCTGGTTCATTACTGTTTACTCGTTCATTGTGGAATCATAGAGTCGAAGAGTCCATGCATAGTGCGTCCGTACATTGATTAGAGAAAGAAGGATGCTTCCCAAGGCCTCTCTCGTCTTCATTCTTTTCCAAGTCCTTTCATCTCACATGATTATGATTGTCTCTTCGAAAGTTGCTGCCACCCGCCTGATCCATAAGAGTAAGTACTTTCATCTCCATAGATGCATGCAAGATGAGAAAACGCAAATCATGGATCGACCGGATAAACTGCCAACCTAACGATTAAGAATGGTCACTTTCAAGAGAAGCGAGCGCAGGGGATACGAAAGAAATCGATTTCACTAGTTGCAAGTGACGTTCCTTTAAGAATTCGAAGTTTGAAGACAATAATGTCTGAATTGGAGACAAACTAAATGCACGTTTTCAGGAGGAAGCAATCTCGAAAAGATGGCGGTGAGCAAGATTGCTGTTCGTCCTAATCAACCTAGGCGGGACGGTCTACATAACCGTTAGCATAGCCTTTCGAAGCTCCTTCCTTTAGAGGCCATGCCTGCCATACGGAATCTTTCAAATGATTCTCGATTGTTAGTCTTTCTGTTCGATTGCTCCTAACACATGTTTGCTTTCTATACTCTCCATGGTTAATTAGGTTTTCGACATACTTTTGGTTGCTGGAGTTCAAATGATTTCTTTGAATACCCTGCGAATTGAATGAAAAGAATGTAAATTGATTGTTTGTCGAATTGATATCCCTATGCCTTTTCGCTGAATCTCGATATCTTTTTTTCATGTTCCCGATCACCGCATGCCGAGTCTTATCTATTTTGGTAAAAAATATGATACTCATAACATCTTGTAAATTCTTATTTGGCTCGAACTGGTAGGAACGGTTCATGTCAAAAGTACTTACAAGTTTTTCAGAGAAAGCATGAGATCTCAAATGTGATCTAATTTAGCGTGATCTCTTGCAACTCTCTTGAAATCGGATAACAAGAAAGTGATAAAGTACTAACAAACCCACTAACCCATGGTATAGGCGTATGGACCCTCTACACCAATCCTACTGGTGTCTAAGAAGCGAAGAAGTTTCTCCACGTAAACAATAATTTCCCAAAGCACAAGCTAACCAGTGATCCGCTCGCAACATATATAATTCGGAATTTGTGATCTCAATGAAAAACAGTATGACTCCTTTATCACTAGGCTACCACACTCGATGATTCCAATATGCTAGATTTATCACATCTCTTAAGCAGCACATGGTCTTGGATAACAACTCCAACTTAAACGTTAATTAACAAGAAAAACTAAATCCGATGTAAGAGTAGACCTATGAGAAGCTTGTCCGCAATTTCAAAATGCACATATGCCCAACTAGTCGGCGCACGAATTTCCTTTTCAATAAACATGCCACAGACTGGCCAATCACTCTCATGAGTAAATCCTTAATCATGTCAACAAATTGTCACATTTAAATTTTTTTTCTTTGGATAATGGTATGGAGGGTTCTTGAACCTTTTCAATCTATGCACTGTCGTCCTTGGACTTTTTTTTATGAATCGGGTCATTGAACTTCATTTTCTTTATTCATGCTAGTCCTTCCATCAAATACATGGGCAAAATGGCGAGAAAACATCCATGTCTTCGTTAAGTTAGTGCTATCGCTTTAAGCATATGGAATAAAAAACTAGAAAAACGAAGACCAAAAATAAAAACAAAAAGGAAACTACACAGAGTCAAAAAGAGTGAGGCGGAGGTGGACAGCAGTGGGGACCGCGAAAGTGGCGGCGGTGGCGACGACAAGCCATTGGTGAGGGTCTAGCAACCGTTGTTGGTGGCTGGGCATCGTCCTTGCCTCTAATCACCCATAAAGTGCATAGTAGGACTGAGAGAGGCTTGCACAAAGATACTTAGGTGAGTTCAGATTGACCTCGCCACCTTGTTCGTCTTCGTCTACAGATCTGATCCCGCTCATCTTTACCTTTGTAGGCAGCAGCAAGGGTGGCTAAACCTCGTCCATGATTGAATGAGGGTTTTCTAGATCTGGGCAGGGGCTATGACTAAGTGTGTGTGAAAGACATAATGGGTGGACCGCCCAAGATGGGTCAAACCCGACCAGTGAGCCACAAGGGCCCACAAAGTAGTTATTTGCCTATCACTATAAATAGTAGACACCCCTTGAAAAAACTAACGTGTTTTTTCATATGCAAAAGAACACACTCATTCGAACATAACATTATCTCTGTTTTTTCTTCAGAAAGCAAACAAGTACGAAAGACGATCGAAGAACTCTCAAGCGCAAAGTGGCACTTAATCTGTGATAATACCAGATATGTTCATTGTGTAATATGTCTGTACAATCGGTGATACAAGTTGATGGTCCTCGGGCACGTTTTTCTCATTGACCAAATTCATTCCAAATATGTTTTGAATGTGTCAATCGGGAATTGAGTTTTCCCAACATTGGTATCAGAGCAATGCTTACTTGTTTCTCGATCATGCATGTGTATTGTCTCTAACATTGAAGTGTATGCTGCTTGTTTTTTCATTTTGGCCTCGTTTTTTGTTCGTTTTCTTCGCGTCGCCGAACTGTTCATGCATGTTTCAATTTTTGTTTTTCGTCAAAACTTGAATTTTATTGCATAGAAAGAAAATGCTCATCGAGACGAGCAAAATGAGGGGTGGCGTGTCGCTGGAGGAAGCCACGTGCGCCCTCAAGCGCTGACAAGGGCCGTGACGATGACGGCGCGTAAGGCCCACGTGCGGTCGTGGCGAAACGACGCGTCGGTCGTCGCCAACCGCCGACGATGACGTCATCGGAGCACGGACCCAAGACCCGACCCGATTGACCGTTGACCAGACCTGATTGACTGTTGACCCAACTCGGTTGACCGTTGACCAGTCAACGGTCGGACCGATTCAGACCGGGCAGAATGACCCCATTGTGTTCTTTCGGCCCATTCGAGCTCATTTGAACTCCGATTTGGGCGTTCTTAGTATTGACGTGCTCGTATCGGAATGCTCTACGTTATGGTACATTCATATTACATATTTACTGCACTTATGAATGTGAAAATGCACGATAAATCCTATGTATACGTACTTAAGGATATATTCTTTGGCATTTTCTCTAGTATTTCTCTATAGTTTTTTGAAATACAAGTGCTAGATCATATGTATATGAATAAACATTTCTTATCTTAATGTATCATGGATTATAAATAATCCCTTTGTTCTACATTCGTTGTAAGAACAATGGTACATTGGAGACGCACTCCAATAATCTCAAGAACGGCAGCTCAAAAGGAGAGGCTTGAGAAACTAAGAATCAAGCTAGCTTTTTATCAATGGGACACTGGAGATGATATGATGACACACATCATCAAGGTCAACAAAAATGATACAGAATATCATTTGGAACGGTTTTGTAATGCCGAAATATGTAACGATCGAAGGCCTAAAATGCACTATTCATGAGGAGTTGGAAAGAATGCTTGATAAGGTTAAAGAAATATTAAAAGGTCTAAGTTATAAGATGCTTGTGGAGAATTTTTTTCCAAGAATACATAAGGGTCGAGGCAAGGAGAATATCAACTCTTGCAATGAATGGGTCTTGGCGCAAACCATGGCCCGGATCTAAGGATTTTCTGGGAGCCTCCGTTTATATTCCAAAGAAAATAGAATTTTCTAAAGAATTTTATGAGTCATTTCCTATCTATGTGTTGAATTGGTACGCTTGATATTGTTTTTTTAGGATTTGGAATCAATTCTGTACATGTTTCAAGTTGATATTACATGTTCTTAAACATTTGTGAATGTGTTATGAAATATATATGGCTATGAATTTTTTTTTATTTCTCATTTTATATTGCCATATTATATGTTATGTTATATGTGTGAAGTTCTTAAAAGTTTGTATAACTTTTGAAAAACCAATTTTTTTACATAAATGATTATGTTAATGATAATTTCAAATTTGGATTTTTAGACGATGATTGGGAGCTTAGTGAACTTTCGATTCTAAGACCTTTTGTGAAAATATTCATTAATATGATTAGTTTATGTAATCATGATGCTGATGAAGCATTAAGAAAGGCTTTAACAATTTGTGCGTATGTGTCTGAAATGTTTAAATACAATGGCTTTAGCAATTAAGAACATAGTGGCTGAACTTAATAAAGGAGAAAAAATTGAATGGCAACAATTATGAGATTTGAAGTCTCAGGATTCAATATAAGCTGGAAGAGTAAGAGGCACTCAAAGCTCTTAATCAAATTATGAAAAAACCTGAGGATGGGACAATTGCCCAACACAAAAGGGATAAAGATGCCTTTGATGTTTGGAAAAGAAAGAACTCTATTGCTTGGATTACGTTGCTAAGCAGCATAGACAATAACATTATGCGAGAATTTAGACATTTCAAGAACACCAAAGACATGTGGGCCGCACTGGCATTAAGATTTGGTCAAATTTCTGTGACCAAACTGAGACAACTCACTATCCGATTCGACTCATATAAGATGTCTCATGGAAAGATCATGAAACAACATTTGAGGTAGATGTCGAATATGATTAATGAGATGAAGGATGTCGGCCACATACTCACTGATGAATAGCAGGTGCAGGCAGTAATCCACTATTTGCCTTAAAGCTAGGAGCACATGAATATCCCATTTGACCCACAATGAGGGTATCAAAACATTCGAGGATGCTATGCGACGCCTTGAGCTGGAAGAGGATCGCCTCATGGAGGCTAAGCCAGAAACCAATATTTAATTTGCTGGTTCTAGCTTGCATGGAGTTTCGAGCTCCAAAAGAAAGCACCCTGCTGGGTCAAAAAAGTGGAAAGGCAAAGGAGCAAGTTCTTCAGGAAAGAAACCTAGACACAACCAACGGGAGAAAGGAAAACGTTCTTTCAAGAGAACATTTCAAGAGTGAAATGTTACGACTATGGCAAGAAGGGTCACTTTGCTCACAACTGTGGTGAGCCAAAGAATGTAGAAACCCTAAGCATTCATGAAAATGCTACTTATGTGTCCATTTCAGTATTTTTAATTGAATATAATCCTTCGTGAACTGTAGACTCAAGAGTTATAGATCATGTAGCGAAGGACAAAGAAGCTTTCATAGAGTTCCGATAAGTTCCACAAGGAACGAAGTGGATATACGTGGGAAATAATTCAAGAGTAAAGGTTAGAGGCATTGGCACCTATCAACTACTTATGCGTGGTGGACACACATTATTCCTACATGATGTGCTATTTGCTCCTGAGATTCGTCGAAACTTAGTTTTGGTATTGGTTTTAGTTAGACTTGGTTTTAATGTAAACTTCCACAACAATGGTGTAGACTTGTCTTTAGGTAGAAGTTATTATGATTCCGGATATTTTTAAGATAGCTTCATTGTATTAGATGTTAACTATTGTGAAGTTAATGTTGGTTATTCCTTATTTACATCATCTGATTCTTATGAGAATGATATGAATGTGTGGCATGCTAGACTTGGTCATATTAGCCAACAAAGAATGAATAGATTAGCTAAAAATGGCTTATTGTGCAATATTAAAAATGTTGATTTGCCCATATGTGAGCATTGCCTAGAAGGAAAAACAACGCAGAAATCATCTGGAAAAGGAGCAAAAGTTGAATTTCCTTTGCAATTAATCCATACTGACATCTGTAGTTCAATGAATGTAAAAGCAAGGCACGGATCTGTTTATTTCATCACATTCATTGATGATTATACTTAATTCAGACATGTCGATTTGATTTCTCACAAGTCCGAGACTTTAAATTGCTTTAAAAGATTTATGATCTTAGTGGAAAATTAATTAGACAAAAAAATAAAAGCATTAAGATTCGATCGAGTTCGATAATATCTATATGATTAGTTTAGAAATTTATTTGATAAAAAGGGAATAGAAAGACAACTGACTAATCCACATACTCCTCAACAAAATGGTGTTGTAGAAAGAAAAAACAGAACCTTAATGGAAATGGTTAGATCAATGATGGCACAAGCTAACTTGTATATCACTTTTTGGGATGATGCTGTGTTGACTGCTGCCTACATACTTAACCATGTACCTTTTAAATAAGTTGTTTCTACTCCATATGAGTTATGGACAGGCAGAAAGCCTGATTTAAGCTTTCTAAAACCTTGAGGTTGTGCTATCTATACTCATGAGTCTTCTCACAAGTATGGAAAATTAGGCCCAAAAGGCAAAAAAAGTATTTTTATTAAATAATCAGAGCACTCAAAAGGATGTGTATCATAAGTGAGCAAGAAAGCGAAAATATAACTGAATTTGAATCACGGTATGTCACATTCTTAGAGAATGAATTTTCTAAAAAGGGCGTGGTAGGTGGAGATTACTCACTATACAAATCTATGGATCATGATAGTAAAGTTAGTGAGAGCATTATGACAAATGGAGAGTTGGATGCAACCCAATCTCAATTGCAACCACTTAAAGAGACGACACCACCATTATCTAATTCGAGTGGGAGCTCAATGGAACGTGGTGAATCATCAGGAGTACAACATTCTATATGACAATCAAGTCGTTATAGGATTCCTATCGACATTTTGACATTGAAGGAAAAGCTTTCATGATCGTCCCACAAGATGAAAATGAGCCAAAGAATATGAATAATGCTCTAATGGGCCCTGATAAGGAAAAATGGATACATGCAATGGAAAAAGAAATGGAGCCATTAAGATTAAACCAAGTTTGGGAATTGGTTGACCTTCCAAAAGGATGCAAAACCATTAGGAATAAGTGGGTTCTCAAAATAAAGCGTAAGGTTGATGGCTCAATAGAAAAGTATAAGGCTCATCTTGTGGGAAAAGGATATAATTAATAGGAAAGAGTTGACTTTGAAGAAATTTTTTCTCCTGTGGTTAGATTTACCTCTATTCGTCTTATTCTGGCAATAGTAGCTAGTATGGAGATGTAAAGACTACATTCCTCAATGGAGAATTAGAAGAAGAAATGTATATGGAACAACATGTTGGTTTCATTACAAAAAGGCAAGGAGCACAAAGTGTGCCAACTATTGAGATTGATATATAGCCTTAAGCAGTCTTCGAGACAATGGTATATACGTTTTTACAATGCCATAATGGCATATGATTTTGTAATGATTAGTTAAGACAATTGTGTATATATAAAAAAAATTCAAAGATCAATTTGTTATCTTATCATTATATGTTGATAATATACTAATTGCCGGAAGTGGTATCGAGTTTGTTAATACAGTTAAGAATTGATTATCTTTCAATTTTGAAATGAAAGATATGGGTAAAGCTGCATACATTCTTGGAGTTAAGATTTTAAGAGATCGCTCAAGAAATCCATATCCCTTTCACAAAAGAGGTATATGAATAAAATCCTTGAGCGATTTCGTATGCAAGACTGTAAACCAATAGATACTCCTATTGCAAAGGGCGAAACATTAAGCAATAGAATGTGTCCTAAGACTTCACAAGAAAAAGGAGCAAATGGAACAAGTTCCATATGCTAATGCTGTCGAAAGCTTAATGTACGCTATGATGTGTACAAGACCTGATATTTGTTATGCAATTGGAATGGTAAGTAGATATCGATCGAATCCAGATCAAGCACATTAAATCACCGTCAAAAGAATCCTGAGATATTTAAAGGGAAGTGCCGACTATGCGCTGACTTATCAAGGAAGTAATATACACCTTGAAGGCTATACTGATGCTGACTGGGGAGGAGATTTAAAAGAAAGGAAATATACTTCTGGATACGTGTTCTTACTGAATAATGGCATCATATCTTGGAGCAGTAAGAAACAACAGTGTATGGCCTTATCTACAATGGAAGTCGAGTTCGTGGCTCTATTAGCAGCGGCACAAGAAGCTGTTTGGCTTGGAAGATTTTTGGATCACTTAAGTGTTACTGAGAATGCTGCAAACCCAATATTGGTATATTGTGATAGTCAAGCAGAAATAGCATACACTAAGACCGCGTATGACAACTTGTCAAACAGTGTTTGATTATGTTCTTTTATTCCCAGAATCAGTTTAAGAACAGAAATGCGTTTGTTTAATTTTTGGATTCTGGGCACAATTTTTTTAAAAATTGTTCCCAGATTCAGTTTTCAAGAATAAAAAAAAATGTAGTTTCTTGATTCAGGAAACAATTTTGAGAATCAATTTTTTTTCTTCTTCCTTTTCTGGGTTTCTAATGTAGCTTCTAATGTCCGGCCTGAGGACCGCCCTAGCTGGATCTGAAAAATATTTTAATAAAAAAATATTATTAAAATAAAAAAATATTTTACCGGCCATGACTGGCGATCAGGCCATGGCCAAAAAAAGAAAAAGTATATATATTTTAATAAAAAATATTTTACCAGCCATGGCCAACGACCAGGCCATGGCCTAAAAAATAAATATATATTTTTTAATAAAAAATATTTTACCGCCATGGCAAAAAAAATATAAAAATAAAATATTTTAATAAAATATTTTAATAAAATATTTTATAAAAAATGGCCGATAAAATATATACTAGACCATGGCCAAAAAAAAGAACAAATATTTTTAATAAAAATATTATTGATCAAAAAATATTTTACCGGTCATAGCCAACGAGCAGGCCATGGCCAAGAAGGAGGAAAAGAAAAAAAAGAAAAAAAAGAAAGAAATATTAAAATATTTAAAAATATTATTAATAAAAAGAAATTTTGTGGCGTTACCAAACGCATTTCTGTTCTTTTTCTATTCCAGAGATGGAATTTTGGGCTGTTGACAAACACCTTAAAATGCTCAAAAACAATTTCGGGCACAGAATAAGAAAGAATTATTTTTTAGCAGAATCTATTTCCGGGCACAGAATCGTTGTCATGCACAGCCTAAGGATCCCAAGTACCATGGAAAAACCAAATATATAGATATCAAATATAACTATGTCAAGGACATAGTTACTCGAGAGGAAGTAAACGTGAAGTACATATCTACACAAAGGATGATAGGAGATCCTATAACAAAGCCGATTCCTAAAGAAGTTTTTCATGGTCATGTGAGATTTCTAGGACTATGTAGAATATGATGTACTGAATATTGTAATTTTCCTTGAATGTTCACTATTAATGAAGCTTGTTATTATCAATTTTGTATGACGTTTGTGAATGTCGATACTGAGTGCATTATATTGAAAAGGTATGTCGGACAGATGATAGACTGGCCCACTCACACGGATAATCGCCTCTACTCATTATATGATGAATAGAGATAAGACAGTTTTAAGCTTGTTATTTAGGTGATAATTGAGAGTTCAAGCTTAAAGCATGGACGTCGCCTTAACATAATGTTAAGATGATGACATATAGATTATTATGTCCGAAAGTGAAATGACCCACATTGTGATGCCCTAGAACGTCACACGTAACACGTACTAATTAATATTATCAATAAATTAGCCAGCAGAAGTCAAAGTCTGAACAAGTTTTGTCAAAATACTTTTGCTTCTCATTACAACACTTCTGAGAATTACAAGTCCAGACAATACATTAATAAAATGACAAAGAACAACATCTAGGTAGGTCGAGGTTGCCTATCTCCATACTACAATTTACTCCAAAGATGGCCCGCACAAAAATAGACTTTACAACAAGTCGTAGATGTCATCGCCTTCATATTAACCTTTATCCCACATCAATCCATATAGTAAATATACATATAGTACAAATTATATCCGCCCTCGGGACAAGCATATCAACGTATCGACATTCATAGTATTTAGGGAAAAACCAGAAAGCATTGGTAGCAGATTGTCCATTCCTACACGTCTGAAAAATAATGGAATAAGTCGAAGCCCAGTAAATGAAATCTCTAGTTTTAAGTTAGGAAAATCAGCTTACCACTTCACCTGGCATAAACACAGATGTATGCATAGTAAATGATATACATAGAACTTGAATGCAAGTTATACCTTTTCTGTCTAGATGTGCCGCCATATGTGAATAATGCAACATATTATGATATTTTCACTCAGACGCAAGCGTGATGTAAAACATTTATGCTCATGCAATTAGGTTCATTACTTCATCCTCCCGAACACTCCCAGGGCATCCCAACCAACGGGGCATCCCGATACACACCCGGGGCATCCCAACCAAAGAGATATCTCGACTCCCGAGGCATCCCGAAATACTCCCCAAGGCATCCCGACCTACAGAGCATCTCGACACACGGGGCATTGTCACACATCACTAAATGGGCGACGAAATTAATATTATTCTCATGCAAGTCATGACAACCAAGTATTTGCATGCATAAATTCGCTTTGGCCTGTCCCACATCAAGCCATCACGGTTTGTGTACTTTAAAGCCATGAAATACATCATCCGAGCAATTTAAATATGAAGCAATACATTTCAAACTCAAAAGCAAACTCAGCTCATAAATAAATTCAAGTTCACAAGCAACTTCAAGTCATTAGAAGCAAAACCGGTTCGATCATCAAAAGCAAATTCAGATTCAGAAGCGGGTTCAGACTCAGAAGCGAATTTAGACTCAGAAACAGGTTCAGACTTAGAGGTAAGTTCAAACTCACAAGCGGGTTTACACTCATAAACAAGTTCAAACTCATAAGGCTAAAGTCTAAAGGTAAAGTCTAAACAAAAAGTCTGAAGGTAAGGTTTGAACAGTTTAAAAAGTATACAAAACTAGATTTTTGACAATAAAGTATGAGCAATTTCAAAGGTACACAGAACCAGATTTTGACAGTAAAGTCTAAGCAGTCCAAAGATATACAGAATCATCATTCACACTCATATAATATTCTCCACTTTTAGTAAAATGATTTTATACCACTTTTTAAACATGCATAAACCAATAAGAAGAATCCAATAATCACTTCAAAGATAACACTTACCCATTCAGATTTAATCATTTCGCTTGCCGATTTTCACCATACTTTAAGAAAACAAATCACATCCATTTGAACATGCACAGAATCAGCAAAATAGATTCAACCATCATCAAAGCCTCACTATTGCACATCAAAATAATCTTTCTCAAGCAACCAAGTTAAAAGTGTCAAGTAGATTTACTTAGCTTAAACCTAGAGTATTCGCTTACCTTGTGTAGAATTTGAACACCCAAAGGTTAAAACTCTTCCACAGATTTTTAGATCAGTGGTGGTGAGAGTAGAAAATAAAGGAGAGAGTGTAGGTTTGGGTGAAATTATCTTTAGTAATTACCCAGACGAAGATGAAAACTAAAAAGTATACGAATGGGTGGGTAAATTCATTGCATTCATAGGTGGCATCTTATCTCTTCATCATAGCCAGGTGGAAGAAATCAGTGGCTTAATCATAGGAGCATTAGCCAAGAAAAATTATTACCCAAGACTTAGGTGTTTAGCTCAAGAGGGACAAATGGCATTCAGTCAACCTTTCCTTCAATAGTCACATGAGAGAAGAAGAATCCAGATGAGATATTTTGAGAGAATATCTCCCCCCCCCCCTTTTCTTAACGGCAAATCAGAATAAAAGACTAACACTACTTAACCAAAATTAACCAATAATAATAATACCCACTAAATTCCCAAAACAACGGTAAATTAACTAATACCGCACTACGATTATCGCACACAACAATGTTTAAGATTTTAATTATGACGAGCTCGAGACGCTTATGTTTCCAAATCTGTGCTTTACGATTTACAATCCAACAACGATTTTTACGCATCCGCACGAATATTAACTTAAATATTCCTTAGCTTTATAATCCAAATATCATCTTCGAACGTAGAAAATTCCCAACGTCAATTACTTATTGTTACGAAATTTTTGGATGTCACACATTTATTTCACTTTACCTGTCTTTAATGCCAGATGTAAGTTCTGATAGACGCTTATGAATAGAGTAGATTTGTGAACTCAAGTTAGGCATTAAGTATGTCTAAACTATCATCCGTACGGTATTAAGAGTAAAGACATACGCTTTATGGGAAAAGGAGAGAATACCGTAATACATATTTCATATTACGTATACATAGGACGACCGATAAAAGTTGGCAAAAATTATGATCTTAATTTTTAAGTCGTGTGAGACTCTTAAGGAAAATAGTTTTTTCTCAATTAAAGTGCCCTCACGACTCTTACTTATTCTCAAAATTTATATTCCGTGTTTGCTATCTTAAGATGTTGCCGATGATCATGATAATTCGATCTAACGGGGCATTTCTAAAAAAGCGAGTTGGACTGAAATGGAGACGTCTAAGGAAAGAGAAAGATCAATTTAATTTATGATGTCACATTCTATATTTGTATTCACAAGCCGACCAATTATGATTTTGAGTAAATCATAGTTGTGAATACAATATACAAGATACTAAAAGAGATCAAGAGAGATAAAAAAAAAATATAACTGATTGATCTAGGTAACTGCATACTAATTCTACTCTGGATAATGCTTAATTTAAGCTGTTATATATTCCTAACAGATATATAATAACAAGCTCTCGTAGTATGCTAGTTGCACGAATTATTTACCAATATGAACTTTGTAAGGAAGAGAGTTGTGTTTAGCCAGTCGTAGGCGAGTGGGAGATGAAAGACATAATGGGTGGACTGCCTAAGATGGGCCAAACCCGGCCCGTGAGCTACAAGAGCCCACAAGGTAGTTATTTGCCTATCACTATAAATAGTAGGCACCCCTTGAAAAAACTAATGTATTTTTTATATGCAAAAGAACACACTCCTTCAAACATAACGTTATCTCTGTTTTTTCTTCGGAAAGCAAACAAGTACGAAAGACGATCGAAGAACTTTCAAGCACAAAGTGGCACTTAATCTGTGACAATACCGGGTATGTTCATTATGTGATATGTCTGTACGATCGGTGATACAAGTTGATGGTCCTTGAGCACGTTTTCCTCATTGATTGAATTCGTTTCGAATGTGTTTCGAATGTGTCAATCGGGATTTGAATTTTCCCAACAGTGTGTATTCTCAGAGAGGGAGAGAGAGAGAGAGAGAGAGAGAGAGAGAGCATTCGCGCATAGACTACAACTCTCATTGACTCGCCGGCAACGGCAAGGGCCGACCCTTGTCAATCCCCTTGGCATTAGTTGATGAGTATCTACAGCTCCACCGGCTAGTGGCAAGGGTTTGTAGCCTTCCACGCCCTTTTCGCCATCCTCCTCCACCAGCATCCTCTTTTGTAGGTTCTCTTTTATATTTTGTTTTGAAATTTTTTCTTTTCAAAAAAATCAATTTCATACATCTTTCAGTTTATAAAATTTATGTAACACACATAGGCATCACGTTGGCAACACGTGGCTGCTACATGGGCACCTAATTGCTATTTGATTGCCATATCAGCATTTTCAAGAATTAAAATTGCAACAAGCAGTGAAAAAAAGTTCGGAAATAATATCACATAAATCGAAATGGTTCAAAATTACCAATGCCATGATCATGTTTTCTCAAGGAAGCGAGCTTTAATATATGACTTTTGTAAATTAATCTTAAGGAAAATTTCAATTAAGGACCCCAAGTGAGGTCAAATTCCCAAAAGAGAGCCCAAAGTGAATATAGTATCAAATAAGAGCCTAAAGTGGCCAATTAGTCTCAAATAAGGGCCTAGATCACCGACCGGCCAAAATGTTTGCTGGCCGACAAGAATGTTACTGTTCCAGCACCGGAACAATAACTTTCTAATTTTTCTATTATTTTTTCCTTTCTATTTTTCCTTTTTCCTTTTTTGTTTTTTTTTTCTTTTCCTTTTCCTTTTCTTTTTTTGTTCTTCTCTTCCTCCGTGACCATATCGAGGGCCGGCCGGAGATCAAATAAGGCCACCCCCAAGGGTTGCCCTCGCCTAGGTTGGGTGAGGCCCCGACCTCACCGATTTGCGGTGAGGGCTCGACCTCGCGGGCGTCAGGCGAGGCCGGCCTTGCCGTTGCAGGTGAGACCGGCTGCCGCGACCTTTGGCGGTCGGGCCTTGCTGGTATTAGCGAGGTCAAGCCCTCGCCCGGGCTGGCGGCTCGACCTCACCGGCGTCGGGCGAGGCCAACCTTGCCGTTGCAGGGGAGACCGGTCTCGCTTGACGCCTGCAAAGTCGAGCCCTATTTTTTTCCCAATGCGACGTTGGGCAAGGCCCGGTGTTCTTTGTTGCAACACCGAGGCCCGGCCTCGCTCAGCAAACAATGTCTAGCCTCGCCCCGGCCAAGAGCTTTGGCGAGGCCCGACACCTAATAATGAAAGGTGGCCCTCGCCCGGCGACGAGGCGAGGGCCCGCCCTAACTATAAAAATGGTGGAAGAGAAAAAAAAAATAAAAAAAAGGAAAAGGAAAAATAGAAAGGAAAAAATAATAAAAATTAAAATTCTTATTCTTGTCGGAATAGTAACATTCTCGCCACCCGATTAGTATTTTTTGGCCGACCGGCGGCCAGGCCACGAGACTTTTTGGGCACTTGATTCTTATTTGAGATTGATTGGGCCTTATCAAAATATTCACTTTGGGCCCTCTTTTAAGAATTTGACCCCAATTGGGGTCCTTAATTGAAATTTTCCATTAATCTTAATATATCATTTTTATCCTACAAATTAAGTCATCTCAGTTATTTATGCCACAATTAAATCGAGTTGATTTATTTGTCATTCACATTGACTTCCTCCCTATCCTTTATTTTTCTTTTCTTTTCTAAACCTGTAATTGCAAGATCAAGTTCAGGTCACAGGGAAACAACTCGGATTGATTGAAGCGAGAAGTAGGTTTAAAATCGTGCCTCGAAGCATCTGATCCAAAAACTCTTGTATGCATCCGAAGTATGCGAGATCATTCCATTTCAACCATTGAACTGTATAGGTCTTGCATAGGATACAAATGACCCGATGATTGGAATGAAGTGCGTTTGCATTGACCGAGGTTGATACAATTCTTGATTGCGACCAATCTACCGAGTCCGCCACGTATAGTGCACCCTTTGGTCCAAAAATGCTTATCCGTGTTTCAAAGTCGGTCCACGGCAAAAATACCTGGCATATCTTCAACTCCTATGGCACTCTCAGTCCTTCTATGTATAATAATATGTTCTGGGAGTACATCGTACGACCACACATTGATTAGAGAAAGAATGATGCTTCACCAAGGCGCCTCTCGTCTTCTTCCTCCTTTAGCTTGTCTCTTCCCCTTGTCGCAACCTACCCTTGGTCATACCAATAACGAGAGCTGAGGTTATAGTTAACGCTACTAGTAGAAAACCGAAATAACTAGCTATAGTAAGCATGAAGATGAAGGAGCTAAATGAAAATCCCATTCGCTTCCCTAGCTTTCGCCTCTCGATGTCAATGTAGGCCTAAACAAATAGGAATTCCGGATCCAATTTGGATATCAGAAAGATTACCACTTTTTCTGTTATGGATCTACTACTAGAAATTCAATGAGTAATCGTAGCATTCAATGTGTATTCCTGAATAATCTAATTTTTCAATTATTCAACCATTTCATTTTACCAAGTTCAATGTTAGCCAGATTAGTTGGATTTCATCCAAATAAAATATTTGATTTCATAAAAATTTAGTATATTAATGAATAAGCGAAGCTATTTCGATTCCATTGAAATGGAAGAATCACCTAGGGGTTGGCTAACGGATTATTAAGCATAAACTTAACTCGGACTCTCCTAAACCTATATGAATTTGCAACTTAGTTCAAGAGTCGCCACTAATCTATTTTGGTGAGTAGATTAGAAACCCAAGTAAAGTATTATGAGATTTACTTTACTCATATGAACCAAAGATTAAAAATTCAAGGATTTGATTTATGTTAGATTACTCTAACGCCCTTTCGATACCTTTTCTCTTTTATTCAAAAAATATTTAGCAAGCAACTTGAATTTATTTTAAACCTATCCACTAACATGCGAGGTGATCATGCGGATGCATAACTATTGATGTAACACTCAAGGAAGAGCAAAGCAATAAATAGCAAGAAAGAAATTGAAAATCAAACATCACTAAACAAATAATTATTTTTGGGTTTTCTTTTATCTTAAAATAAAAACTAACCTACATGATATTTTTGGTATTTTCGAAACATGGCACTTAACAAAATTAAAGATAAAAAAACTTGCCTAATCCTTACGCATAATCCACGAGGATTTCATATTAAAGATTATGATAATCTAAAAAAATAACCCACCATCTCGTGGATTAAATTAGAGATTACCACAATCTTTAGGCACAACAATTACCCAAATATTAAGTCGAATTAATTAAAAAAAATGATCCAAAATCTTTACGGATCAAATTAGTAATTACATTGACTCAATCAATAGCCCTAATTAGATAATGTCTAATATCTCAATCAAATCAATTAGATAACAAAATCTATTCGAATTAAGCAATTAAATAATTTATATCAAATCAGATAAGATCATTACCTAATTTGAACGCGTGTAATTTTATCGGAATCGGATTAGATCACGGCTTGCGAATGAGGCTCGGAGGATGGCCGACGGGGGCTGATTCTCGGTTTGTCGTGACCTGCTCGTCCCAATGGGTTTGGTTAGGTCAAGAGGTATTTGTGGATGGATGTGAACATTAATTGATTCGTTTGATAAACAAACTAAATAGTTCATTAATCCAAAGACTGAGGCACTCCCGAGCCTCATACCTCACACGACGAGAATTTGTCTAAACGAAGCATTCCATTGGAGTCACCACTAGCCATGATCATGGGTCGGCTAGAAACCCTAATCAAGACATGAGAGTGTCGTTTCGATATGCACGAAAATCAAAGATTCTAAAGATTGGGGACTTTATTATACTAGCGATCAAACTAGTGCTCTTTCGGTACCTAAATTTGAATGTTTGTAAATTAACGTACCGGACAGCCTACCGAAAAAGCTAAGATTCCACCTAATCATGCTAGAAATGAAAACTAACAACCAATGTATTAAAGGTGCACAATCAAATAATCGTAAAGAAAATAAACAACCAGCGACCTAGTATCGTCTCTAAAAAGAAAAGGTAATCAAAAGCCCTAGAGTAAAGCCCTAATGGCTTGTCCGAATTTTCGAGAAATTTTTAAAGGTTTTCCCAATTTTTACAAATTTTAAACTAAGTCTAGAATAAAATAAACACTTATATCTAGTGAAATTAAGCCCAAAAGTGACTTTTGAACATTTTCTAATTTTCTGGATTTTTTGGAATTTTTTGGAATTTTTAAAATTTTTAATTTTTCAAATTTTCTGAATTTTTTTTAACGTTTTTTAATTCTTTTCGGACTTTTTAATATTTTTTGTATTTTTAAACATTTTCTAATTTTTTTGGAATTTTTAATATTTTTAAATTTGTAAATATTTTTATATTTTTATTAATAAAATAACAATTTCGAACCGGTCCCCTTACCCGATCCGCCCAGCTACCTGACCCGGCACTCTGACCCGCCCACGATCCCATTTAAATATTTCTTTTCTGATTTTTTTTCTTTTTTTATTTTCCCTTTTTCTTTTGTTTCTTTTTCTTTTCTTATATATTTTTTACGTTTTCCTCCCCTTCGTGCCCAGGACGCCTCTCCCCAGAACGCTTTCTTCTTCGCTTCTTCACCGAGAACGTCTTCATGCCATCACTAGGATTACGCCGGGAACGCTCAATGCCAGCCGTCGGCTCGGGCCACCAGCATCGACGACGGACGCTGGCCTTACACCATCACCGCCGGCCAACATTCCTGCGACCAACTCCGTCCACGGAAACGACATCGACCAGCAAAAACTCGATTACCAGGCCCTCAAACTCTCGACCCCAAGGACAGACCTGAAGACCGAACAAACGAACACAAACACACATGAAATAGAGATAGAGGGCTAACGATCGCGGCATCAAACTGCAAGCAACGCCGGCGTTGGGAATGGATCTCCGGCGAAGGACTCATCCATGGCCGACTAGAACGTTGACAGATATGCCGTAAAACCCTGAGAGAAATCACAAAGAAAACACAACGGCAGGCACCAATCGACAAATATAAGAACTAATCAAGTATAACAATCGAGTTCCAAGCACTGACTTCACGAAAACAGACTTAGAACTTCGTTTAGACATTTCGTCAAACAGGTAGTGGGCGAGTTCAAATCTGTGCTTAAAGCTAAGTTTCGAGGCGATTTTTGGCTAAAACGTGAAGCGTGAGGATCTAAGGAACCATATCTCGTCACTAGATCCTCTCAGTTTGTGATAAAAAAACTAAACCACGCGACCAGATTCAACGTTTTAAACCTAAACAGCTTCATTGAGACATTTTGTCGAACAGATGGCAGGCGGCTGAAAAATGGATACATAGGTCTGATTTTGGCGAGGTACATGGCCTTTTTTCGACATACGACGTCTAAACCACCTTATTTGAGCTTAAAAAAATTTAAGCCTCCATTGATGGGGCCGGACGACCACCGAATAGGCTCGGTGTGCTTGGCACCCGAGAGGCAGGGGAGGGAATGGCAGAACAGAGAAGGTGGAGACCATGGGTTCGAACTGGCTTGGGCGATGCGCGGTGGCCGGCGGGCTCGTTTTCGACGAGTAGAAGGGCGCTTCCAGCAAACCACCAGCGAAAGGGAGGACTTTTTTTCACTCCCCCACCCTCTCAGATTCACTCCCGGCCTTCCTTCTCCTCTCCAAAACTCCTCTGTTTTTTTTTTTTTTCACCTTCCTGTCCCGCGTGGAGCTCCAACGGCCGGGAATGAGGGGATGGCTAACTCTGGCTCTCAATGAACGGCGGAGAGGGGGAGGAGATTCACTCGGCCACCTCCTTTCCGAGTGGGAGGCCGAAACACTCTCCTCTCTAAAAAGACCCCCTCAATCCTCCATTTTTCCTCCGCTTCCGCCCCTCCGTTCTCTTTTCCAGCACCCCTCTTTATCCCTGGACGTCGGTCCTTTTTCTTCGGGACCACTGATTACCTTTCTGACATTCTCGGCGTCGAGCGACGCCCCCTGCCGCTACGCGACCTCCCTGCTGCTGCGCGTTGCTCGTCCCTGTACCAGCCTTTTTCTCTGGTCCCCTTTGCCGAGAGATGATAAAGGGGAAAGAAAGACAGTCGCGGGCCAGGCCTAAGGGAAAAGAGAGGTGGGCTGGCCCGCGTGCGAAAAGAAATAGGGAACCAAAGGGGCCGGGCCGACCCGGTTAACTCGAACCGGGTCGAACCGACCCGAATTTTTTTGATTTTTATTTCTTTTTTTATTATTATTTTTAGATTTCTTTTTCTTATTTTTTTTAAAAACAAGAAAAATATGTCTAGTAGACTCCATTTATGCCAATGCAACTAATGTCTATATGCCATGTGATTTAATGAAAATATTTTTTTGCTTAGAGGTAAAAATTAGGTGTCAACACAGTTGCTTACCTCACGGTGATTCGCAACACGCCTACGGCTGGGGAGTGTTCGATGGCAGGGACAAAAGCACGTCAATGGTGGTATTCGCGGCTAAGCTTGCTGGATGATAAAGAATCTCAATCTTAACCTGGACGATCACAATTTCCTCCCACACGATCATCAAGCTTCAAAGAAAACACTCCTTCCATCGCTTGAATAAAGTTTTCTCCTTTTGTCTTCTTTCTATGCCAGATGGCTGCAATGGTAAGAGGTGTTGTAAAACAAACAAGTGGAGATACGTGCTGAGGGCTCAGTGTGGGAACGTGACTTCACGACAGCCGGCAGATAGTCTCTCCAGCGACGAGGGAACCAATGATATTAGACTTGACAAGGACAACGGCCACGGCAGGATGTTGGACGCTACTATGAGCTTGCCGGGAAGCTAGCAAGCGCAGCGACACAGAACTGGAAAGTCATCGGATTTCGCTGGAGAGTTGTTTGACGACTTGCTAGATGTTCTCCGGAAAACCTGCAAGAAAAGATACTAGCGCGACGGAATCGTTATGCAAGTACACGAGGTGTCGAGATCTTTGCTGGTTCAAGTGGTGTTGTAGCTGCCCAAAGTACAAGATCAGGAGGCGTCATCGAAACTAGACAGCGCAAGGCGGCACTTCAACGGCGGGAGGAGCTTCGATCTGAGACGTGACAGGATCAGCTTGGAACGCCATCTTTTGGTTTTGCACGATGTTGGTGCAATCATGCGATCGAGCGACACAAGGCCATTGCAAAGACAGATGAACAATAGACACGATGAGCGTATGATGAAAAGAGAGAACTTGTCTCTCTTTCTTTCGATCTCCACTGAAGGCGTCGAGACCGTCCCTCTTTTTCGTCTCTTGTGGCCGTTCCCTCTGCTCTCAATTGTGGCCGTGTATGTAAGTAGTGTGGCCTTCCCCACGGAGTCCTGCACCGCCTCAATTCCTGCCGAGTCTTCGTTGGACTCTCACCAAGCCGAGGCGTTGGGTTTTCTGTTTTTGCAGGATATTCGAGTCATGATCTGCGAGTTCCGCAAACCATTAGCCATAGAATTGAGCCGAGCACCATACACCACTAGTCATCCTTCGAGCCTCATCCGCAAGCTGTGATCCAATCTGATTCCGATAAGATTACACGCGTCCAAATTAGGTAATGATCTTATCTGATTTGATATAAATTGCTTAATTGCTTAATTCGGATATATTTTGTTATCTAATTGTTTTGATTGAGATATTAGGCATTATCCAATTAGGGCTATTGATTGAGTCGATATAATTACTAATTTGATCCGCAAAGATTTTGGATCTTTTTTTTTAATTAATTCGACTTAATGTTTGGGTAATTGTTGTGCCTAAAGGATTGCGGTAATCTCTAATTTAATCCACGAGATGATGGGTTATTTTTAGATTATCATAATCTTTGATTTGAGATTTTTAAGTGAATTACGCATGCGGTTTGGTGAATATTATCTTGCAATGAGTGCTTATCCTTTGCTTGATTGTTTCCATAAAAGAAAATACCAAAAATATCTTAGAATAGATTATATTCTTCTCTTAGACTTAATCACTTGTTTAAATTAAGACATTTATTTATTTCGAATTTTCATAAAAATACCAAAAATATCATATGCATGTCATATAGTTTGCATGTTACTGAAATCGCATGTTATGTAGATTAGACTTCATCTCAAGATAAAATAAAATTCCAAAAATATTTGATTATTTTGGAGTGACCAATTTATTTACTTCTTTGCAATTTGCTTATTTTGTTATTTGAGTGTTAATTTCATTGATTGCACACCCATATGATCACCTCCTACATGTTAGTGGATAAGTTAAAATCAATTCAAGCTACCCGCAAAATATTTTTTTTTTGAAAATAAAATAGAAAAGGTACCGAAAGGGCGTTAGAATAATTTAGCGTAACCAAGTCCTCGAACTCATAATCTCTGATTCGTAAGAATAAAGTAAATCTCCCAATACTTTACTTGAGCTTCTAACCGACCCACCAAAAAATAGATTAATGACGATTCCAAACTAAAATGATTTGCATGTTAATAAATTGAAGCATAAGTCGCGAATTGGTATAGACTCGGGAGAGTCAAGCTAGATTTAAACTTAATAATCCATTAGCCTAACCTTAGGTGGTGCCACCCTTCGAAGGATCGCGACACCCCTCACATGATCATCTCTTCAAAAGTTGCCGCCACCCACCCGCCTAGCCAATGAGTAACGGCTAGCACCTGATCTCCATGGATGCATCCAAAATTAGAAAACACAAATCATGGGTTGGGCCAAATAAGGATGCGTGATGATAACTATTCTGCATTCGGAATGAGTTCTCAAAAATGAAATAGATTTTTTATTTCGGTTCCACGATAAGTTTCGATAAAAAGAAACCCGTTTGATGACGACAAAAAATTTTTATTTCTGGAACAGAAACCCGTTTGATAATAGCACAAAATTTCTATCTCCTAAAACAAAAACCCGTTTGATAAACAACACAAAATTCTATTTGCATGAACAAAAGTCCATTTTTTTAGAAATGGAATAAAAATAATTAGAAAATCCAACAAATTCCTAAAAATCTCAAAAAATTCAAAAAATCCAAAAAAATTGAAAAATTCTAGAAAAATTCATCACAATTTCCAAAAAATAAAAAAATTCAGATTTCGGGAAAATAGGAAATTTGTTGAATTTTTTCAAAAAAAAAAAAATCAAAAAATGAAAATTTTCAAAACTTCATAGAATGACTTAAAATACATGTGGCCACCTACTTTTAGTGAAATTTTAATTTTTTAGGTGCCTAAAAAAAAAAAAAATCAAAAATTTCAAAATTTCACAGAATAGTTTAGAATACACATGGCCACATACTTTAAGTGAAATTTAAATTTTTTAATGTGCCCAAAAAAATTCAAAAACTCAAAAAAAATTGAAAACTTCACAGAATGACTTAGAATACTTGTGGCCACCCACTTTGAGTGAAATTTTAATTTTTGGAGGTAAAAAAAATTAAAAATTAAAAATTTCAAAACTTCACAAAATGACCTAGAATATCTGTGGCCACCCACTTTGAGCAAAATTTAAATTTTTTTAGATGCTAAAAAAATATAAAAAATCAAAAACTTCAAAACTTCACAGAATGACTTAGAATGCCTCTAGCCACCCACTTTGAGTGAAATTTAATTTTTTTTTAGGGACCCAAATGGTATTTTTAATTTTTTTGATTTTTTAATTTTTTAATTTTTTTTCAAAATCTAAAGTAAATTAAATTTCACTCAAAGTGGATGACTATATGTATTCTAAGCCATTCTGTGAAGTTTTGAAATTTTTAATTTTTTGCTTTTTTTAATTTTTTCTTCACCTAAAAAAATAAAATTTCGCTCAAAGTAGGTGGCCATAGGTATTTTAAGCCATTCTGTGAAGTTTTGAAATTTTTGCTTTTTTACTTATTTTTATTTTTTTTCGGCACCTAAAAAAAATTAAATTTCGCTCAAAGTGGGTGGCCATAGGTATTTCAAGCCATTCTATGAAGTTTTGAAATTTTTTATTTTGTGCTTATTTTTATTTTTTTTGACACCGAAAAAAATTAAATTTCATTCAAAGTGGGTGACCACAGTTATTCTAAGCAATTTTGTAAAGTTTTAAAATTTTTTATTTTTTTCGACACCTAGAAAAATTTAAATTTCGCTCAAAGTGGATGGCCACAAGTATTCTAAGCCATTCTGTAAAGTTTTGAAATTTTTGCTTTTTACTTTTTTTTATTTTTTTTCGCACCTAAAAAAAATAAAATTTCGCTCAAAGTAGGTGGTCACAGGTATTTTAAGTCATTCTGTAAAGTTTTGAAATTTTTTCTTTGTTGCTTATTTTTATTTTTTTTTGCATCTAGAAAAAATTAAATTTCACTCAAAGTGGGTAACCACAAATATTTTAAGCCATTCTGTAAAGTTTTGAAATTTTTTATTTTTTTCAGCACCTAAAAAAATTAAAATTTCACTTAAAGTGGATGGCCATAGATATTCTAAGCCATTATGTGAAGTTTTGAAAATTTTTTATTTTTTTGGCACCTAAAAAAAATTAAATTTCGTTCAAATTTGGTGGCTACAGGAATTCTAAAACATTATGTGAAGTTTTTAAATTTTAGATTTTTTTAATTATTTTTTGTCTTTTTGGCATCTAAAAAATTAAATTTCGCTCAAACTGGGTGGCCATAGGTATTCTAAGCCATTTTGTGAAATTTTTAATTTTTTGTTTTTATTATTTTTATTTTTTTCAGGCACCTAAAAAAATTTAAATTTCGCTCAAAATGAGCAGCCACAAATTCTAAACCATTCTGTAAAGTTTTGAAATTTTTAATTTTTTACTTTTTTTTCCCACCTCAAATATCGTGACTTCCAGATAAACATGTATTTTGAAGAAAGAGTTCTCTCGAGAAATGATTCTCATTTTTGGTCTAGAAATAGAAAACTTACTTTTTTGTTGTTCTAATTTCTGGTTCAGAATCGGTTCTGGAATAAAAAATTGTCCTAGAAATAGAAAAATGATATTGCGTTACCAAACGGGTTCCAAAACTGTTTCTAAAATAAAAAAAAAACTAGTTCTGGACAGAACCAGAATGGTTATCATGCGCTACCTAAGCTACGGACGGAATGGTTAAGAATAGCTGCTCCCGAGGAAAGCAATAGCAGGTGATACGAAAGGAATCGATTTCGCGTTTCGAAAGTAACGTTGTTTTAGAATTCGGAGTTTGAAGACTATAATGTCGAAATTGGAGACTGACTAAATGCGTGTTTCCAGGAGTAAGCAGTTCCGGAGAGATGGTGGTGAGTAAGATTGAAGCTTATGGAAATACACACCCAGGCGTGACTGTTCATGCGATACCGGTTGCTCCATATATATGTTGGTGTTTTAGAGAAAATACTTCACCTTATTTTCTCTCCATGGTTAATTAGGGTTTTCCACGTGCTTCTGTTCTTGGAGCTCGAAAAATTTCCTTGAATACAACTACCAACGACGTAAAAATTTAGATCGATTGTTTGTTGAATCGATATCCCTGTGCCTTTTAGCCAAATCTCCAATACGTACTCAAAGAGCTCAACCTACTAACTAAAATGGCATAATTTACCTTGACTTTCTGAATAAATACCGGTGGAGATCGATAAGCTACTAAAAACCTCTAAAAATATTTATTTCATGCTCCTGAAGTACAACATTATCCCACCATGCAAGCGAATTACCATGTGCGAAGTCTTTTCTATCCCGGTGAAAATACGGTATTCACAAAAATTTGTCTATTTCAATTTGGCTTGTAACGCCGGGAACGGCATGTTCCGAAAGTACCTAAAGTCAGATAACAAGAAAGTGAAAGCTTGACAAATCCACTATCCCATGGTACTGATTGTAATACCAGAGACAAAGCATTAGTAATTTGTTGCTAATCTCCGGGAAAGGTGCATTATCATATCTAATGATCTCTCTAGATAAAGACTTTTGATCTTTAGTTTCATCACAAATATGAATGTCATTTTCAGGTCCCATCATGGATTGAGGTTACTAGAAGACAGAATTTGAATTTACAAAACCAATTCTATTTAATCCCTTGAGAATCTGGTGCACTTGTGAGTTAAGGGTATGTTTAGTAACGTTTCTGTTACAAAAAATAATTTTTGTTCAGAAATAATTTTTTCTATTTTTATTCCTTAGACGAGTTTTTGAGCAAAAAAACACATTTAGTAATTGTATAAAATTTCTATTCCTGAAGTAGAAGAAGAAAAAAAAATGCGTTTGGTAAGATACTAAAAATTTCTACTCCCAATTTTTTCATTTAATTATACAATTGTAAATGGGGACTTAACAATTCATGTTTGGATAAAATTGGACTAGAAATAGAATAAAAATATATTATGATATAGAATTTGATGATCTTAATACAATCATAAAGAAAATTACTCCTTATAGACAAATCAAATATTGAGTGGTGGTCAAGGAAATTGCAGTTTAGGGTGTAGGATTTTAGGATTTTAGGATTTGGGGTTAGGGTTTTAGGATTTTGATTTGAAGTTTTGGGTTTTGGGTTTTGGGTTTTAGATTTGGATTTTATGATTTAGGGTTTGGGGTTTAGGTTTTAGAGTTTCGGGTTTGGGGTTTTATGTTTAGCATTTCAGATTTCGAGTTTTGGGTTTGGGATTTTAGGGTTTGGGTTTTGAGTTTTGGGTATTAGGATTTAGGGTATAGGGTTTAGGGTTTACAGTTTAGGATTTAGGGTTTAGGATTTAGGATTCTGGGTTTTGTAGTTTAACGTTTTAGGATTTAGGGTTTTGAATTACGATTTTAAGGTTTAGATTTTAGGGTTTCCGGTTTGGAGTTTTAGTCTTTAGGGTTTAGTATTTCGGGTTTTGGATTTGAGATTTTAAGGTTTGTATTTTTGGGTTTAGGATTTGGGGTTTAGAAGGTTTAGGGTTTGGGTTTGAGGTTTTAGAGTTTAGGGTTTTAGGTTTTTCATTTTAGTGTTATGGGTTTTAGGGTTTGGGTATTGAGATTTAAGGTTTTGGGGTTTGAGAGTTAAGGTTTAGGATTTTGGGTTTAGGGTTTGAGGGTTTAGGATTTGGGGTTTTAGGATTTAGTATGAGAATATCTTTTGAATTAGGGAGAGTTGATCTTGTTTCTCTATTGTTTCTTTTTTTGTTCCGAAATAGAAACGTAGATTTTTTTTACTTCTTATTTCTGTTCCAAATCTATTCGCTAACCACTTTTCTGTTCCGGAGAACAAAAAAACTAACTGACATTACTAAACGGATTTCTGTTCTTTTTCTATTCCGAGGAACAAAAAAATAGAAAAATAGAGAAACATAAATGTTACTAAACAAGCCCTAAGATGCTGAAGAAGCGATTGACGGTTGGTAGATCAACACTTCTTTCTGTCACTAGAATTCTTCCAATCTTGACTTGCAATGAACAAAGAAATGGTAAATGATTGAAGATTCTTTAACCAAAGTCTGTCAATGGTTTGGTGGGACGTTGAAGTAGTAGGTAACTGTGATGTTTGTGATTGATCAACCACACCTGCAAAGAGGCAAGCCAGGCTTTCTCTCCTATTGGAGCTTATGCATCTAGTTTTCACTATATAAGCATGGCCATGTAGTTTGTTCATCAACCTGTATCTCTAAACCCGCTCTATACTTTGTGTGTTCATCTTCCTCGCACTATATCCGGTGTCTCGCTGCTCAAAGCAGATTAATGGCTTCGCTGATACCCTCTCTCACACTAAGTTTACTCATTCTATTACTAAATTTTGGACTGATACAGTCACTCCAATGTTTGTCACAGAAATTCAGCAGGAACCGATACTACCAGCATTGTGCCGATCTCCCGCATTTAAGCTCTTACTTACATTGGAACTACAAACCTGCTGAATCTTCTATCGAAATTGCATTCTTGGCTCCACCAGCAAGACCCGACGGATGGGTCGGGTGGGGCATAAATCCTAATGGAAGTGGAATGATCGGCACCCAAGCTTTGATTGCTCACAAGGAAGCGAATGGGTCTATGGCTGCGAGGACTTTCAAGTTGGTTTCGTACAAGAAGGTTGAGGAAGGTGAGATTGCATACAAGGTCTCGCAGGCAGAAGCTGAGTATAAAAATGGCGTGGTCACAATGTTCGCGACGGTTGGGCTTCCGAAGGAGACAAAGGTCTTGAATGTGGTTTGGCAGGTCGGGAGCTCGGTGGTTGACGGAGTGCCAGCAATGCATGAGCTCGGCGCTGCGAACTTGAACTCTAGGGGCAAGCTTGATTTGCCGCAAGGGCAGAGCAGTAGCAACAGTGGAGAGAACTATCATCTTCAACGTAAAAGGGTATGAATCTCTCTAAGGTTTACTCTTTTTCTTGTGTTTTATATTTCACATTGTCGGTGAATAAATTACACACAACATTATTGCATGACCTTGAAATTAGTATATGTGGTGATTGATTAGCAGATCCACGGACTCCTGAATGCGATCAGCTGGGGAATTCTGTTCCCGGTAGGTGCGGTCATCGCGAGATACTTAAGGCCTTTGAGGTTCGCCAATCCGTTCTGGTTCTATCTTCATGTCAGCTGTCAATTTTCTTCATACATCATCGGGGTGACCGGCTGGGCAATAGGCCTCGATCTCGGGGCCGAGTCTAAGGGCGTCGAGTACACTTCTCACCGGATAATCGGGATAATACTTTTCTGTCTCGCAACGTTGCAGGTACCACTTTGAATTTTGCTCTTCAGAATATAGAGCCAATAACACCAGTTAGAGGTAATTGTGTCCTATGTCAAATGATGATGTGGTAATAAGTTTTCTTGGGGCAGATGTTCGCCATTTTCATCAGGCCAAGCAAGGATCACAAGTACCGGGTCTACTGGAATGTATACCACCACGGGATCGGGTACACCGTCATCATTCTCGGCATCATTAACGTGTTCAAAGGGCTGGAGATATTGGGCCCTGCCAAGGCATGGAAACTCGGTTACGTTCTCTTTCTCTCTGTGCGCTAGGCGCAACCACCTTGTGCTTAGAAACCATCAGTTGGGCAATGGTCCTGAAGGAAAAATTTTGTAAATCCAAGAAACCATACGACGGGTTTGATCACAGCGAGAAGCAGCAGCCTCTGGCCTCCTAGGATGAGTTCCGAATTGAATCCGATCTTTTGCTAGTGTTTGTCTCCATCGATTCATGTGAAAGGTCCCTCAGAAAAAATTGTTGACGCTTGCATAAATTCAACGTGGATGTAAGTACAAATGGGTGCAAATAGATGCTACATATTGCATAATTCTATCTATTGCAACTGCAAAGATATATGGATTTGAAGAGTGTATACTCAAAGAAAAGGCTTAAGCAGTGAGGGCTGTCGTTGCTGTTGAGTTACTTCAATCATTTGCTAGTCCAAGTTGATGTACATGAGGTTTCTTGAATAAATGAGATTATTACTTCATCGACTGAGTTCCTTCAGGGGTGAAACTCTCTCTTTTCAAGAATTTTTTTTGCTAAAACATCCTATACTGGAAAAAGGAAATGATTTTCGCTGCATGTTAGACGTGATCTATCTGTTACACACTTCTTAATTATCACACAAAACACGGGATGTGGATATTAACACGTCAAAAAGATGACAGAAGACAGGAACGCGCAAATAGGAAACGATGAACGGACAGCACCACGATAAGAAGTGTCGATACTCAAGCTTTCGATTCATATTGTCATAGCATGCCAGACAATATAACTTTTCAAGAAATTAAACTATTAAGAAATGGACCGGCGATGCTCACATTTCATACTTCTTCGCACTCCAAGTCACGACACCCTAGCGGAGTTAGGATTTTATCGAACTCTCGAGAATGCCTTGACAGAATATACGTTGGAAGAAGTAGATTCAAAGCAAAAGAGAAGGAAGCCTTGACATAATGAGAGGTCCGTACATCATTCAATCAATCTTACCACACTAATGAAGACAACTTTTGCTGTTGGTGAAGATGACAACTGCACAACTTGCGTCTATGTTAACTTGCTTATTCCTTAGTCAAGGACCTGAAGTAATTAACTTTTAGGACAGAAACAGCGACTTCAACCGATGCTTCGCTTGTTGGGTTAAAAGACATCTCATCTACAATCAACCTAAGACTCGAGCATATATCATCATAATTGTTCTAGGATGTGTCTTTTCAATTCGGAAAATGACTCAACACTTGACGCTTGAATTGTGACATCCCTGAATTAACTCACTCGTGGTATTATTCGCTTTGGCCCGTCCCATATCAAGCCTCACGGTTCTGCCATTTTGCGTACAAGTGGACCCTTCCCAGGAGGCCATGTGCTCCCATTTGAGCACGCTCCAAAGTTCAGAATTGTCGTTACATTAAAAGGCATCTCTGTAAGGTAATTTTTTTTTTTTTTGGTAAGGATCTCTGTAAGGTATTTTTAGTTTTCATATATATATATATATATACACGCATTTCAAAATCATTCTTTCTCTGTTCAATGCACAATTTGGTTTATTCCTGCCCCCTTTCGACATCTTAGAAGCTCGCTAGGAGCCATTCCTTATCCAAACCTTCTAGCCCTGGCTATCACTCCCCACTCTTATCAGACGAGGTCATTATAGACCCTCCAGCTTCCGCGTGGTCTCACTCTGATATGATTAACTTACTTGAGTTATTGTCCGTTTGACCCATTCCATATTGAGTAGTGTACAAATGAGCACCTTCCCAAAAAGTCACCAATTTTGGGAATACTTCCATATGAACACGCTTAACTTTGGAGTTTTAAATCTAAACATTGTCGTTACATCAAAAGATACCTTTGTAAGCTAATTACAGTTTTTACATATATATCTCAAAATCGCCTCCTATTCGATGCACTATTCGGTTCATTCATGCCCCATTTACCATTCTAAAAGCTAAGAGCCGCTCCTTGTCCAAGTCCTCGACACCATTCCCCACCCTTGTTAAACCTAGTCGTTACATGAACTAAGACTAGACATAGTGAACGTAGCATTCAAAACAATGAAATTAGGTCGTTCGAATTTCTTGTTGCGGGCATGTACAATTTCTTTCTCTCGATCCTTTATCATAGTTAAATAATTTCAGATTTTTCAGTCCTTTTTCTCGCCAACCATTGTGGCTTTAGAACCTGCGCTCAAGGAGAATTAATTAGAATGGATACATGTTTTGATGGTCTTCCCAATTGCCGATCCCCATCACTTTAGACAATCTTAATAGGCTTCAATCTGATCTATTGAATTGGCGACACTTTGAACTAAGCCTTCACATCCCGAGTTCTATCCAATGGCGGACCAGCCTCGTGTCAGAATTTCTTCTATTCCTTCAATCATTAACTGAGAAAAGAAGTCGCCGGAGGTCCAACGACCCAGAGCAGACGGCCACCCATTGGCGGTAGAATTACGGTGCATAGTATCGCTCACTAGACATCAACGTACTACGAGTTCAAAATGTGGATGCAAGCCAACAGCAAAGCAATATCTCATATTACATAGCACAGCGAGGGAATACATGAATGAATTACCAACAGCTTGTAGTGTCATCCATAAGTAAACAAACCAAACAAGAACGTTGCCCTGCCATTTCTAGGGCATGAAAGTGTTGCGGCGAAGTCTCAATCAGATGAGTTCCGATGTTTCTCGGGTTTTCGCATTTCACAAGTGCGGCAAGTCTTGTGCAAGACAATGAAAACACAGGAAAGGTGTAACATCATCATCCAAAGCAGAGTGAATGTCACCAATTATACGAAGTCGATTAAAGATTACAACACGCCAGTGGATATGAAAACAACTGCAGTCCATCACAGCTTATAACAGGAAGGTGAAAAAATCAGCAATGGCACTAGAGGGAGACCAACAAGACGAGATAAAACTGACTTCACTGCCCAACTATCTTTCTACATTTCCATTTTTTTTTCAGAACTATTTATCTACATCTCAGTCTCAAACAAGGAGAAAGGTAACTGTATCTATGTCCAACAAAGGAAAACCAAAAGACATGTTTTGCTCAAATTAGTATAGGAGAAAATTTGGTAAACTATAGTATAGAATCACTTTTAACACAAACTCACCGATTTGATGTTTGAGAGGGTAAGTGCGAGGTATTTAGTCATACCACTGCCTTGAAATAGCGGGACAAGGTCTAGACTGAACAGCATGAATACTTGCTCCATGCTTTTCTTGAGCTGTTCCCATCCACAAGGCTTACCCCATTTGACTCCAAATTGACTTTGTAAGAATCGGAGTTCAACACTTTTCTGCTGACGTTGTCATAGATTTCCCGGATAACGATCTCGAAAGCTTTGTGGACGTTCGTGGAATCGAAAGCAGACGTCTCAATGAAAAAGAGACCTTCCGCCTCTGCCAAATTCTTGCCTTCTTCCATGCTCACGTCCCTGATGTCCTCCAAATCGCGTTTGTTCCCCACCAACATCTTCACCACAGTTGTATCCGAATGAGCTGCAAATTTGTGCAGAAGTATCAATATCTGAACCAAGCAATCTTAAGGAAAGAACTATGCTAATTAGGCAGCATGACCTACAATCCTATATCAACTGCCAACATGAGTTTAGGAGGAAGGTGATTAATTTCGTTCTAAACATCAAGTAAAATGTGTTGTGACTATAGAGATAAGAAATTTTCCTAAAAGTGTGTTGTGTAATCAAAATTCAAGATAGAAAGTCCCCAGTTGTTCCCAATTACCCAATTAGGACTAAAACTGTGACTTCTTGTCAAAATGGATATTTGCGACTAGGTTCGTAAAGGCCAAATAGGCAGTCACGATGCCCTATTCTCTTGAGCCATGTCCAACCTCGTTCATGCCATCAACAATGCCCCGCCATAAAAGGGGAGAAAGAGGTCTAGAAAAAAGGAAGAATAACCCTGTTTTGGCTCCCATTAAATCACAGAATTCTGCGCATTTGATGATGTTCCCAGTATCCGGTAACTAATTCAGTATCGGAAGCACAAACGAGACCACGTACCAAGTTCTAGTAATACCAAACAAATGTAACATAGAAGCAAAACTCGATTCAGGAATCAGCTGAGATCCTTCAAATGCCCAGCATCCCATCCACACAACCAGATTCAAAACCATCGATCATCGATTTTGCGAACCCGACAACTTGGGAAATGACAACACTTTTCTTAAAGCAGAATGCATGTTGCACATTGATACCCTTTAGCTTTTACCTTGCAATGAGACTACAGGGGACCATTTTAGCTTTTCCATCTAATCTTTTGCGAACTTAAAGAGAGCACCTTTGTCATAAGCAAAGAGAAAGGAACTCCTACAGGAAACAATACAATCTGTAGCCATTCGAAGCAAATTGCGCGCTTTTTGCTCTCGCGCTCACAGCAGTTCATTTCAATTTCCCTCCAATCTCTGTACACCAATCGAAGAACCCAAGAAAGTCAATCCCAATCCTCCCCAAAATCCCTCCGCCGCCTAAAGCGATCATTCCCATTCATAACCCCAAACGCCGAAGAACACAAACCGGTAGAAGAAGAGCAGGAAAAACCAACACTCGAAGGAAAGAAAACAGAGAGAGAGAGAGAGAGAGAGAGAGAGAGAGAGAGATTACAATTGAGCTCGTCAAGCCATCGAGAGACGCTGTCGAAGGTGCTCCGGCGGCTGATGTCGTAGACGAGGAGGGCGCCGAACGCGCCGCGGTAGTAGGCGGAGGTGACGGCGCGGAACCGCTCCTGCCCGGCGGTGTCCCAAATCTGGGCCTTCACCTCCTTGCCGTCGATCTCGAGGCACTGGGTCTGGAACTCCACCCCGACGGTGGCCTTGGAGTGGAGGTCGAACTCCCCCCGCGCGTACCGCGACAGCAGGTTCGACTTGCCCACCGCCGAGTCCCCGATGATCACTATCTTGAACAGGTACTCCTCCTGCCCGTCCCTCCCGCCCCCGCCCCCGCCCATCCTCGCTTGCTTCCGGCGGTCGAAGCTCTGGAATTATCGCCGGAGCTCCGCCGAGAGAGAAGAAGGCGAAGGAGCAGAAGACGACAGGGGAGAGTGCGTGAAGGAGAAGGGCATCGGGGGGACCATGTTTTAACGGTGGGAGTTGGATTGATTGGCCCGTGCAGCTTTTTCCGCCGACGCGCTAAATTCTCTACGCGCCAAGCTCCCCAAACTTCTTCTCTCTCTAAATATAAATTGCAAATAGTGAAAAGAGGAAAAAAAAAAATAAAAGGAGGATTACTATTACATGTGAAGTTATAAAATGGAACAATGGCACAAACAGTCATTAAACTTTAGTTCAATATGCAATTTAATCCCTGAACTTTTAATTTGTTCAATGTAACTCCAGAATTTTAGCTAAATGTTCAATGTGGTCCCTGAACTTTTCATTTATTTAATGTGATCCATGGACTTTTGTTACACATTTAATTTAGTCCATGAACTATATGAAAATGTTTAATATAGTCCATGAACTTGAACTAACGGAAGTACTACATTTAATATTTTCATATAATTCAGGGACTAAATTGAACATGTACTAAAAAAGCTCAGAGACGATATTGAACAAATTAAAAGTTCAAGGATCACATCGAACATCAGAATAAAGTTCAAAGACTACATTGAATAAATTAAAAGTTCATGGATCAAATTGCACATTGGGCCAAAGTTCAAACACTGTTTATGTCTTTTTCCCATTATAAATTAGAGTAGTCAATTGGGTTCGAAATTTCAAATTCGGATTATAAATTCACATCGAATAATGTCACCAGAAAATGGATATAGAAATTGGACATACTAAAAGAAAAAAATTATCTTAGATTTGTGTAGCTTTCGAGTTTTCAATATCCGATTTCACAAATATTTGGCGGTTTCTATTATTATATTATAATTATGGTGTTGCGACCTCGATCCGTCCCCGCCTCACATGTTGAAAGCTTGCTCCCCCCATTATCTCGAGCCCCATGTGAGGTTGGGGCAGCGGCAAATTTTCCTTTGGCGGGGCTACGGGATCCAGAGGGCAATAATTATTATTACCGTGTCGATACCTCAAATCAAGGTATGTCATGGCATCACAACCTCAATCCGAGGTCCCCACAGCCACGGCAACCCTCGGCAAGGCTTAGCTACAACCGTGAGTAAGAGATAGGGGAGATAGTGAGCTGTAGAGACGAGATGGAGGTAGATCAAGAAAGTAATAAAAGAGAACGGAGAAAGAGAGAGACATGGAGGAGGGAACTTTTTTTTTGTCTGTCCCACTCTAACTCTCAACTCACTCTTAAAATTTTACCCCATTTCTTTACAGAGTGTGCGAGTTTAGAACTATATATGAAACTAAACGTCCTCACCCCTAAGCCCTTGGTGAGAAATCGAACTTTCTAGGAGAAGAAGACTTTTTTTGTTTGTCTTATTTTAACTTTTAACTCACTTTCAGAATTTTACTATGCCTCTTTACAGAGTGTGAGAGTCGAGACCCACATCTAAAACTAAACATCCCCATTCCTAAGCCCTCCGTGAAGTTGGGGAATCGAACTCCCCGGGAGAAGAAGAGATTTTTTTTTTATGTCTTACTTTAACTCTCAACTCATTCTTAGAATATTACCTTGCCTCTTTACAAAGCATGGGAATCGACACCCATATCTGAAATCAAACGTCTCCATTCCTAATCCTTCTAAAACGATGAGAAGTCGAACTCCCCAGGAGGAGGGGACCTTGGTGGTAAAGTGAAAAAAAAAAATTGGGCTAAGATGGTGATAGGCGGCGTCAGTCGAATGCCAAGACTACGAGGTTGTGGCCAGTAGTGAGGGGAAGGTGGATGCACGCTTAGCCAACGTTTGGTAGTCAGGATAAAATTTAGGATATGATAAATTTTATCATATCCCAAATTTGTTACTTGCCTAAGATAAGATAAAGTCCGATATAAAAAGGATATAATTTGGATAAAATTATCCCATGAGAAAGGTGGAATAAAGTTGAATAGGATTTTTAATATTCATAATATAAAATTTATTTTTCTTAAATAAAAAACTTGTTAAATTAATAAATTAAAATAAAATTTGAATTTAATACAAAAAATTTTAAAAAAAAAAAAAATAATTTTGTTTTATTTATTCTAATTTTTATTTATATATTCAAATTTCTTTCTATCTTATGATATAAATTTCATAAATATAAGTAAATACATTAGTATTTATATTTATTACATATTTTAGGTGTATTAGTATAGTTTACTATATACTAAAATTTTATTAAAGAATGATAGAAGGGGCAAAAAGAATTAAAAGAGCAAGTAAAAAATAATAAAAAAAGCAAATAAAAATATAGTATCGTGATAATTTTTATTATCTCCGTTTGTGTAATTTTTAGGTTCATTTGCAGTGATATGACTTTCATTGCAAATAATAAATATTGTAAAATGTGAATATATTTGGTTTTATTCCTGCGATTCATTCGATAATAGATAAAATATAGAAAATCCATTGGATTTCATATCTTATCTTATCCAGTCCTATCCTGGTTATAAATCCAAACGACTAAATGTAGCCTTAGGGTTGAGAGTATGGATTCAGGAAGGTGTCGGCCTAGGATTTTCTTATTTAAGTTAGATTAAGGTAGGTAATTTTATAGTATTGAAAATAAAGTATGTATTTTTGTCGTGGGATAGAAAATCTATGCGTTTTTTTTTTGTATTTTAAAGAAAGAGAAGGGCCCACAAAAAATTTGCAGAGCCGTTCGATTGATTGGAGCGTGTGATGTCGACGGTGAGGGCGAGGAGTAGGAGTCACGAGTGAGAAAGTGAGGAATGATGGGGACGTGGGGAACGGCAAAAGCACGCCAACGCATTTTCATGCACGCCTTGGGGAAGTTGCATAATTGCATGGCTTCAACTTTGAACAGCAATGATGTTGGAACGATAACATGCAATGTTTTTGTTAATTCGTCGGTCGTATATATCAGCTTAGTTAGAAATTTATTAGGATTAATATCACAAAAGACTTCAAACTGATACATTCGTGATAAATTTACCTAAAATTAAATCCTAGATTAGTACAATTGTAACAAATTTATTCTCCGTTAGTTTCTTTTAAATTTTTTCGTCAAATTGCTGAATTAGATGACATGTGACAATTGACGGATGTACTAGTTTGAGTTTTTACCCCTCTATATGTCATAGTTTGAGAGTAAATCTGTCAAAGGTGTACCGGTTTTGGATTTTTAATAGTCAAAAAATTAGTTTGTAAGTAAATTTATCATAGGTGTATTAGTTTGGAGTTTTTTCGTGGTATTAACCCAATTTATTAATGTAATGGTTGAAGTCATGCCATTTATCAATGCATTTGGGATGTCAAACAAGGCGTTGATCCATCTTTTTTTCAATTTGTATGTACGATTGTGCTTTGAATTAGGTTTGGAACGTTTCTGTCTCATGAATCTTCTTTTATGACGAAGAACCCACATTAAGTAAGTAAGCCTGAGACCCCATGAAATACCTTGCTAGCTTTATAGACCAGGTATGACGAGAGTTTAAACCAGGTGAGTGGTGCAAACATGGAATTGTTTGCACTTGACAGCGTGGGAAATCGAACTTATGCAGTGCGTCTAATCCACACACAAGTCGAGTCTACTATCGGCATTGATTTACTTGGCATCATCGACGGTCATGTGCACATTGATACAATTACACAAATGAGTTCTCTCGTATGTCAATCATTTTCTAGCGATCCTATGAATTAAGGGCCCGTTTGGCAACGTGTCAAATAATGAAAATTTCTGCTATTTTGTTCCCATAATCAATTTAGGAACAGAAATCCGTTTGTTAAAATTTTTGTACCCAGGCACAATTTTGCAAAAAATTGGTCATAGACTCAGTTTTGGAACAGAATCAAGAAACAAAAAAATGTAGCTTCTTGATTCTGGAACAATTTTTTCAAACCGATTCTTCTTGGTTTTCTTCTTTCTTTTTTATTTGTTCTTCATCTTTTTCTCAGCCCACCGCCAGCCACCGAGCGAGGGTGGCCCTCGCCACCCCCGGCAATGGAGAGGTCGGCCTTGCTAAGATCTAGCAAGGTCGACCTCTCCGTTTCTTGGGCGAGGCCGACTTCTCCAATCCACCACTCTTGGCAACAACGAGGTCGGCCTCGCCCAACTGGCGAGGCCGAGCCTCGCCACGGGGGTGGCAAGGCCGACCTCACCGTCGTAGGGGGTGACAACGACGAGGTCGGGGGTGGCCGGGCGAGGTCGACCTCGCCGAGTTGTCACGAGGGGTGGCAACGACGAGGTTGACCTCGCTAGATCTGGGGCGAGGGCCATGATGCCCCTCGGGCTGCCCCGCCTATTGCCAAATGCCCGTCTTGCCAAGGAAAAAAAGAAAAAAGGAAAAAAAAGTATTAAAATATTCAAAAATATTATTAATAGAAAGAAATTTTGTGTAGTTACCAATTGCATTTTTGTTCTTTTTCTATTATAAGAATAGAAATTTTGAGCAGTTACCAAACGTCTTCAAATGTTTAGAAATTGTTCCCGGGCACAAAATAACAAAAATTATTTCTCTACAAATTAACTTCCCGATTCTGTATGATTGCCATGCACAGCCTAAATCTCTCCTCGCCTCGATGAAAACTCTTTTTAGCTTAACCATGAGTTGAAACAAGAAAAATATCCCAGCCTAAATGGCACAGAGCTTGGAAATCAGAAGGAACAAAAGGAGAAGATGGTGACAATCAGCACCAGACTCAATACTTTGAGCAAATCTAGCTAAACCTCCTAATAGATTTGATAACTAGAAGATGAAGACTGGCAAATCATTGATCAAAATCTAAACCTAACAAAGTGACAAAGACAATAACTGCTAGGGGTGTGCAACTAGACCGGTTCTACCTGGGAATCGAATCGGACCACCCTGAAAACAAGTCCGATTCTCAGTTCCAAATTTTTGGAACTAGTGAGAATAGATCCAATTTCCGATTTCAAGTAAAGACCCACCCAAGAATCGGCCCAACTGGACCGGTTTCATAAAGCTACAAAAAAGTAAAAACCCTAGTTTCTCAACCTCTTGGCTGAGGTTTTATATAAATTTGTTGCATATTCAGCTATTTTGTTTGTTTTGTTTTCAGTCGGTTTAAATTTGGAACAATATTTTTATGGATGAATGACGGATGGAGTTTTATAATTTGTGTTTTTTGTTGTGTGTTTGAACTTTTTATCGTTTATAATTGTTTATGACTACATGTTCATCTTATGAATTGTTGCTTTTGGCGGATAGGATTCTATTGTTCATATTTTTCTTTGAATCATTTTATTACTTATATTATTTTGCTATAAAAAATGAAATAAAAAATTGGAACAAAAAAAAAACAGGTTTTCGGGTACCGGATCAAAAAACAAGGTAGATTCAATGTAAATATGTAAGTTTCAGGTTTCAAAAATCGAGAACCGATTCTAACAGGGTAAGTGAACCAATGATGCCTAATAACTATTAGAACGCTAGATGAAAAGTAATTACTAGAAATCAAATTCAAACTTCATCGCCAAACTTCGATCTCCTTTGGACCAAATCCACACGACCACCACAAAGGCACAAACGCCTTTGTAAAACACGTGAAAATCTGTCGGCAGCTTAAATGCCACGGTTTCGTAGATGCACGTCGTTGGTGGATTCCAGTAGAAGTACACAAAGTCGTGGTCCGAGGAGGACACGAACGTAATGATCCCCATAAATGGTTTGACGAAAAGTGAGAAGTTTCTGTTCATTTCCGGAGGTGAAATGTTGCGTGGCTCGAATCAAATCTAGTCTACACACACAAATAAAAATATCGTACAGACTCGTTTTATGAATTATATCTAATGCGTGATGCATTGCGTAAAAGTTCCGGTAAAAGAGATGGAGATTTGGGTAGAACAAAAGTGCACTCCAGATATTTTGTAGTGCGCGGATGCAACAATACCCCGATTAACTTCCCTTAGGACGTCGAACCATGATGTGCCAATCATGATTGAGCAATGTCATCCAACCAAAAATGAAAGTATCTACATGCCAGAACCCCTTCGATTTCCATGGTTGGTTGAGGCTTTGAGGGATTTACAACTCAATATCTGGAGGTCACTCGTTTGGATCCCACCAACTAAGTAGAAAATAATCAGAGTCATAAGCCAAAAAGTTGAACTTAACCGGTTGATGGAACTTGTAGGATGAAACCTGGTCTCTACGCCTATGCTTCTGAATATTTAAAAAAATGGATACATGCAAGATTAGTGGCTCTTGATATCGAAAAGTAAATAAGTTGCAGTACTAGTGCTAGCTAGAAAAGCGGGGTAAACTTGAAACCATGAATTGCAATTTGCCCTTCTATATCTTGGTCCCTAATGAACAACCCTTCATTGGCCATCTTAAGATTTGGATTGGTGCATCATTTTTCTTGATACTCAGATTAGGATTATGAGTGTGAAGATTAGAACTAGAACATTGTGTCTTAGAGACATATTTTCCGAGTGTAATTTCTGAATTACCAATCCAACTGGAGAAAATCAGTGTCTCTAGAATAACGATCTTAAATACGACTTGCCCATTTTGGCTTTGATTTACCTCCACTTTTTGCAACAATTTAAAAACAACTCATACTATGTATTAGAATTAATGGGAAGTGCCTTTTGATAAACAATTATTTACAAGGAGAAAGACAAAGTCGAACCATCGGTGAGATTCAAACTCGCTCATTACTCAACTCCTCCCTCAATCCTCAACTCCTCCATTTATAAATATTTGATTAAAAGTGCAACCACGCAATTGCTGTGACAAAAATTGCTCGGGTTGTCGCAGAGCAACGCATGTTGTAGTATCTGCAGGAGTGAATACAATGGGGAGCGAGGCAAAAAATGATGTACCTAAGGTTCGGTAGCCTATTTGGTGCAGCCTTTTTCGTAGCAAATACAGCTGCAACTTCGATAAGGCGTTCCGAGAACTCATCACAGCTGCAGTGCCTTAAAGAAATAGCAACTTTTAGGTTTAGGAAGCTGTATTGTCTTAACTTTGAGGTTGTACAGTCTTGCAACGGGTATTACCAAACACACAAGTTATAACACTTCAGCAGTATGGCTACGTCGCAGCAAAATCACAGCCATATATCAAACAAACATAATGTCGAACTTGAGGACATCTATCGCTTTCGGTCCCATCAAATAGAAGGTCAAATGGAGTTGGACACCCCACTGCTCTTTCTGCATTGGTATTTCCTCTCTTTTAAATTTGTTTCTATTCTTTCTTAATCTAATTAAATTAAAAAAAATTGATTTTTCTATCATAATTGTAGCTGGACTACTTGAAATTACAAAAGTCGAGGCATTTTTCCTCTTACCAATACTAATGGCTCGTGCGTGCCACATCGTTAGGTGTGTTAAAGATTATAAGACTTAATGGCACAAATTATATAAATTAGAGAACTTCATTGTACAAAATAAAAGATGTAAGTGCATGGAACATGCAAGATAAATATAGAATAATCCCCCCATCAAATTCTAATGCCCGTTTGCCCTACGCCTGGTCAGTTGATCATACTGGTTATTGTCCTCACACATATTCATTCCTACAGACCAGCCATCAGATAAACTTATCTCATGACATAGGAACAGATAGGTCTTAGGTTGGCAGGCAAAAATCTTAGTAGGCCCTGTTGTGTCGGTGATAACGTGCCAGGAAGGAAGACTACCTGATTGAGCTAAAGTCCAAAAAAGATCAAAATTTGCACCTCAAAACTACAGTAGAGAGAGAGAGATGAGACTCATCGGAAGAAACCCTATTGACTTGCAGATTTGCACTTTCAGTCAATCAACATTGAAACCCCCCCATGTCCACTTTCACTGTTCACCACCGACCCCATGACCCACCACCACAAAAATTCACATTTTCTTTCTCGACCCTCCACTTGATTAGTAAATTAAAAAAACAAAGCATTGCACAGTAAAACCTAAACACCCACTATCACTAGTTACACAAACCAAATCATTAGCAGAACCAAAAAGGAGCTAAGCATTTACTCAGAAATGACACTAGATATGGTCAAAGCCAAATCAACAATCAACCCCCCCCCCACTAGAGTACCTACTAGTTGGTACTTCTCGCCTTTTCACTGTTGGAGTGCCTGGGGCTATATTGGCCATGGCCAAGTGAAGTGAATCCAAACTAGCAATCCCCGTTGCTGTCAGCAACTGCAGGCCCATTTGCATTGATCTGTGTGTGCTTTTTGGAAGAGCCCTTGGAAAGGTGGACCGGGTACTTGAGGGCATTGAGCTGCAGCTTCCTCAGCGCAGCCTCACCAAGATCAACGCCACATACGTCAGACAGCCTGACCAGGTATAGCAACACATCTGAGAGCTCCTCACCCAGGTGTTGTCTCTCTTCCTCTTTCCATCCAGGTAGTCCCCTTGCCACTTCGCCTCTCCATTGGAATATCTCAGACAATTCCCCAACTTCCCCAACCTTGAAAAACCAATCAATCAATTGTTTATGACATTAAGAATATCATTGTACCAAAACGTTGAGCAACTAAACTCACAAAATAAGTTAGACGATTTACTATGATCATCAGCTCACAGGCACAAAAAAAGAGAACCTTTTTTTGGTTTAATTCAAAACAAGTAGAGATAATATGGTTGATACGGAAGAACCGACAGATTTTTTTTCCTTGTACCTTTGGGGGTGATGAAATCAAGTGGGGGCCTTGGGTCTCAATTCACACGGGACAGACAGGTACATTCATTCCTATCAGAATCTACTATGTTTTTCTGTGATTGAAATGTTGCATGTTTCAAGTACTGCGAGGGCTACTAGTACCTGTCCCAAATGCACTTGCTACAGTGGCAAAAAGTTGAAAACTCGTACAGCAAGGGCCCCATTCATGAACTTAACCTAAGCTTCCTCCATGGGAGTTTCATAAAGCCAATTTTGCCCACACCGTTTGGTCTTGGTCCTATCCTTTCACTTAATAGATAGTTTCGAACATCTATCTCTATGCATTCAAATCAATCATATTAAATAAAACAATTTTTACTTGGCAATTGTCTTAGATATATGGAAACACTGTACCATTCATCCTGCATCTAAAAATCCTTTCCATCACTTTCCACTAGATTACTCTTCCTTCCTCCTATTACTCAGAAGGGTTTGCAATGCTAAAGTCACTTTTCACCCATCATCCTCAAAGCCACATAAAGAGGGTCTAGATGTCACACACAAACGCTAACCAAGATCTACTCTGCTTCAGTTCTATGTAGGCATGTCATTAAGCAAAAAACAAGGAGAGACCCAACATAAGAAAAGACGGTCTAAAAGCTCCTATTCTGAATAACACGATCTCAAAAAGACAATCTTTCAGAAACCCACTTTTCCAAGAGCCATCACACGAAAAAAGAAAGCGGCGAAAGCACACACTCCAATCGAAGAGCAGCACGGAATTACTCCAATCGAAGACAGAAGATAGGATTAGCGTTCTATCCGAAGAAAAAGCACGAGCCTTTGTGATTCACCAAGAGACAAAATTCAAAGCAAGAAGGGTTCTTTCTTCCTTCGTTTTACCAAGGCCAAGAGGAGGTTCCTAGGGCTGTGAAACTGGTCCCAGTCCCTCTCGCTCGCGAACTCCGCCATTCTCCTCTTCAGCTCTTCAAGGGAGACCCCTTTTTCTCCCATAATCTCTCTCTCACTCACGCTCTCCCCAGCAAAGAAGAAACTTTGGCACTGAGGCGATATGAAAGAGAGAGAGAGAGAGAGAGAGAGAGAGAGAGAGAGAAGCTTGCCTGCAACCTCTTCTTTTTCCTCTCCTGTACAGAGGAAAGAATATTATTTGTATAGGGCGGGCGACCGGTAACCGGGAATACCGGGTTGCCTGGTTGACGTGGACGCCCGCATGATTGACACGTGTGGGGAGGGAGTCTCAGGCGACGACCACGGTTCGCTCGGGGATTCGGAGGGACCACTCGCCACCTGTTTCTTTTGAAAGCAATCGATAGCAATAGATATCCGAATTTTGCCTTTTCGGGAAATTCCTAATACAATATCTGGTCTTCCTTTTTTGTCAAGGGAGGAAAAACGGCGTTGCATATTGTATATATTAATTATGAATGTCTTTAAATTTTGTGTTTCACGATTATGTATAGGAATTATGAAAGAAAGCAAGAAATTATGGTAAGTCGCAATTACATGGTTAGTTGTACACGGATGCATTCTCTTCTACCCAAGTTCGGTTTGAAAATTTTCATGAAATTATACGCTCGTTATGAAATCAGTACACAAGGAATTGAAAATTTAGAGTATGTTCGAGATCTTTATTAATATCATGTGTAGGCAGACCTCATGTTAGCGATGTGGCTCTATAACGAACAATTAGGTTCTCTTTGTTCACAGCACAAAAAAAGTTTTGATTGTTCGTATCGATGTACTTATCTTGATAGGTCTTTAAGTGCTCTTCAAAGGTGGGTTCGGCCAAAAATAGAAAGCGTACTTAACTTTAATAGATTTGATTCGAAGATAGGTTCCACATGTCTATGAATACCCTTTTTATATGGTAGCGAAGGAGGACGGAGCCTTTAGCACACCGGTTGCCCTCTCCATAGACCCGAGCCACCCGCAGAGGTGGGAAATTGAGGATCGAATTCCGTAGATTTGTTGATTTTCTTTGCTTTTGGGGAAGGTCATCTTTGACCGGTTTGACTTCTTCTCGATATATACAAAAGAAAGGGGCTCCCATATATTTTAGTCTATGCTAAAAGGCACATAGGAAAGGGAAATTGAATATTTGGTGGGTCCGGGTCAAAGGTAGTAGATTTGTTGACTCCTATAAAAGGAAAAAAAACAACAAGGGCACACATAAGGGTGTGGATTCCTTTGATGAAAGACGCGAGGGATAAGTAAAGAAAAGGAACGTATAGGACGTTCTTGCTTTCAGCCGCACGTACAGCTCTTCCTTTGGGCTTGAACACCCGATGATTTGTGTGGTGAGCTTTACATCCAATTGAATTGTTTATTTGTAGTCACCATGGGTTTAGGCTTAACCTAGGTGTGAAAACACTCGAATGTGTAAGCTTTACTTATTTGAGATTTATTTAAAAATTATGTTGTTACAATTATGTCTAAAGCAAAAGTAGAAATTGAAAATTTTAACGGGAGGAATAACTTTGGGTTATGGAGCATTAACATGCATGCGCTATTGACAACATAAGGTTTGACCAAGGCATTAGATGACAAAGATGAGTTGCTAATTACAATGAAAGAGGCTAATAAGGTAGAGTTAATGGAGAAAGTAAAGAGTATAATCTTATTGAATCTATCAATTAAGGTATTAATAAGGGTAGTTGAGGAGAAGGATGCCATAGCATTGTAGGCAAAACTTCAAGCCCTCAATGTAACGAAGGGTTTGCACAATAGTTTATACATGTTGAAGAGAATGTTTCAGTTTATATACACTGAAGATACATCTATCAAATCCCACCTAGATGAGTTTAATAAACTCATGATGGATTTAAAAAATGTTTATAAGATCCTAGATGATGAAGAACATGACATGATGTTGTTAGCTTCTCCACTAGAGTCACGGAAGCACTTTACTAATTCACTACGATTACCACAAAAGAGGTGAAATCCGCTCTGTTCTTTAAGGAGTGGCAAAAAAAGTTGCAAGAAGACAATTTGATGCAAGATGTAGCACGAGAGAGATCAACATCGGGGGTTTAGTAGTAATAGAGATAAAATAAGGTTGAATTCATACCATAGAAAGTCCAAGGAATGCATATAGTGCTTCAAGTGTCACGAGGAGAGGCACATAAGGAGAGATTATTTAAAGCTGAGAAACTGAGGTGGCAAGCATAATGTCACAAGCAATGTGGTGAACGTTGCCGAAGAAAGCACTAGTGATGCAGAGGCCATCTTGTGCATGACTTCAAATTCTTTACGAGACAAATAGGTGCTCGATTCGGGAGGTTATTATCATATGATGTCTTATAGGAACTAATTTACTACTTACCAAATTGCAGATGTCAGTAGAGTTATGATAGGGAATAACGCAACCTGTAAGGTTGTGGGGATAGGGATAGTTTGGATTCGGATGCACAATGGTGTGGTGCACACATTGACATATGTGATACATGTAGTGGAGCTTAAGAAGAACGATAGTTCTGTAGGGACACTTGATGATATCATTGAAGTGATGAAGGTCTCTTGCGGTGCCATGACAGTTATAAAAGGGAAGAAAGTCAATACTCTCTATCATCTCCTCGAAGAAATCGTGACAGGAGCTGCTGTAGTTTCATCTAGTGAGCTAGACTCTAAGTTGACTCAGTTATGGCATATGCGGTTGAGACACATGAGTAAGGCAAGTATGACGATCCTTAGTAGAGAGGGTTGTTCAAAGGTCAAAAGATAAGGGGAATTGGACATATGTGAGCATTGTATTTTTGGAAAGAAGCATTGGATTAATTTCAGTATAGCTATTCATTTGACCAAACAACTAGTTGAATATATTTGTTCAGACATACGGGGCCCGTTTTCCATTCCTTCGAAATGAGGTGCCTAATATATGCTGACATTTATCAACGATTATTAGAGGAAGGTATAGGTATACTTTATAAAGCAAAAATCCGATGTGTTTGATCAGTTGAGGAAATTTAAGGCATTGATTAAGAAGCAGTCAAATGAACAAATTAAGTGCTTAAGAACATATGATGGCATGAAGTTTCGAGGTAAAACTTTTACTTTTACTAAGTTTTGTTGGAGAGAAGGGATTGTGAGACACTACACAGTAATTGGGACACCATAGTAGAATGACATCACATAACGTAAGAATAGAATTTTACTCGATCAAGCTTGGTGTATGATTTCGCGGAATTTTGGGCTAAATCAGTTACTTGGTTAATTGATCACTATCATTTGCTATAAAGTGGAAAACTCTTGAAGAAATATGGTTAGGGAAACCTGTTGATTACTCCGTATTTCCTGCATATGCTTAGGCGAGTAATGGTAAGCTTGAGCCAAGGGTGAATAAGTACATATTCATGGGTTATGTACATGGGATGAAAGGCTACCGGATCCAGTTTTTTAATCAACGGAGATATGATTTTCGACGAGATTGCTATCCATCAATAAAGGAGTCTTGAGACATAAGAAGCAAAGCAGACAAATCATGATGTTAGTTGTAAGGTAGAGTTTTAGGTGGAGACTATGGAGACATCAGAGGTAATAAAGATTGAAACTCTAGATGAGGTCGGAGTTCCTAAAGTCGGTGATATTGAACAACCAGTAAGGTCGCAGCACACTATAGCCGTGAGTAGATAGAGAAGGAAAATCAAACCATAAATACATTATGGTTATACAAATATTGCTTATGCATTAAATGTAAGTGATAAGATGAAGACAGATGAGCCTTCGTCTTACTTTAAGGCGATGACTCACAATGGCTAAGGGTTATAAGCGAAGAGACGAAATCACTCCACCGAAAATCAGACATAAGAGTTGGCAAAGTACCAAAGAGTTAAAAGATTGTTGGAAACAAGTGGGTCTATAAAGAATGAGGGCATTCTCGGTGTTGAGGCAACGAGATAAAAGGCATGACTTGTTGTGAAGGGATATACACAGCGAGATGACATTGACTATAACAAGGTGTTCTTTATTGTGGAAATACACACTTTTATACCTTAGTTGTTGCATAGGACCTTAAGCTAAAGTAGCTAGATGTGAAAGCTTTGTTTCTTCATAGTGAGTTGAAGGAGCAAATTTACATGAGACAATTGGAGGGATTTGCTATTCTGAGTAAGGAAGACCATGTTTGCTTATTAAAGAATCTTCATATGGGCTGAAACAGTCTCCTAGGTAATGGTATAAGTGTTATGATGCTTTCATGGCTAGTCAAGACCATTCGAAAGGTCAGATCGATAGTTGTGTTTACTTTAGGAGATTGGATGATAGGTATTTGATTTATATGTTATTATATGTTGATGACATACTGATAGAAGCTAAAAATATGTCTGATTTTGATTTGCGGAAAATGTTGTTGAGTGTTGAGTGTTGAGTTGAAAGATTTAGGTAGTATAAAGAAAATATTAGGTACGAAGCTTTTGCGAGGTATGACTGCATGAATTTTATGTCTATTTCAAAATATATATATTGAGAAAATTGTGGCATGTTTTAATATGCAGTTAGCGAAATATGTGAGTATACCATTAACGAAATACTTTAAACTTTATGATAAGTTATCACCATAGACTGAGGAGGTGGAGAAACGCATGTCCCATGTTCATTATTCCATTGCAGTGAGTAGTATTAAGTATCATATGTATACACTAGGCTAGACATTTAATAAGCTATAAGCGCAGTTAGCCGTTACATGAAGCTTCTTGATAAAACCTATTGGAAAGCTGCAAATGGATTCTCAAATATTTGAAGGGGACAACAGATGTTGATATAATATATCAAAGGCACAACAAAGATAGCAAGACCATTGGTTATATGGATTCAGATCACGCTGGTGACTTAGATGAATGCAAGTATTTGGTGGGATACATGTTTACGCTTGCAAGTGGTACAATTAGTTGGAAGGCGTCCTTATATGACCATCTCGCTTTCGACTGAAGCAGAATACATGGCACTAATCTTTATAGAAAAGGAGATGATATGCCTAAAAGATTTGCTCTTGGACTTTGGGTTGGTGTAGAAAAATGTTAATATGTACTGTGATAACTAAGGTGCAATATATTTGGCCTCCAATCTAGTTTATCACGAACGAACAAAGCATATCAACATTTTGTACCATTTCACCCAAGATGTTTTGGCAGAGGATAATGTTGTTGTGAAGAAGATCGACAGGGGAGAACCCAATAAACATGGTGACTAAGCCTATTCGTTTGACGAAACTTAGCTTTGCTTGAGCACATTGGCATCTTTTTAGAGTGAGCACCCGTTGGGGGCATAAAAAGAGCTGGCATGAATGATGAGCACTATAACAAGGCTTCACAAGTCAAGCAAAGGTGGAGAATTATTAAATTATGTCTCAAGTTTGAGCTGTATACAAAACCCGACCAATTTAGAGGATTTGATTTTGTTCAAAAATCACCTACTTATCCTACGCAAATCTGGATTCTTTAGGCAAATGATATTGATTTTCTTTTCTAGTTGGAGAAGATCATCTTTGACCACTTTGACTTCTTTTGGATATATACAAATAGAAGGGACTCACATATTTTCTCTAAAAGAAGTTGTGGACGTCTCTACTTAAAGGCACACAAGAAAAGGAAATTGAGTACATGGTGGATCATAGGTCAAAGGTAGCAATTTGTTGACTCCTATAAAAAGAAAAGTATAAGGGCACACGTAGGGGTGAGGATTCCTTCAACAAAAAAGCAACTGCATGGGACAAGAAAAGAAAAGGAACGTATTCGACGTTCTTGTTTTTAGCCATATATAGAGCTCTAGCTTTGGGCTTGAACACTCTGTAATTTATGATGTGAGCTTTACATCCAATTGAGATGTTTATTTTGAAGCACTGTGTATTTGAGCTTAATTTAGGCGTGGAAAACACTTGAGTATGTAAGCGATCATTGCTTTGATTCTCCAATTATTAGTATATTATTTGCTGCCGACTCTTCCCGTAGAATATGTATAAATACTCAGATTAAATCACGTAAATATTCGTTAATCTTTATCGTTACTCATTTATTTCTCTAGTGACTTCGCGTTGATTTAATTGCAAGTACCTATTAGTTTCCATATTAAATTTTACGACAATATTTGACACTTGATGTTCCGCCCATACTTTGATATCACATGTAATGATCCGTGCCCTTTTCACGTGAATGAAGAAACTCTGATAGTGTTGATTTCCTTTGGCTTTTTTAGAAGAAATGGTCATAAATGAAAAGGAAAAAGTTGATCATTTCTAGAACAAAGGTTTTCATGTAGACATACATGTGTAGTTTTCATTTTGACTCGACTTTTCCATGGTTTCGTGATTGGAGAGCGAAAAAGAAGAAAGCAATTGACAGAACATTTTTGGAATAACCCAACTTGCCGTTGGTCAGATACTGAGCAAGTAGGAGGTACAGTTGCTGTGCCAGTGTACGCTTCGCTTTAATAACACGGGCCCATGTAATAACACCCTATGCACTCTATCATTAGTGGTCTGAACACGAGGGAGACCAATTGCGCCGCCGCCGCCGCCGCCTCCATTTCCACCTCCTCCACAGCCCAAAGCGTCGCATGCGCCATCCATTTTCACCGCGGCTTATCATTTTATCCCCTATCATCTTCTTCGCTAGCTACCACGAGTTGTCTCGCCAATCTATGATCCTCCACCCTCGCTCTACTCTATCGCCACCTCCCGCAATGAGTCTTCTTGCCCGCGCCACCGTGAGTCTGCGATGCCGCTGCTCCAATCCCATAGGGCTCTCAGCCATGGCTGAGGCCATGGATCTTGTTTGCAGCCTCTTTGCCTCACACGACCCGCCTCTGCACATCAAACCCCTAACTCTCTATCGCCATGATTTCCTCCATGCTGCCTCTCCCTTCCACCGATCCCACAACTCTGTGCGGTCCTCCTCTCGCTGCACCTCGACCTCTTCGAAGCTCTCTGGGCTACTGTTCCTATATTCCCCCGAGTATTGACATAAACTTAAACTCACGCTTGCTGGCTTGATGGATTTGCCATTACTCGTTAGCTTTTAGGTGCTCAATAAGTATGCATTGTCCCTTAGGACATGATTCAATATAGCAATAAGAAGAAAAAACACATTTTTCTCTGCGTAAAAGCAGTGAATTCTCAGATCATGCTGTGAAAGCATTTTCCTATCTTTGCTGTTTTCCTTCCCACAGTAGCATTTGGATTTATATACTATCATAGGCAATTCTATCGACATTGAGTATTGCACCATTTTAATGAATTTATCTCTATCGTTTAATAATATCAGGTTAGGTATGAAGAAAAGACCCAAATACATGATGCATTTGTTTTACGAAAAACTCAAAATTTGAAAAACATTTATTGAAAAATGATTGGTTGACCGGTTAAAAAATTAGTCAATTGAAAATATTCTTCTTATCTATAATAATTCATACCTAATTATTTTTGTGTATGAAAATAGTATTTTTCATTCATTCAATTTTGTGAGGGATATAACTAAATATTTTTTTATAAAATATTTTTCAAATCTTGAATTTTCTGTGAAATAAATGTACTCATACTCATGTATTACTATTATTTTGATGGCCTTACATCGTGTCTTGACTTGGACTTGAGCTCAATAATCTAGAGTAAAATTCTTCGATAATAACAAAGGCTCAACTTAGACATTTGGTAATGCGCGTAAGTGAAGCTCTCATCCTAATGCTTATGGATCGACATTGCTAGTCCTCGTAACCTCGTTTCCTGCCCTTTTTATTTATAAGAAATTGTTTTGCAAAGAATTGATCAACGTGACAAAACATCTTTCACCAAAAGTTGATTTTTGATTTTTATTGAAACTGGTTCAGCTGCAAGAACTATAACTAATTACTCTAAATGAAAGTAGAAGCAAGAACTAGAAAAAAAAATCGACAGATTGAAAGAGGGAAAAGTGTCAAAAAAGTTCTAAACCTTTTGTATTTGTGCTAATTTAGTCCTAAACCTTTTTTTTTGTGTCAATTTAGTTCTAAACCTTTTGCATTTGCATCAATTGAGTCATAAACCTTTTTTTGGTGCTAATTCAGTTTTAAACATTTTGCATCGGTACCAATTCAGTCATAAACCTTTTTACATTTGTGTCAATTTAATCTTAAACCTTTTTTTTATGCCAATTCAGTCCTAAACCTTTTGTATTGATGTCAATTCAGTCATAAACCTTTTTTTGATACCAATTCAGTTGTAAACCTTTTGTATTGATGCCAATTCAGTCATAAACCTTTTTTTGATATCAATTCAGTCATAAACTTTTTGCATTGGTGCCAATTCAGTCATAAACCCTTTTTTGGTGCTAATTTAGTCATAAACCTTTTGCATTGGTGCCAATTCAGTCCTTCGACACGTGAATAACTATTAGCTAGAAGAACTAAATTGGCACCAATGTGAAAGGTTCAGAATTGAATTGGCACAAATGCAAAAGGTTTAGGACTGAATTGGCACTTGAAAAAAGGTTTAGGACCGAATTAGCACAAATGCAAAAGGTTTAGGACTGAATTGGCATATATGCAAAAGATTTAGGACTAAATTAGCATAAAAAAAGGTTTAGGACTAAATTAGCACAAATGCAAAAGGTTTATGGACTTTTTTGACGCTTTTCTTGATTGAAAGATCCAAAATTTATGTTGATGACCCTGTGATACAACGTTCAGCGAGTAATTCAAGTAAAACCTTGCTTAGAGAGAGAAATCCTGAAATTCAATATTGATGATAATGTTCTGTTTTTTCAAAAAGAACCCTAAAATAAGCTTATATATATCCCTAAACCAAACCCTACTAGGACTATAAAGCATAAAATATCAAAATTATAAAACTGCCCTTAAAATTAAAATAAAAAATATTAAAATAATAGAAAAACCCATGTAAACGATCCCAAATCACTAAAATTTATTATTAATCAAAGCCAAAGGTAGTGAGTTATGTTCAGATTTCGCCGTTTTGAATCTTGACTTAAAAGTTCAAAGACTCTTTTTATTTTTATTTTTTACATATTTAAATGAGTCCAATCCAATGTCATCAACCGGGTCCTATTTCTAATAGTTTTATAATCGCATCATCGTTTTTCGAGCCTTTTGTTTTAGACTTAATAACCGCTAAATCCAACCCTAAAATCGTCCGAAAATAACGCATCACTAATAAATTTTGCATCATTCTCCTCCACTTGAAAAGAACTCTTCCTCGAGTTAAAATCAGGATTTGGATATAACGGCTTTGTGGACTTATGAAATGGTGATAAATCAGCAACATTGAAAGTGTTAGATATGCCCATACTATGTGGAAGGTTTATAACACAAGCATTACTGTTGATGTTCTTGCTGATAGTGTAAGGCCCACACTTCTTTTGTTGCAATTTGCTATAATATCCAACTTGTAATCGTTTTTTATGAAAAAAAACCATGACCTGATCACCTCACAATGGACTCTTCTACATGCTTCCGCCTTTGCTTATTTTGGGCTGCAAATGGGTGTCACGGTGCAGGAAGCCTTTATAACTCCAGCGTTAGCTTCCTCTAGCTTACGAGCACCGACTTCATGATGCATTTCCACAATATGTTTAGCCATATGATCCACTGCTACACTCTTATCTATGAATTTTTCTTTTGACCAAGTCAAAACGCACTCACTAAATTCAAAGTATCTTCGAGGCTCTTTTTTATAAATAAATTTTTGTGGCAGTGTAAAATTTGGCAACCTTTCAATAAAACTATAAACTACATTATTATAAGTAAACTTTGCACGAGAAGATAAAGCAACATCCCACTGCTTTGGCTAATCTCTACAAATGATTCTCCTTCTCCTTTTAATTAAGTTTTTAGTATCGTAGTTCTATTAACCACCTCTATTTGCCCATCGATCTTCACTGATTTAATTGAATTGCGGGACGAGTTGAATATTTTTTTCCTTTTCTTTCAATCAAGTGAGTTCAATTTTGCATCTCAAATGGATCAATGTTGCTGAAATTCAAAGATGAATTAAATTTTCAGTTTTACAAAGTCCCATAAAAAATGCCCTAGAAATTTGCTGTCCCTATCCCCACGAATTTTTTATGAGGTAATAGACTTAGAGACATCGTGCAAAAACTAAACCACCTCCTCCTTTGCTTTGGCTAAACAAATGAATAACCTGGCCCACACTTATTGCATTCAAAGATGAATTAAACAGTTTTTTACAAAGTCCGCTTAAAATGCCCTAGAAATTTGTGTCTTTCTACAAGGAATGAAGTGCACTATCTTGGAAAATCTATCTTGGAAAATCTGTCGACTACAACAAAAATAGAATCCACACCTCTTTGTGATCGTGGCAAACCAAGCACAAAATCCATGGACAAATCCTCCCATATATTGTCAGGAATAGGTAATGGCACATACAGACCTGTATTCTTAGATTTCTCCTTAACAATCTGACAAACATAACACTTTTGTACATACCTGCTGACATCTCTACGCAATTGGGGCCAGTAAAATCGCTCCCGGATTGTAGCAGTAGTTTTATCAAGACCCATGTGTGCAGTTAATCCACCATCATATAAATCACGAATTACCTTATCTCGTAATGATGTTTAAGAAAGGCAAAGCTAGTTTCTACGCATTAAATAGCCATCCTGCACATAAAATTCTTGCATAGGTTGGTTGACTAGCAGCACATGACTTCCAAATTTTCCCAAAGTCATCATCATTTACATAACAGTCTGTCAGCTGCTGAACCCCAAGATATCTTGGCTTAATGTAATCGACAAGCTAGCTCTCCTACTCAATGCATCTGCTACGACATTATGCATATCTGACTTGTGCTGTAATATGAAAGGAAATTTTTGCAAAAATTGACACCATTGCGCATGTATATCTTTACTAATCATCTTTTGACTATTTAGACACTTTAAAACTTCATGATCAGAATAAAGGACGAATTCTTTTCCAATCAGATAATGCTCCTAGGTCTTAAAAACCCTTACGACAGAATAGAATTCTTCATAAGTGCTCCACTTCTGCCTCGTCTCGCTAAGCTTCTCATTGAAATAACAAATTGGTTTGCATTCTTGAGACAAAGTAGCTCCTATACCCACTCCACTGGCATCATAGTCCACTTCAAACAGTTTATCAAAAATCAGGTAAAGCAAGAATAGGTGTAGTATATAACTTTTCCTTCAGAATAACAAAATTATTCTCTGCTTTCTCTCCCCATAGAAATTTTCCTTTCTTCATACATTCAGTAATCAGGGCTACAATAGTACTAAAATTCTTAATAAATCGTCGATAGAAGGTAGCCAACCCATGAAAACTTCTAATGTCAAAAACTGTTTTAGGAGTCGGCCACTCTCTGATTGCTCTTACTTTCGCTTTATCTACCTCTATTCCTTCAGCAGTAATAATAAACCCAAAAAATAACAGTTTATTAGTTAAAAAACTACACTTCTTAAGATTAACATACAGCTTATAAATCTGCAAAACTGTCAACACCTCCCTTAAGTGCATCAGACGATCCTCCTCAGTCTTACTATAAATCAGGATATCATCAAAATAAATTACAACGAATTTGCCAATAAAAGATTTCAAAACCTGATTCATAAGCTTCACTAAAATACTTGGAGCATTCGAAAGTCCGAAAGGCATTAGCAACCATTTGTACAATCCCTCCTTTGTTTTGAAAACTGTCCTTCACTCGTCTCCAGGCCGAATCCGAATCTGATGGTACCCATTCTTCAAATCCAGCTTCGAGAACCACTTAGCACCGTGCAACCTATCCAGCATGTCATCCAATCTCGGAATTGAAAACTTGTAATCCACGGTTATTTTATTAATGGCTCTGCTATCTACACACATCCGTCAACTCCCATCTTTCTTAGGAGTCAACAAGGCCGGAACAGTACATGGGCTCATGCTATTCTAAATGTGCCCCTTTCGCACCAACTCATCCACCTTCTTTTTTAGAATTTCGCTCTTTTTAAGACTCATCCTGTAGTGCGGTAAATTAGGCAGGCTAGCACTAGGAATTAAGTCTATTTGGTGCTGAATATCGCGCATAAGCGACAACCCATCTGGGATCTCCACAGGCATCAGCTCACTAAACTCCTTCAATAAAGGCTTAACTGATTTGGGCTGCTCCTCTACTTGTAATTCAGCCTCTGGCTCAAATGCCTGTTTTATTATTAATGCGTAAATCTATTGAGTCTCCTTAATCTCAGCTTCAAATTTCCTTGTAAGGGTAAGGAAATTATTTTTAGCAGCTTGTTTTCATTTGTTCTTCAATGGCAGCAACATGTACTTCACTCTATCTTTCACGAGGTTATACTGATTGCTCATTCCCGAATACTGTACATCTACATCAAATTGCCACGGCCTCCTAAACAACACGTGACATGCATCCATGTCTACCACATCACAATACAGTTTATCATGATATTTTCTAATGGAAAATGGAATTTTACATTGCTCAGTCACTTGAATGCTTTCCGCTCCAGATTTAATCCACCATAACGTATAAGGTTTATGATGCTTCTCCATGGGTATTCCTAGCTTCTTCATTGCCTCTTTCCCATTCTTCATGCTTCCACTATTAATAACCACAGCAAATATTTTTCCCAGAATAGTGCACCTAGTTGGGAATAATTGATGGTGTTGCAAATCATCTTCCTATTTTGGGGCCAACATCATCCTACGTACCACATAATTTACTTCCCCTTCTTCATTTTCAAAATCGTCTTCTTCACCATTTAACTCACAGCTATATCCATCTTCTTTCTCATCTCTCGCTACCACGTTTACGGTTTTCTCTAAAAGCATTCATTAGATCGGTGTTCAGGTTGATTACACCTATAGCCCTTTATTGCAACTGGTTTAGCATAAAGGTTAGGGTTTGCAGTTTTCTATGCTTGCGTTTCCTTATCCCTCGGCTCGTTCATAAGACACCTTTCTAATGTCTTATCTTCTTGATTTCGTTTTAGGTTGTTGCGGTTGTTGAAGCCGCTCTTCTCTATTGAACTGCTTGAACTGCTACCTCGATAATTTTCGTATCCTCTTTTTCCCTTGTCTTGCTGCATTAATTCTGCCTTTATCGCCATATTCTTCGCTTCAGTTAAATTTTGTAGAAACTACACTCCAATTTTATCTCAAATGAAGGGTTTCAAACCATCGAGATATCTTACCATCTGCTGTCCCTCCGTCTCCGATAGATTATTTCTCTCCGCCAATCTCATAAATTTGACCGTATACTCATGTACAGTTTGATTGCCCTCCTGGCAACGTTAGTACTGTTGGAACATAATTTGTTCATAGTTGGGTGGAAGGAGCTCCTGTTTCAGCAGTCTCCTCATTCTAGTCCAAGTTCAAACTCTCTCTTTCCCTTCTCGCTCCCTCTTATTCTGTAATCTCTCCTACCATGCAGACGCACCCCCTTAATCTACAGGTTACTAATCGCACCATTTTCTCACCAAGAGTTCCATTTAATCGAAAAATCTATCTATATCAGCAATCCAATCCAGAAATTCTTTTATGCACAGACTTCCATTAAAATAAGGAATATCGACTTTCAATTTAAAGTCATTACCTTTGCAATCGTCATAATGTCGTTTTCCATCTCTCCTATCATATCATCTTTGAAATCCTCCATGATGATGTCTGTCGCCATAATCAACACGTGTCTCATCAAAACAATTGTTTTCTTCTTCTTCCGAACTCTCTGAAAATAGAGGATTATTTTGCCTGCGGACAGAAATAGGCCTATTAACAGTATCACCGCAAGCAAGATCTACACCCGGTCTTCTGCCATTTCGCCGATTCTGGTTCACATCAACACCGAGAACTTTGAATCAATTTGTTAAGACGAAAACTTTAATCGATTCATTGATCCAGCGTTCCATTAAACGTTGCTCTAAACATTGCAGCATATCGTCCCCAAGGATTGGAGCTCCAATCTCCTGATCATCGTCACGAAGACCACCCCTAATCGCCATAGGCTTTGATACCACCTGACGCAGCGTTCAGCGAGTAATTCAAGCAAAACCTTGCTTAAAGAGAGAAATCCCAAAATTTAATATTGATAATAATATTCTGTTTTTCAAAAAGAACCTTAAAACAAGTTTATATATCCCTAAACCAAACCCTACTAGAACTATAAAGCATAAAATATCAAAATTACAAAACTGCCTTTAAAATTAAAACCCATAAAAATATTAAAATAATAGAAAAAAACATGTAAACGATCTCGAATCGCTAAAATTTATCGTTAATCACAACCAAAGGTGGTGAGTTGTGTTCAGACTACCGTTTTGCTTCAAACGACCGAATTTGAGCTCGATCCGATGTCGTCAACCGGGTTCGCCGATTCTAGTTGCATCACCATTTTGCCTTCCCTTTGGACTTCTACTTGTTCAACCGGCCCAAAAACGCACCATTAATAGATTCTGCATCAGTGTTTAGTGAGCAATTCAAGCAAAACCTTGCTTAGGAGAGAAATCTCGAAATTCAATATTGATGTTAATGTTCTGTTTTTCAAAAAGAATCCTAAAACAAGCTTATATCTCCCTAAACCAAACCCTACTAGGACTATAAAGCATAAAATATCAAAATTACAAAACTGCACTTAAAATTAAACCCATAAAAATATTAAAATAATATAAAAACTCATGTAAACGATCCCAAATCGCTAAAATCCATCGTTAGTCATAGCCAAAGGCGGTGAGTTATGTTCAACCGTTCGCTTCAAACGACCGAATTTGAGCCCGATCCAATGTCATTAATCAGGTTCGCCGATTGTAGTCGCATCACTGTGTCGCCTTTCGTTTGGACTTTTGCCTATTCAACCGGTCCATAAACGCACCACTAATAAATTCTACATCACCCTAGATCCCTTTTAGAATGATTCAACTTGGCTTTATATAGCCTATTATAAAGTGTAACTGCTCACAAGTGGTTACTATTTAAATTAACAACTACAACCGCATAGTCATGACTTTGGGCTCCATGATCGAACAATACTCTTATATGTAAGTAGTTACAACTTACAACTCCTCAGTTGCTACTGAATTCAATAGTCAAGCCGCATCTTCTCTTTGGCATCTTCACTTTGTCTTTAGTTTCGTATCCGGCACTTATCTAGATTTTGTTTATGTATTAGTAATTGCCATCGTAGCTATATCATGATCGTCAATAATCATGGTCATCAACAAGCTTCTATGCCATGGATAACTCATCGATAATATAATTGCTTAACACCAAGCTCTATATCGGCATCATGTTGATTGAAAATATCATTTTTTTGTGTCAATATAGATATATGGCATCATGTCAATTGAAGAAATTTGATTATTTTTTGGTGTCAACAGAAACCCTGCAATATAGAACTATGGCGATCTTTGGCAAAAAAAATTAGGTGTGACAAATGGCAATGCAAAGACACACCGCTTTTTAGGGCGGTTTCAAGTATCCTTGGTACCTGAAGCAAACTGAACATGATGGTTGCTTGCTTATTGTGACCCGAACCGTTCCTCGAGCCGCACAAATCCCAAACCGAAAACACGGTTTGATTCGGATCGGGTAGGGTTCTTCTCTCCTTTTTTCCCCTCCTTTGCGTACTCCCTTCTCTCTCCATGGCCACTCTCTGGAATAAACTAGGACTTTTGCACTGACCTCCTTCCCCTTTCTCTGCTTCTTCACGAACTACCATATGCCTTCACAAATTGATTCTTTTTTCACTGCCATGCTTGAAAATATGTCTCGAGTTTGAGCCTGAAAAAGAAAAATTTCCTAATTCAAGTATAACAATAAAATTGACAGAATAAGAAAATAAATCTTCTGTCAATTTTATGGTTCCATTGCTTGCTTCCGCAACATTAGTCGCACTATAGCATTTGTCCCTTGCCCTTGGTGTTGCCGGCAACCCCGCGGCCCACCTCCGAGCTTGACAGCAAGAACCGAGCTGCATAGATTCATCTCTCACATCTTTCTCCTTCTCCCCATTCGACCTTGGATTAGGGTCAATACGAGACGTCGACATAATTTCGACTTAGATCTGAGTCCGAGTTGATCCTCGGTCAAGCTCTACTGAAGGCGAGTCTCAGATCTCAGCATGTTGTGGTCACTAGAGAAAGGGAGAGAGATTGCCTTAGTGAAGGCTTGGTTAGAGAGAGTAAACAAGAGAGAGAGGGGTTACGTGGTTTTGGACATATTAAAGAGAGACGAACTCTGGGAAGGGATGAACTCTGGAAAATGTGAAAAGATTGCTGTAGTATTGCTTTTGGGGTTGGAGTAGTCAACTCTAGGAAGCAATGAACCGAAATGTGTTTTGGTTCAATTCGATTACCTGACCGGAATCGAACCGAAATGCCATGATACCCATTTTTTTTTCCCTATTACCAGACTCGAAATGAGACCCAAACTGAAAAGACCCAAAATTTTCAGTTCGCTTCAATTCTATTTGGGTATTTTTGACACCCTTGCCGCTTTTCTTCTTCCTCGTGCTCAAAGGCCTAAGAGAAGACCATTTATGGATCCACAATGTTGGAAAGGTCCTCATTCCCCGCCATTAAAAACCATCAAAACATGGAGTTCACAATGAAGTATCAGTGGCATCTTTGGCAAACGAGAGAGTTGTGATGAATAGCAAGGCAAAGACGAACTTCTTTTCTTCTTCCTCATGCTCAAAGGCCTTAGAGAAGATCATTTACTGAAAGAAAAAAAGAAGAAGAGAGAGAATGACTCAAAAAATCCACGCGGTCTGCCTAGTTGATTGAGGCATTGAGGAATTACCAGCTCAGCGACCGAAAATCACTTATTTAAATATTATCAAACTGCACATAAACTACCCTAAGTTAGGACCACCTGCATGAGTCAAAGGTCCGAACTTAACTGGCTTGTCGGATTTTATAGGATGTATCGTAAGTTTTCAGATAGTCACATATTTGCGTATGTGCATTGGTGTTACGAAAAAAGTATACAAGAAAAGGAAAAAACCCTTCAACACCGAAAGAATGAATATGGCGATAAGCGCTTTCAAGCTTTGAATGCAATTTACACGCTAGATTAAGAGTTCCCATTTCTATACGAGAACCACTGGAAGAATTTTCCAGTTGTTTGGTTTGCTAAAAAAAAGAAACCATATTTGAAGCAACTGCAACTGTTCATGTTTCAGCTATTAACCCACGAGGAAAATGAAGAAGATGAGCCAAAAGCTGCGGTACAATCTTTTGCCTTGGTCACATATGCATCGCTGGAGATTTTAGAACAAAAAGGGTTTATGATCATACGATTTGACCCGTAACTATCTTCTGTACAGATTGGAGGCAGATGGGCGTCAAAGTTCTTACATTGGGCGTCGATAAGTATTGGCTTAGAGTTAGATTATCTGGACCAAGTTTCTGTGTCTGCATCACCTTTACAACATTCGAAGCATATACAATTGTCTCTGCTGTTTTTTTGGCACTTTCTGATGCATTTCATGCTTTCATTTTCATAAAGGAGTTCTTTTCAATATCTCTTTCGCGGGGGGAGCCAAGCCCCTGCATGTTCCCAATGGACCGGAACTGTGCAGGAGTTTTCCTCACTAGAAGTTTCGACATTTGAATTTTGGGCAAGCTTGGTCATTAACTTGCAAGGCCATCTCTAGTCTATCTTAGCCCCTACTCGATCTGATCATTCGGGTCAGAAATTTCAATGGTTGAATGCGATCCCATCTAGATCTCCCACGGAATGGGGTATTGAATATAAGACTGGAAGGGTCTGATTCAATAGCATGCCTGTCGAATTTTCTTGCCAGTTTCTTCTTTGGGATCGAGGCGATTGAATTTGGCTTAGTCACATTTCACCTTTGAATCCAGGTGGAATTCTAATAAAGTTTTCAGAACTTGCCAATGGTGTTGAGTTCGGGAGTTAGGAGAAAAGGCTGGGAATGAAAGTTTGAGTGGAAAATGAAGAAAACTTTGATGTTTTTGTGTGAATAGTGAGAATAGCATTTAAAAATCTTTCCTATTCTTTGCCCAATATTTCGTTCCTCCCCCTCGCAAATACCGTGCCAAGTGCCCCGTGTAGCTTTTAATTAGAAATGTCAAATGGGTGGATTTGGCTGAAAATGATCAGACTCAAATTAATCTTTTTAACTCGTTGCTAGTGACATATGCCCGACTTGACCCATATTTATTATAACACTTCCATATTTAGCACGATTTAAAAAACTTGATACCCGAATTGATGTGAGATTGCGAAGCAAGTAAACACGAGATTTGGTGAGGGCGAGAGAGAATGAAGAGAGAGTCATAGATGTGGGTTTAATGTTAAGAAAGTTATGAATCCATTTAACACCCGTATTATTTTAGAATTCACCACTCTAAATCGTTTGTCGAATATAACTAATTCATAAAATAACTCAATCCATTAGACATGAATTGACCCATTATGACAGAAAAATGCGACTTCCAATCTCATTATTTTCTCGCGACACCTCCTAATTAATCTTAATAAATCTTATTGATGCTTTTCAAGGTAGCTCAGCTTGGCTTAACATCTGCTCCAAGTACTCAAGGCGGCCCGGACAATCTGGCTCGTTTGCAGCAGTTGGTACTTGGAGAAGACAGAACAACATGGTGGGTGGGAGTAGGTTGCTCCTGCTTTCTGCAGTGGGGGAGCGTCCCAGCGTTGACTTCCGGCTCCTGCCCAGTCAACTTTCCCGGCCTTGTCTGCTTTCGCCTCACGCGCAATCCTCCCCTGCCTCCATGAGAAACTTCAACCCCCTATCCCTTTCGGCTTGGTGAACGCCAAGTCGCAGACGGCAAGTCCCTGGTCTCCATCCGGGACATTATTGTATGACCCAATGCCCACCAAACCTCGCATTATTCGGATTTCGGACCCGTCTAAAGGCGCAACCTTTGACTGTCAAACGAGGAACCGTACAGCAGCACCGGGCAGCTTCAGACTTTCAAACGCATGGACCCTTTTCGACCTTCCATCCACACACCGGGACGGACCCGTCGCTTTCGCGGGAGCCTGTCTTAATTATATCATCGCCCCTCCTCCCTCCGTTCCTGACCATATCTCTCTGAAAGTCTGAGCAAAGACCCTCTTTTTGTCCTTCATTCTTGTCTGCGATGGAGGTGGCTGCTCCTTCTGCTTGCGCGGAGAAGGCCATTGAATCGAGGGCTCTGGAGGCTCTGGGGAAAGGGTTCGACCTGACGAGCGATTTCCGGCTCAGGTTCGTCAAAGGGTGTGGCGGTGAGAGGTTGGTGGTGCTCGATGAGGGGAGTAAGAGGGACATCTTGATTCCTGGTGGAGGGACCATCAGGGGTGTTTCCGAGGATATTCGGTGCGATAAGGGGGATAGGATCAGGTTCAGATCAGACGTTCTTGAGTTCAATCAGGTAGATATTTCTGTGAAGCTTTACTTGACGTGTTCGCCAGTCTGATGTTCTTGAGAGCATGATGTTAATGATATGATCGAACCCTGTGGATAGGGATTGCAATTCTCGAGAACAATTTGTGCACGACTTGGATGTACTGAGAGAAATCCAAACTCGACATGGTTGACTTGATACAAAATTTGAATCGAGACTTTTTCATTAATTTTTTGAGCGGTGATACGAGATGAAAAGAATAACCGACGCGATTATGATGACGCTGCACGAATTGGCAGCCCTGCCTATGAAAAGTACAAGAATTTGAAGAAATGGATAGCTGTCTGCAAGTTGCGGTTAAGCTAATCATGTGCTGGTCATTAGATTCTTGAATCAATGCACGTGTGAAGTGAACATGAATTGAACTTTGCTTTTCGTGTTGTATCATGTGATGCACATTAAGTTCTGTGAAAAGGAAAAAATAATTGTGTGAATAGTCAATAGCTTCTTTGCTGAGATAAGTTTATGAAGGTTCTCTCCGTGTCCATGTCGTGAGCTATGATGTCCAGTCTGTATTATACCTATTAGAAAGGCTTCCGATGATGAAAATGGTACTAGAACTCACGAGTCTCTTCTCGCTCTTACTGACTGTTGAGTCAAGCTATCTTCTCAATGAGGATGGCCCTATTACTAGTGCTGCTAATTTCCTTGGGCCTCTCTTGTTCTATTTTGTCCTTCTCCACTTCTGTGTGACCTCTGCTTTCAGCCTTATCATAATCCATTACCTGAAATCGACTGTCTAAGCTAACTTCAATTGTATAGAATCCTTAAAAGATGGGGACCGAATCATGATATCTAGGTCTCTTCTTCCTTAGGTTTTTCTACAATGTGTTTTGTTTCACATTCCAGATGTGCAACTTGTGGCGGACAGCTCCTCCCTGCAGCCGAAGTTTGATCCATAGGTGACTTGAGTATGATAGAGTGTATTAGGGTGAGACATACTGTGTACAAGAGATTGAATATGTGCAGAAAATAAAGCTAAGAGACTTTGCTTATTTTTAAGAAAGCTGGAGTCTCTATATTAGAAATCATTAGAATAACTTGTGTCCGCGCAATATTTTAAATTTGTCCCAAGGCCATGAGTTGAAAGCACAATTGCAAGAGTGCAAACCAGTGAACAAATGACATAGAAGGAGAATCCTCTGGTGCTTTATCTGCCACTATGCAATGACTGGTCTAGACTAGACCTTATTGAACAAGCGCTTGGTGTCACCTAGTCACCGTGTAAGATGTTGCCATTTTAGCTGGCAATATAGAAAAGCTCAACCGCGCTATTTAAGGCAATTGGCGCTTCTGCGTGCATCTATAATTGGACAAAGTTTTGGGTCAACACCTTTCAATTTATGCCAATTAAGAAGATTAAAAAGATAGTCCTGCAAATTTTTGATCTGAATGGGAAGCGACTGATTTATCTTTAAAAAAGGAATGAAAAGATAAAGCCTGAAAGTTACGTGTTGGATTTAAATGTCGAGGATGTTTTGTTACGTCACATAAGGAACAAGAAGAGATAACTGGGGACACTCGGAACACTTTTGCTGTCTCTTTGCAGAGAAAAAAGATGAAGACCTCCAAAGACACAGATAAGCTCAGACAATAGTTTCAAATCCCAAATAATTAGGGACTGCCATAGTAGGAGATCTGCTGGTTCATAGTCCAGAATTGGGTTGGTTTCATTTGGACTAGAGTTACTTGAACAATTTCCCCTCTTCATCTTCACTTAGAGATGTTGATGGGAGACTTGTTAACATTACCTACTGAGTTCATGTCGTTCCCGCTCTTCAATTTCGCTAATTAATACCATTGACTTAATATCTCTTGTTAACCTCTCTGTTTTTCTTTCATCATTGGTGGGGGGAGAAGAATTTAATATCTCTGTTGACTCTCAAGTTTCATAGTGAACACACAGACTAATGTAAATTTTGGAAATTTGCAACTGGACTATATTTTTCTCGAATCAACTCTGATTGATAGGTTTCAATTGGTACATTTGATCATTATCTCATTGTTTTCGTGGATTTCAGCTATACAATTACAATTCCACAAGACAGATTCTCTGGAGTGTCCTTTCCTTTAACTTCTAAGACACTGGTATATAGACAAAATAGGTCTCACTAGTCACTATCCTATTGGATACTGTTCCTTTAATTGTACAAATGTTCTTGCTCATATTCAGAGGGAGGGAACGAAAAATATACAACAGCATGTTCCTGTGTATTTCAATTGTACTTACCATATAATCCAAATGTCTTTGGGTTTTGGTGTACAATGTATGGTGGCATCATGACTTGCAGCTGTTTTTGTTTTTTTAATAGCAATGTTAGTTCACTCAATAGATTTTCACATGCCTCTGTCCCAGCTGCTTAGCATTTTAGCACCCTTACAAGCTGCAACTTGAGTTTTTCTTATTGGTTCTGCCATGTTCTTTCAATGTAGATGTCGGAATTACTTAACCAGAAATCTTCTCTACAAGGGAAAATACCTTCTGGCTACCTTAATGCCATTTTCGAGATGAGTGGCGATTGGCTTCTTGATACTGCGGACACCAAATATCTCGCTCTTGATGGCTACTTCATTTCTTTGTATTATTTGCAACTAACATCGTCCCCCCTGGTGTTGCAAGAAAAAGTAAAGAAGTCAGTTCCACCGCGTTGGGATCCAGCCTCATTAGCCAGGTAGCTGTCACTTGCTCAAGAGACAAAAAAAATTGCGTACTAGATGTTTCCCATGAAAAATTAGTTGCCAGCAGCATTTTCTGCTTCTTTTTCTGTATTTTCTGTCGGTGGGCATGATTATAATTTGTATGCAGGTTCATCCAGAAATATGGGACACACATTATAGTTGGGATGGCCGTTGGAGGTCAAGATTTACTGTGTGTAAGACAGAGACATACATCACCGATATCTCCTGCTGATCTTAGAAGGAATCTGCAGGATATTGGAGATATTCTATTTTCAGATGGAAATAGTTCATCCCTGATACAGAGGACAACTAGAGATGGCAAGCATAAAGTATCTATTTTTGTCCCAACAGTAGATTTATGCTGTGCTTATGTGAAGTTTTGATGGAAGCAACCGATCTTTTACAGGTGCCAGAGATTTTTAATAGCATTTTGCAGTCAAACACCGTGCAGTTAAGCAGCATTACAGAAACATCAAGCAAAGATGTAAGTGAGGATATTGCTAGCTATGTCTCTCTTCTACAGAAGTCTCCATCCAAACCTACAGTTTTTTATACTCTTTATTGATGTTAATTAGGGCCTCACCATAATTTGTTCAAAAAGAGGTGGAGATGCATTCTTGCGTAGTCATTCAAAGTGGCTTCAAACGGTGCCTGCCAAGCCAGAGGCGATCCTCTTTAAGTTTGTACCTATCACTTCTCTTCTGACTGGAATTCCGGGCAGTGGCTATCTGAGTCATGCAATCAACTTGTATTTGCGATGTGAGTGCTCTTATTTTGGGCCTACATGGGCAAGTGATGTTTTCGACTTGTGGATTGACTGACAATTGAATATGGTGCAGTCATCTGCATATATTGTATGTAACTGTGAATTAAGCTATTGTTCTGCTTTGACAGTGATGTGCATTGGTCATTTCTGAAAATTGAGTGCCTGAAGATTTACTAACTAATCTGCCCGCGATCCTGAATCTAAGAGACTGATCTCAGCTACAAAATTTCTCTAATGGTCAGTGAAAAGACCACTGTTTGCAGACATTGTTAGCTATAAGTGATTGAAAAGGACTTAACTAGAAGCATATGCCAATACCAATCTAGATTATGTACTCTAGGATCGCCCTTGCTCCAATTAGGGTCTGTACTTTGTTTTTCAACGTAGTTGGTTGTGACAATTCACTTCCCTTTTGATCAGACAAGCCTGATCCTGAAGATCTACAATACTTTTTGGAGTTTCAAGTGCCAAGGCAATGGGCTCCAACATTCTGTGAACTGCCTCTCAGGCACCAGAGGAGAAAGGCATCTTGTCCTTCACTGCAATTTAGCTTCATGGGTCCAAAGATATATGTCAGCTCCACCCAGGTAAGTGTTCCGGGAGATCTTACCTCAGATAAGGGCTTTATTCGCAAAAGACTTGTTGTATGGGCATAACTACTTGATTTGTAGAGTTACACTATGCATCGTTAGATCAATCATGATAGATTTCGTTATTAGCTGATCCATATCTTTATTTTTTTTGAGAATCTCTACCCTATCTGCAAGGCTTAATGTTATTTTTTAGCTTTGGCATTTTCCCCATGCTTCTTCATTCCACTATCAAGACTCATTCCATTGTGTCCAGGGCACTCTCTTATTTCCTAAGAACTTCTTTGGCCAGTCTTCGACATACCAAGAGATAGCATTTCGCATATGCTCAGCATTACCCTCCTTAGCCCATCTATATTTTCCTACCCATGTTCCTTATTATTGCATCAAATATTTCTTCTTGAAAAAATATCATAATTTCAATTTTTATGTCAGTAACATTTTCTGGCCTTTTGTAATAAAAGTTGATGAAATTTAGTGGTCTATAAAATGAGATTGTTCATTATGATTTTTTTTGGGACAGGTAACTAGCAATCTGAAGCCGGTGGTTGGTCTACGCTTATACTTGGAGGGAAAGAAATGCAACCGTTTGGCCTTGCATTTGCAGCATCTCTCGAGCCCTCCTCACGTTATGACCTCTGCACCATCAAATATCGCCATCGACAGGCCCCCTCGGTGGCGAGGTTCTGATGAATCTGACTCTAGTGGCCAATTTATGGAACCAATAAGGTGGAAGTCATACTCTAAAGTGTGCACATCGGCCGTTGAGTATGACCCCAATTGGATGGAAGGTGAATCCAGCGGCGTCTTTGTCGTGACTGGAGCTCAGCTTCTTAACAAAGGGAGCTGGCCAAAGACGGCGCTTCACCTCCGCCTACTCTTCTCCTACATACCCAACTGCACCATCCGGAAGAAGGTGTGGGCCACAGCACCGCAGACTGCTCACAAGTCCGGGTTCCTTGCAAATATCAGCACTACATTTACCTTCACTCAAAAGAGTTTTGCCGGTGCAGATAAAAGGGCACCACCTCAGCTCAACTCCGGTGTGTACCCGGATGGACCTCCTGTGCCAGTTAGAAAAGGGAAGCTTCTCAAGTATGTGGAGACGGCTGAGGTGGTGAAGGGCCCGGAAGATGCTCCAGGGCACTGGTTGGTAATAGGGGGCAAGCTAGTGACGGACGGCGGTAAGATAGGTTTAAATGTAGAGTTTGCATTGTTAGACTATCCCTAGGTTTCTACCATTCTTAATGTACATATTTGATTTAGATGAATGGCTTTAATTGTTTTGTCTTTTGATTTTTTCCTAATGAATGCGAGATGCTTGAGTTGAATACACAGAACGAGATTGCTATACGCGATTCCCTTGTATAGACATAAATAACAAAACACTGCAATTTACACCTTATCCAAAATTCATCTAGGACCTTTTCTGCTATTGCGGTTGAATCGGTCTGGAGTGTCATTTTTGGTCGTCCAGTGCTTGTGGTTAGAGACTCAGAAAGACGGGTGATTCTTGCCATTCTCTTGGCATGCCATTTAAATCAATATAAGTTAGAATGAATAGGTGAATCATGCCTAGACCTACATGGATTTTAGTAAAAAAATGGAGAAATTTGTAGGGGACACTAATGTGGTCTGACCAGTCAGGAGCTGGGTTTGAAATTACCTGACGTGCTATGAATAATTATTTCTTCTTGCTTGGTCAAAGGCAAGAAAAAGTAGAATGCAACATGGTGAGAGATGGGAAGTTTCGTCTGGATCGGTACTAATTGCTCGTGCTAAAATTCATGCATCACTACATGCAATATGTGGGAAATTAACACATCTGGCTTTGATGTAGTCTCACATAATGATCGATTATCAGTCTTTACTCATGTGCCAGATCAGGTTGTGTACTCAATCATCTTTTCCCAATTTTCGTGGACGCTTCGCATGGGCACGGGCACGGAATGCCCAAGAATCACTATTATTTACGCCTCCAATGAAGCTTTATGCTTAAACCTTCCTGCCAGTTTTAATCTGCGGAGTGGATTATACAAGCAGATGGTGCGACGGACGGCAAACCTGTGTTCTTTCATTCATTCATTCATTAATTCTTTCTTTCTTTCACCGATACCAAGGCCATGCTTCTCATAATTAGATGACTTTTTGCTAGATTGAAGTTGCGGGATCGGGCCCTAAATGACCAAGCGTTGCACTATAATGCGCTGCATCTTTCCTGTAACAGAGGATTGATACAAGCATGTGTAGGCGAACCATTGTCGATTTTATACATTGAATAACGGCAGAACTCAGTAGAATGAGTCTTCTAGCAGGATATGCAAGTAATTGTGTTAGAAAGTCTAACCCAAAAGCTTAAACTTTAGGTGGAGAGAGACCACATGAATATAAAGAGCATTTATGATCCATTGTCAATCGATGTGGGATAATTCTTCAACACCCCCACTCACGTGCAAGTCAGATTATGAGCAACACATGAAATTTGGACATCGCACATTCACTTGAAATTTTTACCACATATTCGCGAAAGGGATAACATTAGCTCTGATACTATGTTAGAAAATCCAATCCAAAAGCTTAAGTTTTTAAGTGGAGAAAGACCACATAAACATAAAGAGCATTTTGGACCCGTTGTTAATCGATGTGAGATAATTCTTCAACAGCTTGTTTTCAACATGCATCCTGTTGAGCCATTTACTTTCTCTTATGATCATGCTTTTTAAGGCTTTTGAATCCGTCTCCTTTCTTTAATCAGAACGAATCATTTATCGTCAAATAATCAGAGAGTTTGGAGTTTGGACTACCGGCGTTTTGCAGTTGGATGGAGAAAGTACTGTGAAGAGTGTTAAACCCAGAGCCCAGAAATTCCCTTACATCATATATCCATACCAGATATTTTATTATTTCTTTTGGAATATTTCAGAGCCTTGACAGGAACAGACAAAGTCCAATCACAGGAAGAGAAAGCAATTTCAGCGGCTTTTACCAGCTGTTTCACATAACTATTCATTAAAAAGGTATACTAGAGCCCACCAGATAGATGGTCATTGCCAATTCTTTCTGATTTCGAAGTAGTAGCTGAAGTCCATGTAACACTTCCCTTCATCATCCACAAACTGCAGAAAGCCACATGAATCAACAATGAATGAACACAAGGTAAACCCAAGAAGGAAGAGAGAGAGAGAGAGAGAAATATCTGAATCAGTTAAAATACATATTCCTGAAACCAGTGTCTTGGTGATTGAACTTCATAAAAGTTACCTTAGTTCTGACAAAATAAGAGCCTCTGGCAAATAGACCGCAAGGGATGATCTGTTCCTCCAATTCATGTGTGTACGGTTCTTGCCTGGGACTGAAAGTCCCAATCATTATTTTGGTGTTCTCCACTGTCATCATCATTCGGAAAAATTGAACATGATTTTAGAACATCAGAAGCGAAATACATTTTGTGACGGAAATTGAGCTGTTGTTTCTACCTCTTATGCCAGTCTTCCAGACAGTGTATGCGTACTTGAGGCCGGACACGGCGCTATTGAAGACGTTGAATGAGAATTTCGTGCGGTACTGCGATCCTTCCTTGAGCGTAAAGAGACTGCGCTTTGGGTTGTTTGAAGCAGCCATTGAAAATGGCAAGTTAACGTCCGGTCTTCCCGGGGATTGGATCAAAAGGGTCAGTATCTTCACTTCTGGCGCATTATTCCCGACTTCACCAGAACAAACAGAGAATCAGGTGAAATCATTTCAATTTAAATCGAAGGATCTTGGCTCTGTTGGAGTATGATCTCACTGTCAAAGAAACGCAGTTTCTTCCACTGACGATGTACTGAGTAATAGTTCCACAAAAGGCAAGGTTGCAAGGAAATACTCTATCTTAATATACATCAGCGACATTGGATCGACAACGAGTGCGCTAGTAACCACTTAAACGTACTCAAATGAACAGATTTCATGACACAATAGTGATTGCATAGAATGTGTACATAAATTATTTTCCTGGTGGTTTCTAAGTCAAAACCCGTTTAGGTATAAATATGTCCAGCTTAAGATATTGGAAAATGTAAATTACCCCCAAATTCAATGGCAGAGACATCCGCCCTTCCAAAGAGCTGTTCTTTCCATCTCTTCAGTCTTCCCTCATCCTAACAAAAAAGAACATAAACAGAAAAGTTGATACATGAGGTAAACAATTAGAGAAGTAAAGTGGCATAAACCATGTCAAAAATTAATAACCTTGTCCTTCTCAATTTGCTCCTTAAGAGAGAACTTTGGACCAGAATCTTGCTCTTCTTCAGACCTCAGCTTCCCATCGTCATCTTCTTCCTTGCGATCACTTCCTGCACGCACACCCCCATGCTCAATCTTCGCATCTTCGGCTTCGTCTAAACTCTGGAAAGCAGCGTCCTGAGGAGTTGGCAAGGCCAAAGTTCCCGCAGCAACAGTAGACATCTCCACTCCAAGTCTAGACCGAAATCAGCTATGTACTTGATTCTTGCTTTGAAGAACAAAAATTTGTTTGAGGGTTTTCAGCTCAGCCCCTACTTAAGTGAATGAGTGTGCATATATATAATACTCTTGGAAGGAATCAAATGGAGGGTATAAAGCTGGACCGTGATGATTTGAAGCAGAGTTTTAAAAACACGAGCAGAGGGAAAAAAGGGTAGTTCTAAATAGAAGAAAGGTGACTATAGTTTGAAGGAAACTAAAGTTTGCAGGCTAAAAAAGTGAGCTTTCGATTCACCATTACTACTTTAAATTTTTTTCCAACCCTGCCAGCAGTTCATGGCATGCCATTTCTCTCTAAGCAATTATGATCTGATGTGTTCCGCGGGAATAAAGTTTCGAAATGGTAATGATTGTGAGGGAAACATACAGAGCAGAGATAAAGGAGAGAGTGAAAAGTGTTCATTCCTGCTGCAGAGCATGGCGATGGAGACAAGAAACAGTAACAATTTTTGTCCACGCATTGTTGCAAATTTGACCGACAGTCAAAAGAACAGGAACAGATGATTAGCTCACAATGCAGCCGGTAATTGATACTTGATAGAGGGCATTGATGAGAGAGTTATGTTAGGGGATTCTAAGATTGATTTATGACTTAAATTTTAAGGAGCAATTTAACTGACATTAGGGCCTACTTTTATTTTTAGAATCGATAGGAACTAAGCTTGATGAGTCCAATTCTAGATGGAATCAGACCGAATTGATTCCAAGTTCCAGCCTTGGAGCTAGGGTCCCCCTCCCGCTCCATAGCCCGGCCATGGCAGAGCTTTGGCCAGGGCATTGAAAAGGGTCGCACGACTGTTGCTCGCCACTGGCGGTGGCGAGACCCTCGTCTTTTACATTGCATCTTCAATGTGATTATTTATTAATTTTGTCTATGATTGAACTTTTTTCCCTTAAATTTTGCCAACGGCTATGAATTGGCCTGAGCTTTTACACACGTAAATCTAAAGAGAGGCTTGCCACAGAAGACAGAAGAACCGACATACGCAGAACAATGATTTCCTTAACACTCAATGATTCGTGGCATGCGACATATCGATCAGGCGGGACGTAGACTCTCCCAAGAACTGACCCAAATACCATCATGAAATTCGATGGAGAAAACGGCTGCCTTTTTGAGAATTGGAGTGTGAATTACGCCTGCAAATCTCACGTTCACTTTAAATTTTTAGAGGATGGAATTGGTCTTCAATTGCTACCGATGATTTCATTTCAGGGCCTAAACATACATTTTTTTAATGTCTTTGATTGAGTAGACGCTTTAGCAACCATATTGAGGAAGTAGGTCGAGCTATATCATCAATAATGTTGTGAAAAACCATACACATGCCGGCCGCAGGGGTGAGCATGGTCCGGATTGGGCCAGTTCGCCCCCTAACCCTAGGACCAACTCACACAATGTTGGTCCTCAATTTTTGGAACCGAGGACCAACCCTATTGAGTTTGGGACCGAGGACCGGACTGACCCAATGGGTTCGGTCTGATTCCAGGGTCAATCGATAATTCTTTTGTTTCATTTTTTGTACTCCTTCAAAAGGCAAACCTACTATTTTAAATTACACATCCATCGACAATGCGGCGTTGTGCAACCAAACTATAAATACCAGTACATATTCAACAAATTTAAGATAAGACAACAATAGAAATTTCACACCAACTAAAAGCAAGAAACCATAAAAATGATTAAGACCGCTCATAGAGATATAGGGCATGATGGGAAGTTCATGTAATCATCTGTCAATAATACTTGTAACACCATTTGCAAAAACGTCTTCCTGCATTCGAGTGGGGCGAGCATCAAACGTGGCGAGCGTTGAGCGGTGAGCGGCCAAAGGCGAGTGGGGCGAGTAGGGAAGTTTTTTCTTTCGATTTTGGCAAACTAAAGACTAAAGAGAGAGGACAAAGAAGACTAAAGGGAACGAGTACTGGAGGAGGACGCCGTGAGGAACCTGTTGAATGCTGTTTAACGCCATGAGGAGCTGTTTCACTCCATTTCACTTGGGGTTCTCTTTAGAATAGATAAAAACAATTATAAATATAATATATACAGTCAAGGTTGGTCCGAGTTGGACCGACTCTAAAATCCCAGGATTGAGGACCAACCTACACAGTGCTGATACAGGGATCCCAGGACCAAGGGCTGACCTAATCCTCCTGGGAATCGGACCAAGACCGATGGGGTTGGGCTGGTCCAAGGTCGGTCCAGGGTTGACATTGGACAAATGCTCACCCCTAGCCGGCCGAGATGCTAACTCTGTCTTCTCCCTCTCTAACCACCTAACGCCCATTGGACTACCCCGAATCGCCATCGCTGCTATGTAAGCTACCACTAGCCGTCGAAATGACCACTGCCTTGGTTGATTGCAATGGGGAGGCAGTGGCGTTGGTGAGGGCCGGCGGTAGCAAACTGGTTGTGACAAGCGGAGGCCGGCACCGTGCTCATACTAGCTTAGTTGTTATATCCTACCCCGTGGACGAATACAAGGGAAGAGGGGAAAAAAGAAGCAGGAATAAACAGCGAAGTAGATCTTTAATCTTTCAAAGTTACCAAGGATATCAATCATATGAAGGGGGTAGTTATATTTTGAAACTTTTTAATTATATAGAGCATCTGAATATTCGGCTCCATCGATCTTCATGAATATCATGCACAGGGCGGTGCCCGTGTCCCTAGAATTGCTCAGAGTGAGAGACACTTTAATTAAAAACGTGGAATATGCGTATCCAAATTTAGTGTTTATCCATATAACCAAGTCTTTAAGATTTTTCAACGTCTTGATTTTACTAGATCTTCGAAAGCAATTATCTTTTTGTAAAGTGTATTTCGAAAAGATAGTTTTCCTCTCCTGCACTAGTCCCACATTACTCGCAAAGTCCTTTCTTGTTCACTGTATTATGCCGTGCTCTTGGGACTGGGTTGAACAAAGCGCATAGTTGGATTCATCTCCCCGAAAAAGCCTAGTTTATCATGATAAAATCCGGAACCTCTGTTTTACTTACTTTAATTATTCATTTCTTATTTATTATTGAGTTAATGCCACAAAAAACCCAAAACCGGTACACCTACGACAAAACACATGCAATTCATAAGGTTAATACCATGAAAAACCCCAAACTGAAGATGAGCATGGTTCAGGGTAGAACCTGAAACCAGATAATCGGACCAATGGAAACCTGCTCGATTTCAGGTTAGGATAAATTCTAGTTTCTAAAAATTGGAGAACCTATTTTGACAAGTAGGTTCTATGTTCTAGGTAGGTAAAACCTGGAATAAGTTTTTGTATGTTTCTTTGTCTATGTCTTTGTGCGATCTTGCAGTATTCCATGACGTCTAATGATGAGTGTATAATTTTAAACGACTAGTCTGAGCTTTTATTTTATTACTGAGACTTTTACTTTGTTAATATTTCGTATTCTTCGTGTGTCTAAATATAAATTGTGGCCAATGGATTATAATAGCAAGTAATAGTTATTAAAGGTGATGATTCACTGCAATCGTTCAATTAATAATAATTGAAACGTGGGTAGACCCTAGAATCTTTGACAGGAAAGGTTCTAGGGTATGCAAGGTAGGTTTCAGATTCTAGGTGGAATCTGTACAGAACCTGGAATCGCTCATTCCTACTCTAAACTAATGTTTTGGATCACCAAATATCTCAAACTTGTACACACGTTACCCATTTATCCCAAACTCGTTTTTTATGTCTATCATTCCTTTTACCCCAAACTCGTTTTTAACTAGGAGATTTTCTTTCTCAATACTTCCAATCGTTAAGTGGCCTGTAATAGGGCAGAAAAAGGCCTTCATATTAGCAACAATGATCAGAATTTAATACTCAACTTTAGCAAATGATACAAGAGGAATCTGAATACGTTGGAGAGAAGAAAGTGAATACTGATGTGTTTTTCTATCAAGCTGATAATCAGCACTATATTCCTAGGGCTATATTGAATGGATTCGGAGCCTAGATTGATAAATGGTATTCAAGAACAGTGAATATCCGGATCTCAACAATCATGAGAACATATTTGTGTCTGATCATGGAGGAGGTGCTGGGAATGATTGGGCCAGTGGGTATCATCAGGTTTGCTATTTTATTGTTTACGTGCAGTATTTGGTTACTGAGGTATGTTTTAGATGAGAAATTTCTTTGAGAAATGGTTTTTGGGATGGTAGCAGAGGTCCAGTACCTCCTTGTTTTTCTAATCGGTCTGCCTAAATCTGTACTACTTCTAGTGATGAAAGTCATATGAACAAGCCCACTCCATCAGCTTTCACTTTCATCTCTCTAACGTTTTCAGATTCCTGTTGTATGATTTGCTAAAAGTTGGCTTTATATTAAATTCTGATCATTGTTGCTATTAATATGAAAACCTTTTTCTGTCCTTGATTACAGACCACTTCACGGCTGGAAAATATTGAGAAAGAAAATCTCCTAGTTACTAACGAGTTTGGGGTAAATATGTCACGCATGTACAGGTTTGAAATTTGTAGTGATCCAAAACATTAGTCTGGGGTAAATTTATCACAAATGTATCAGTTTAGGGTTTTTCATGATATTAACTATATCAATTCTCACATAGACTTGCCATATCACCACACTACATCACCATGTGTCATTCACGTCAGTAAATTTAATTGTAAAATTTGACAGAAACTAACGGAATCATAGATGTACCGGTTTAGAGTTTTTTATGATAAAAATAATTAATTTAAAATAAATTTGTCATAAGTTTACCAGTTTAAGATTTTTCGTGTTATTCGCCCTCTATTAATTATTCTTCTAGCCTTTATTGTGCTAGTCGTTGCTTGCTTACTAGTCTTCCCGTAAAAACTGGCCTTTTTGCCCTTCTTGCTCTTTCTCTGTGGCTGTTTTCATATTTTTTGCTGTTCTTGCTCTGCCAAAGTAGCGCAGCAAACATTAATTAACAGGTCTATTGAACTTTGGAGGATTCGCACGTCTCATTTTCTACACATACTGAAAGCCGAAAATTGTCATCAAGACTAGTGCTTGCACATCCCGGACATTTGTCGATTCCGCATTTTCTTTCGGCGATTCTCGCATACATTATACGACAAGGTTAGCTTTCTTTTATCCCTCTGAACCCTATCTAATTCCTAATGGACATCACGTGCTCCTATAACCGTCAAAGAACGATATTCCTTTACCTTCTTACCATTCCTAACGCTGCCGACTATGTTTTGGTGAATCTGTCTTCGCACAGATGGCTCAAAACCCTAGTTACGACGAAAGAGCAGCGAAATGACTAAAAGGTTTCACTGATTTGCCATTCATGGCTAAAACTACATGACATATGGTACTTTTATATCCCTAACTACTTAGACAATAACATTTACTCGCATGCTACTCGCATCAGACATTTTCAAGGTCAAGGTCGAATTCGTTTTGCCTTTCCAGCTAATAAAGCTCGAAAGAAGTAGCGAGTCCCATTTCGAGTAAATCTTTTGATCCTTTTGAAAGTATAGCTCACGAGGTACATTGAATCATTTCATCACTTCTCAAATCAGTTAAAGTTTCTCCATCTTTTTGTCCCAAAATTCCTGTTAAAATCTCTGGTTTGAGGAGGAGGAAAGCAGTTTCACCGGGGAGAGAATCTTGGTGGTAACCTTTTCGTGGCGTTCATGATTGCTTCACATGCTTCTCATCATTGCGAGGTCATATAATATGATGATGATAGTAGATTGAATTTTCGTAATGTCCTGAAGGCCATCATTGCACGACGGTCAATCAAAGAACTTTTGTTTAATTATATCAAGAGAGAGAAGAGGAAGCATCAGCGCAAGTGTGCAGTAGTAATCATGATTAAGGAATGTGGTGATGGGTTGTTTAGTAGTTTAATCCGGATGGCTCTAACTTTTTTTTTTTTTATCGGTCTTACTCTATTTCTCATTACACACTCAGACTTGCGTTTTATCTCTTGCAGGGTGTGGGTGTTGAAACTCACATTTTAAACTACACGGCCCCACCCCTACCCTTGCGGAGATAGGGATTCGAATTTCCCACCTCCTTGAGAAGGGTGGCCACTGGGGTAAACCCCCGGTGGTTGGATGGGTCCAACCTAACTTGGCCCCAACCTCACCAGTCTCAAACGGCATTGCTTCGATTATCTTGAATATGTAAGCAAGACATTATGTTACAAACACGAAGAGCAAGCCTAAAATGGAGCAAGCAAACTATTATCTTTAAGGTTTAGGTATGTTTTTTCGATCAAAGCACGCATGAATGAATGCACGAATCGTTCTACTTGATATATTTTATGGTACATTGGTGTCTTCTATTCTATGTCTCATGAAACTTCGCAAAAAGTCTTAAATTGATGGTGTTGAAATAGTTTGTTTTGTTAGCCACGAAAATGGCACGCCCAAGATCACCATAATCAGAAATCAAGACATTATAATGGAGAAATTATCGATTCGCGTACCTGGTTTGGAATCCATCGAACTTGACACGGAATTTGCGAAGGTACATTGGTGTCTTCTATTCTATGTCTCATGAAACTTCGCAAAAAGTCTTAAATTGATGGTGTTGAAATAGTTTGTTTTGTTAGCCACGAAAATGGCACGCCCAAGATCACCATAATCAGAAATCAAGACATTATAATGGAGAAATTATCGATTCGCGTACCTGGTTTGGAATCCATCGAACTTGACACGGAATTTGCGAAGGTTTCCGAACACGAACTCAAGTGCTTCTCCCCTATCCCTTCGTTAGAATACTGGCCTAATGAGATTGCCACTTACGAGAAAAAAGTTCTCTCTAAATCCGTATGTGAGTCAAATTGTGCATCATCAGGTTAGGGAAGGGACTTGAGCTCTATTTATAAGTTTTCGATCACGGGCCCTCTCATTATGGGCCGTACTCGGCCCACAACAACCAGCCCCATATTAGACTGATTAAGAACCCATATATCTTACTTTTATTAGACCAAACTAATTCAGTTAATTTCAATTAATGAAGCCCACATTAGGAAATTCTTACATTCCCCCACTTGGGCAATATTAATTGAAATAGAACTGTGTGCGCGCCCTTATATTGGTCTAGAGATTATTCTTAATAGTCAATCCGATTCTATAAAGTCTCGAACACCGAATCATGGCGATAACTGCATGTACTCACGCAGAGCTTTCCATGGTTGCGAGTGCTTTCAACTTTACTGATATGGATTTAATATGGTAGTGTGTCAAATGGACAATACCTCATAATGAGTAATACTTCATATGTTGTCCATTTTGTTAGTCCAAATTCTCTCTCCTTAAGTGTCACAAAACCTAGTGTGTCACCAAAAAATATCTTCATGATTCCAACAAACCTGCATATGTCTTACCTTGATAGTTAACTATACTTTATGTGTAACAAGACATATCGTTAAGGCTAATATCAAGAATGCCCCATAGCTTGTACTCAAGGTTTACACAATGCCTCGAGATTTTCATAAAATATATGTACTCAACTTGATAAATTTATATTCACAAATACCTTATTGAATGCAAAAGAGTTGATACATATTCAAATATTACAAAATGTGACAAAATTAGATACAAACTTCATAACAGTAATATAAAACTAAACAGTTCCCACTAATTAACAGTATCCCATGATACTCCTAAGCCTATGTTCATAACATGTCGATCAAATACACAAGGGTGAAGGCTTTTAGTTAGCGGATCTGCAATCATATCATCTATTGAAATGTGCTCTACTACAATATCACCATTCTGAACTTTTTCCTTTATAGTCAGGTACTTGACCTCCATATGCTTAGACCCCTTGAGACCTCTGTTGTTATTAACAAACAACACTACAGAGTTATTGTCACAATACAACTGCATGGGCCAATCCACAAAATCAAATACGTCAACTCCTTAATGAGGTTCCAAGCCAAATTGTCTGAGTAGCGGCCGAAAAGCATGCTACAAACTCCGCTTGCATGGTAGAGGATGTTATTGATTTTTGTTTCTCACTTTTCCATGATACTACATCTCTTGCTAACTTAAAGATGTAACCTGTTGTTGACTTCTTTTCATCCTAATAGCCAGCAAAGTCTAAATCCGAATATCCAACTAGTCTGTAGGTCTTGAACATGTTTGTAAATCAGCATATAGTCTTTTGTCCTCTTTAAGTACCTCAAAACCTTCTTGGCAGCAACCTAATGATCGTATCCTGGATTTGATTGATATTTGCCTAGAAGTCCTATTGCAAAAGCAATATCTGGTCTAGTACATACTTGAGCATACATAATACTCCCAAGTGCACTAGCATAAGGTACATTCTTCATTTGGGCTTTTTCAAAATCTGAATGAGGACATTGTGACAGACTCAGCTTATCACCCTTACTGACAAGAGCAATTCCTGGCTTGCATTACTGCATGTTGAATCTTTATAAGATACGATCAATATATGCCCTCTGAGATAAATCCAATAGTGGGCGAGAATGATTCCTATGAATCTCAATGCCAAGGATAAAAGACGCCTCACCAAGGTCCTTTATATTAAAGTTCTTTGACAACATCTGCTTTGTCTCATGCAGTAAACTAAGGTCACTTCTCGCAAGCAGGATATCATCCACATAGATTATAAGGAAAATGAATTTCCTCCCATTGACCTTGCAGTATATACACTGATCTACTTTGTTCTCAACAAAACCAAATGAAGCCACAACACTATGAAACTTCAAGTACCATTGTTTAGAAGCTTGCTTGAGACCATAAATAGACTTTTTCAGTCTACATACAAGCGTACATGAATCATCTACCGCAAAGCCTTCGGGTTGCATCATATAGACTTCTTCATTAAGGTCTCCATTGAGAAAGGCCGTTTTAACATCCATTTGGTATAACTCCATATACCAATGTCATGATCACTCTGAAAGAATCTTTAGAAGAGACTGTAGAAAAAGTTGCTTCATAGTCTACTCTTTCTCTTTGAGTGAAACCCTTGGCTACCAATCTGGCTTTAAACTTCTCAATCTTTCCTTTAGAGTTCCTTTTAGTCTTATATACCCATTTGCAGCCAATGGGTTTATGACCTTCAGATAATTCAACAAGTTCCCAAACTCCATTATGCTTCATAGACTGCATTTCATATCTCATTGCATCCAACCACAGTTCCGACTGAGGACAAGAAACAACTTCCGCATAAGTCACTAGATCAGCCACATAACCGATATCGCAGTCTTACTCTCCTATATAGAATAAATAATCCGGTGATATAGCTGATCGTCTCTCCCTAATGGATCTCCTTACTGGAGTAGCAACAGCCTCATCCTACACCTGAGAGCCTTAAGAAACTTCATTAGGAGCTGTCTCGACAACAGGATACTAAACCTCAACAAGTTCAGTATGTGGTGTGGAAGTCTTCACAATTACCTGTATGGGATGAAATAAAGATATAACATTACCTACCGTACTATTGTCCTCAATAGTCTGTGAACAGCTACTTTCTTCGACCACATCAAATTTCAAAAACTTGTCTATCTGTGATTTCACAATTCTTGTGCCTCCATTGGAATTATAGAACCGATATTCCTTTGAATGAATGGGTAAGATACAAAATAACACCGAGTGGTTTTGGAGTCCAACTTACTTAATGTTGGATTATATAACTTTACTTCTGCAGGACATCCACAAACCTTAAGATGGTTTAAGCTAGGTTTACGTCCAGTCCACAACTCAAAAGGAATCAACGGAACAGCTTTAGTAGGTACACGATTCAGAATGTACAAAGCTATTTTCAAAACTTCACCCCATAGAAAATCAAGTAAATTTGTCTTAGTAATCATACTCTTCACCATTTCCATAAGGGTGCGATTGTGTCTTTTTGGTCTCGGGACTTCCAAGCATAGTAAATTGAGCCACTATCCTAGAATCCTCTAATTATTTGGCAAATGGCCCCTTAAGCTGTCCAGCATCGCCATGCTTGCCATAATACTCTCTACCTTGGTCAGATCTAACAACTCTTATGACATTTCCCAACTGTTTCTCGACTTCAGTCCGAGAAATTTTGAACTTGTTAAGAGACTCAAACTTTTTTTTAATCAAGTACAAATAGCCATATCGAGAATAATCATCAATAAATGTAATGAAACAAAAATTTCTACATAAGGTTGCCGTATAGGGTCCACTTATATCAGTGTGAATGACCTCCAACAGGTCAGAACTTCGGATTGCAGTTTTCTTCCTTATCTTGGTCATTTTACCTTTACAACAATCTACGCATGTCTCTAAGTCATCTTTAAGAGCAGGCAGGATGTTAGTCTTTATCAGCCTTTTTACTCTATCCATAGAGATATGACCAAGCCGTTTATACCACAATGCATAAGACTGTTCTTTAGGTAGTGGTATCTTAAAAATAACCTTTTTAGCCGTATATGCGACGTATATATCATTGGGAGACAAACACAATTTGTACAATCCGTTGGACATATAACAACACCCAACCTTATTTGAATTAAAAAACAAAGAAATAACATTGTTATTGATTTCAAAAGACTAGCCATACATGTCCAAACACGATACGGAAACTGAGTTCGGTCTAAATGAAAGTACATAAAAAGTGTCTTTCAACATTAATCTAAAACCAGAGTCTAGAATCAATATAACATCTCCCACAAATACAACATCAGCTTTCTCGTTGTTTCCCACAGTGAGTCTTGATTCATCCTGATTTGGCTTCTTTCAGTTTATGAATCCATGTATGGTAAACGCAACATGATTAGTTGCACCGCTATTGAGCCACCAAGAATTGGATGGTGCTTCTGATAGGTTGGATTCACAAATAAGTGCCAAAGAATCTTACCTATAGGCTCACGTTTAGACAACCAAGTTTTAAACTTTCTACAGTCCTTCTTTATGTGACTTTTCTTCTTACAAAAAAAAAAAACAATGGTCACCATCCCTTTTGAAGGATGTTTTCTTTGGACCCATATTGTTAGATTGACCGGTAGTGTCATGAGTACTTTTATAAGTATAATTTTTAAACTTCTTATCCTTCATTTTGTGGGAACTAGAAACATATAACGCTAGATGTCCTTTTTTTTTCTTAAGTTTATCTTCCTCTGCCGCCACCACCCTTGCTATCAAGTCATTCACTGACCAAGTCACATCTTGGGAATTGTAATTTGTCTTTATAATCCCAAAATCAGGTGGAAGGGTGTTCAGGGCTTTATGCATAATACAAGCATCAGGAATGGAAACATTAAGAGCTTGAAGCTTTGTCTTTAGATCTACCATCTTAAGGACAAAATCTCTAACCCCAGCAATACCATCATACTTCATATTGAAGAGCTTTTGAAGAAGTGTACTAACTTCAGCATTAGATGAAATGCAATTTCTAGTTTCTAAGGCTGTCATCATTTCCTTAACAGTACAGTTAGCTGGCAAACCACTTTTTAAGTGTTCTTGAATGAATTTCTTCATTGTCAATAAGCAAATCCGATTGCTCTTTTCCTAGGCAACATAGTTCGTTTTCTCAGCTTCAGTACTAGTGGCCGTGATATCTGTCGGCTTGTCGTTTGTAAGAGCAATGTAAACATCTGTCAGCTCCATTCCAAATAGAAAATCCTCTTTCCATTTATTAAAGTTCAACCCAGTAAAGACCTCAATGAAAATGGAATTGCCGTTTACAGAAAATGTGACTGAAAAATAAACAAATAATACAATTAGCATCATGTGAGTACTTATCCAGAGAGTTACATACATCATCACATAATCACCTTTGGACAGAGAATATGACATGCAGTTGTACACTCTCCACATGACAGCGGCTATGAGAACATATTCTAATCTTTTGTTAAATTATCACCTTTGGGTGTATGAATCACTAAGATCAGTCATTTCTCAAGCACATACTATACATGTACCCCTCCATGAACCAGTACAAGATCACCCCTTTGGGAGTATAATCATGCAATAGAACAGGAGACATCCCACCACAATATGAGATCGATATCTCTCAAACCCAGTCAAGTGTGCCGCTTTGGCGGTTACTACCCAACTGAATCTTTGAAAATCTCTCATACCAGGGATATGAGCTTTATGTATCACATTTACTATACACATATAATGCTAGACGTAAAAACTTGGGCATGTCTCTGAAATTACATGTCATGCTAATTATATTGTTCCATTCATCGATAGACAATGAATTACACTTTACACAGTCCTTACGTGGTGATATACATGTGAGCTATCATATGGATTTTCGAAACCATAGAGAAATACAAGAAAATACTCAAAAATACCCTAAAATACGCGTATATATGGTTCTATACGTATTTTCACACCTGTAAAAACTTCAAACATGTAAAATAAATACACCACAATGTAAAAAATCTCAATACGAGCGCGTCGGTACCAAGAACGTCCAAAACGAACGTTGGACGTGCCCTCACGCGCCGTTGGAAGGTGCGGCGTGTGCGCGCTTGTTCAGTCAATCAAACCGGTCTGAACAGCTAGTCCGACCGATTGACCAGTTCAATCGGTTGACCGGTTGGGTCAAAGTTAGGGTTGAGTCGAAACTTGGGTCAAGTCAGGATCTAGGTCGGGTCAACGACCGGGTTGGGTCAGGATTCGGTCAAGTCAAAGACCAGGTCGGGTCAGGATCCGGGTCAATCGGATCCGCGCCTTCGCTGACGTCATCCTGCAGTTGCCGGTGGAAAAGCGCGCCGGTTCGGCACGGCCGCGTGGGTTGTCACACGCGCCACGCCCACGGCGCATGTCGGCGCGTGAAGGCACGTGCGGCCTCCTCCGGTGACGCGCCACCTATCAATCTTCCCGTCTCGACGAGTAGATTCCAAATATGTAATAAAATTTTATATTTAATTGATAAAAATTTTGAAAATGGATAAAAACCTCTCGGACATAACGAAAACGGTCCTAATCCGCATGTTTCAGTTATAATCTATGGCAGGCTTTGATATCACATGTTGGCCATGAAAATGGCATGCCCAGGATTACCATAATCAGAAACCGAAACACGATAATGAAGAAATTATCGATTCGCGTACCTGGTTTGGAATCCATCGAACTTGACACGAAATTTGCGACGGTTTTCGAATACGAACTCAAGTGCTTCTCCCCTATCCCTTCGTTAGAACACTGGACTAATGAGATTGTCACTCACGAGAAGAAAGTTCTCTCTCCATCCGTATGTGAGTCAAATTGTGCATTATCAGGTTAGGGGAGGGACTTGCGCACTATTTATAGAGTCTTCAATCACAGGCCTCTGATTACGGGCCAGGCCATACTCGGTCCACACCAGCCAGCTCCATATTAGACTGATTAAGAACCCATATATCTTACCTTTATTAGACCAAATTAATTCAGTTAATTTCAATTAATGAAGCCCACATTAGGAAATTCTTACATGTTTATCATAAAAAGAACTGATTGTTGAATACGAAGAGAAATGATTGTTGACACGAAAAAAAATGATGTTCAATGATGAAAAGTGGTGATGGTTCGAATAAGGTGTCTGTTTCCCAACAAATGTGTTGTTTGGTTGTCTATGAATAGGACCAAATCACACATTGTTCAATAACAACAACTTTCTCTTCTTAATATCTCTCTTATTGACAACATTCTCTCTTATTATTTTTTTTCTCACACGAGTTTGACAACACATTTAAAAAAGAAAATTCAAGGGGGAAATTGAATAATTGTTAAACTCATTTCTCTGTGAATTTGGTTATATCGTGAAGGTATGTTTGTTTTAATCCCGACAACAATAATAATAAGGGCAAATAATACCTTAAGGATAGTGATTGTTGTCACGCATCAAACCGTCAAAGAACTATAAACTACTACTCATATCTTCATCGGCAATCAAATTTTCCCAACAATATTAGGTTTTGTTTGATTGTCCGGATTTCTAAACAAGATAAAACTGGATAGGATAGGATAAGAAATCCTGAGATTTCTTCATATCCTATCCACTATTTGGTGGACTACGGATTTAAAGTCGGATAGGATAATTTTTTTTTTTGCTATTCACGGGTTCGGAGGAGTCGGTGAAGGAAAAAAAGCTGAGAAATTTTTTTGGTGAAAGCGCACAAGGTATGGGGATGAAGATGACGGCAAGTGCGGCGTAGAGTTTCTGGAAAAATAGGCATTAGAAATTCTATCCGGGTCTATCCCACCTCCCCCCCTTGGATTTTTTTATCCGAGTTATATCCTATCTATATCCGACCTTATCTTATCTTGTACCACCACCAAACACAGGATAGGATAAAACATATCCTATTCTGACTTTTATCCGGTCGACCAAACGTAACCTTAAGGTATTACTTTCATGGAGATGGAGATAATGGTTACATCAAGTGCTCGTAATATTGACATATTAGTATTAATGAAACTTTTGTTTCTATACATATGCTTCAATCATCTTTCTTGTAGTATAATAGTTTATCTCATGTTACCATAATACTTTGAAATTTATGAATAAATGTGGGGTATGTTATCATGTGATAATCTGGATAAAAAGGATAGTGAAATATGCTTATAAACAAAAATGACCAAGAAATCATTCTCAAAAGTAGAAAGATCTACTAAAGTACTTGAAATGGTGCATTTTGATCTTTGCTTATGAGATGGTATAGTAACTAGAGATGGAAATCATTATTTTATTGAATTTATTGAGGATTACTCTAGTATACTCATTTTTACCTTATGAAATCAAATGATCGAGCTTTTGATGTGTTTAAGGTACATAAGGCCATGGTTAAAAATCAAAAGGATGCAAAATTCAAAGTTTTGAGAAGTGATCGGGGAGGATAATACTTTTCATTAGATTTTTCTACAATTTGTGAAGAAAATGGTATTGTGCATCAAGCAAGTGCATCTTATACATCACAACAAAATGGATTGGCTAAAAAAAATTAATTTTGGTAGATATGGTTAATTCCATGATCTTAACAGCAAAATTGCCAATCAATTTGTGGGGAGAACTTCAGCCCAAAAAAATCTGTGGGGAGAACACTTCTTGCTGCATGTCATGTTCACAACAAAATTCCTTTAAAAAAATTTAATATATCTCCATATGAACTAAAGAAAGGAAGGATACTGAATATCCAATACTTTAAAAAATGGGGATGCCTTGTGTATTATAGAAGTTCTAATCCTAAGCAAATCAAATTAGGACAAAGGGCATTAAAAAGTGTGTTCGATATGCTGAAACTTCTATATCTTATCGATTATTAAATGCTGAATCTAATATTATTGTGGAATCAAGAGATGTTGAATTTCTTGAATATAAATATCTTAAAGATTCAAGTTATACCTCAGCATATTCACAAACCCCAATTGACGCAAGCAATCTTTTGTCAAGTAAAAAAAAGTATTTGACTCTCCAAGTGAGCTGAGGAGAAGTCATATAGTGAAGAAATGAAAAATTTCGGTTCTGATTTCATAATTCTACTGGTAGATGGAGATAGGGAAAACATTTTGAATAAATTACCCATGTTATTTGACTTGGATGAAGATCCAAGAATGGTCAGTGAGGCAATGACATTTGGAGATTCATCATTTGGGAAAGAAGCAGTTAATTATGAAACGAGGTATCAAGGAAGAATTCTTAATATCCTATCAGATTGTCTATATGAATCTTTTCAATCTTACACAAATCCTAAAGACATTGGAATGCATTAGAGGCCAAATATAATATTGACAAACAAGATACTGATAGATTTACTAATTTGCAATATTTTGATACATATGCACTAAGTGTTATTCGAGTAACCGATGCACATGATGCTCCTTTCATCATTAATTGCAATATTATGATTCTCCAGAGATTTAGTTAGCAATACTATCTAAGGAATGGATCTCAGACCAATTGATAATAGTCAAGCATAGTAAAACCCAATTTTACAATTTCTAACGAATTTGTCAAAGTTCAAAGGATAACAACAAGCTATTGTATGTTGACAGTGATCGAGTATTGGGGCACAAGATTGTACTCATGAAAAGTTAGGAGGATGACCGTAAGAAAACACTCTTAATGAAGTTCAAGTTTAGCAAGGCAAACTTAAGGCAATAAGTTAGGAACTTCATCTATATGAACATAAGAAAATGTTGCCGCTTCTATCGAAAGGTGGATGAACCCTTGTAAATGTTCATGAATGTAAGAGGAAGCGCAAGGCCATAAAAGTGCTACAGCATAGGAAATTTCTAACAAAATGTGCATAAATTCATATGTGTGATAATTTGATTAATAGATGGAATCATGGCTCAAAAGTTTATCTACCACTAATTGCGTTAATGGAATTATTTATACTAATTGAAGAGTCAAATCTTAATAATACTTCCTTGTATTTATAAATTTATGTGAATTAGTACAGATAACAAATTAAGTGGGGGATTGTTGAAATAGTTTCCACCATAACTAGAAGTGTTTTTTGGATATGAAAAAAAGTGATTGTTGTATATGAGAAGAAGTAATTGTTAACATAAAGTGATGGTTGATCATGGCATGTGGTGATGGTTCAGATAAGGTACTTATGTTGAGGTTATTCTACATTAGTTATGGAAGGGGCTAGTAGTCAGTTTACAAGTGTGAGGAAAAGACTTACTCTTCGAGCTAACTTTTGAGGTGAGAAAGGCATAAAACCACCTAACACTGGTATCAGAGCCCAAGTTGCCAACACGCCTAGACCCAACCGTCACATGAGAGAGTTACGAGTTATTGCGGCTCCGACCCAAGGTTGTGGTCGGTTTATAAGTATGAGGGAAAATCTTACCATTTGAACTAGCTTTTGAGGTGAGAAAGACTTAAGAACACCTAACAGAAATTCCATGTGCGAAATTGAATAAGTGCTAAACTCATTTCCCTGGAGATATACTTGTTTTAGACCTGGCAGCAACAATAGTGGTAGCAATTAATTGCTTAAAGAATCATCGTCATGCATCAAGACTTGAAAGAGCTATAAATTACTGTTCATGTCTTCATCGGCAATCAAATTTTGCCAACAGTTGTAGAATCATAAACATGTTTGTGTATGATAAACTGGGGACTCCAATCACCTTGTTCTACGTGAAATTGGTTAGTGCTTCTTCCATATGAAAGCATTGTCTAGGAAGACATGTGACTACTTACTTGGAAGAAAGAATTTGACCCATTGATTAATTAATCACACCGTTCAACATCACTTTTTTTTTTTAGTGTGCTTAAACTTGATGTCGAGACAAGTCGAACACATTTCGTATCCCTAGGAGATATATCTCCAACATGCTCCCACTTAATCCACGTAATAAGTGATGATACATTTATATGATCAACAAATAATCTAGTTGATGTGACATTTAAATCATAGCTGTGGTACTTGATATGATGAAATACTTGTTAACACCAAAAAATGCCCCGAGTGTTTTGATCCACAGTTCAATCGACAGAAGCTGGTTGACAATCGATAGCCAAAGCAAAAGATTTACAACTATCGGAGATGGACAGTCCATAAAGTGAAATCAGTCGACATGAAGACTAAATTTTGGCCGACAAAGACCCAAGAATTGAACGGTTAAGTGATAAAGCGGGGGGTCAATGAACAAAATATATCACCTCGATCGATTGGATTGAGTGCACAACGTAATGGTTAGACAGTGGAGTCGATGATCTCATTATTGTAACCGTTGGTATATAAATGTTGCTAAAAAAATAGGAGCCATGTAGGCCAGGTTTTAATTCTTAGTAATTGCTTATATAACTATCTATTGTAGATTATAAATACTCGAAACGCAATCTTTGTAAAGGACCGCCCAATCCATTCAAGAATACATGTTCATCTTTATTTTCAATGTATTTTACATTTTCATCACTATTTACATTGCCGGCAACGATTCTTCCCAGTATTAGTATCTTCAAGATTTTTACCATTTACATTTCCTATTTAAGAATCAACAAAAAAAAACACCCCCTACAAACCTTTGTCAATCCAACTACTATGTTACTTTGAAAGATTTTTCACTTTCTTGGTGAAACAAACTCCCTTTCATGCAAAACACCTAGCAGTTCATGGTTTTACCCATTTTATACTCGTTGCAGAAAAACGCACACGTTCTATATATCTAAGAAGACGAAGGTCGTCATCACAACCACAAAAGAATGACAAACTCATACATTCCACAGAAACAGTGTGCTTCATGGCGGACGATCCTTTGCTCATGCACTCTTACCACAATGAATCCCTCGTCTTGCAACAGAAACGACAGCTGCAGAAGCAAATACAAGTACTGAAAAGATCTGCATTCTCAATGCACTAAAACAAGAAACTTTTATTCTGCCAGAGGAAGAGGAGCAACATAGCAGTTCTTCGCTCTCCTGGGGCCGATCGACCCGAAAACAATACCGTGATTACACTACTTGTATTGCTGTAGTTAACATTGCACATAACACATCGACTTCAAGCAACATCGCCTGACGTTTAAGACACAAGCAGAGCACCAAGAGAACTAACTGACTTTCACCATCTCGTATGCATACAGGAGTTTTGTGTAATATGTATGCAGCTGCTTTTACACCTCGACAAACAAGCAGCGAATCTATACATCCTCTAGTTACATCAACTTAGACGAGAGAGAGAGAGAGAGTCTTCAGCAAGGCTGTGGGCGTGTTTGGACTATAAAAATGTCATTCCCCACAACACATCCCTCTACGTCCTGCGGACAGCCAAACTTCCGCTCGAGATAAAAACCGACCGTGGAGAGCCGCTGACCAAGTTGTCTCCGGAAGATTGGGTCAGTCGTCAATGGTTTCTCACTGTAATCCACTGTTAATCTAATCACCTCCCCATCTGCAGGACCTGATCCGAGGACCAATAGCTCCTCGCTAAAGTTGGCAAACGCCAATGTCTTAATAACCCCATCAAACTTACCACAAGACAGACGCCACGGCGTGCCCCGGGTGCCGGAGGCCAGGGTTTCACCAAGTCCTGGAGCTATCTCAGCCTCCACAAAATTGCTATTGTGGTCCGTCGGGCTGAGTGTGTGGAGGACAAATGACAAATCCGGTGAAAGCATTTCTTGCACTAAAATTGCCATTGTAGCTTCTTTTTGAGGAACTTTAGCAGCTTGCTGGCTCAGAACGGCTCTCCTTGTGTACAAAGAAGCCCACACTTTGGAGATAGCATTACCAAAGATAGCTGGATTAGAAGGGCTCACATTGGGAATTGAATCATATAGCCCAGCTGCGGACATTCCAGCTAAATCCTCAACATTGGCGCTCGAACGGACGATCAAACGAGAGCTCCCTGGAAATATTTTCCCGATGCTCTCAATGATTTCTTTTGGGGGCTGCAGGGCACTTATCAATTCCTGGAGCCGTTGGCATACCTTGTCGAGCTCCCCATCCTCCAGTTTAGCCCTTTCCAATTCTTCAAGAAGAGAATTGAATGTGTCAACGGAGCCACTCCGTTCTAAAGCCAATTCCATTGAGCCAAAAGGTATTACTGCTCCAGATGGGACTTTGAAAGATGCCGGTACTCCCTCGTCATTGTAAACTGCCATGAGGAACAGCATGATGTTTAGTAAGATAATAAAGAATTACCGTGAAATAACATATTTCGAGAAATTTCATGCAAACACTGTATACTAATCCATAGTTTTCAGAGTTTAGGATATGCAAATACATCAATCTCTTGGAAAGAGGCTATTTCCATGAGTTGGAACTTGATGGTGCAGGGCCATCCCCATCAGCACAAGGAAGTTCAATGTGCAGATTAGGGACTCATGCTCCTTGCAGCCCATAAGTTATTAACTTTGCTCATCCAGCAGCATCTCCCATCTCTCCTTTTTTTTTTTTGAAATATATTAAGAGGCAAGAAAATGGTTCACGCTAAAGAAACAAGAAAATGTTGTCAAATTAGCTCAAAGAACTAAGAAGAAGATAATCAGGAGGTTATAGTTCTCATGCAAGGTGAATTATTCAGAGACAAAAGCATGACAAAGATGAATCCATGCCATGCCTACTTAATCAACATCCAAAACTAGAACTTCTAGTCTTAGTATCCAGGAACGACCGATTTCACGGTGATTACATCACTTGGGACCTGAGCAAGAACTAACTAGAATAAACCATCTGCACGACAATATTTTATGTACCAGGGTAGTAAAGCTTTCATGATTAGTGAGAAACTATGCAGTGCAATGCAATGCAATGCATAAGAAATGTCACCGACCCTTGTGGGAAGCTGCTGCGAGAGAAGCTAACAGACCACAAGCAGCAGCCTTTGCACCCGATGTCTCCACCTCTGCATCAGCAAGTGGTACAACTCCACGGGAAACATCCTGATTGCAAGATTCTTTCAATGAGTTTGACACAAGCACTTCCCAATCAAACTTTACTTTCTAGAGATAAAACAATATATTTGTCCAGTTTCATTTTCACTAGAAAGGAAGAGCATATAAATGTAAAAACCAAATAAAGATCAAACAAAGTTCTAACCTCCCTTAGAGAGAGGTGGAATGAATAATTTTATTTTCCCATTTAAGGGTATTCAGAAGAAACAAAATAGGTGCTTCCCAAATTTCTGGATAGAGGAAACAATAATAAACCTTTTTGGTGTGAGCAGCTGTGGCAATAGGTGAAGAATGAGGTTCAGATACTCCAACTTCAGAAGAAATACTTTGTGGTTTCCCACCCTCGCTGGTCTCAGATGTTAATTGCAATATAACACCAGCTGAAGATGCCTCCAACCTGAAATTGCCCAAAAGCATGTTCTGAAGGTAGGAAATGAAGCAAAGGAAGGGAGAAATCCTAGTATGAAACAAAGCGATAATGTGCATCATTTAAAACAGTGGATGGTCAATCACATCTACATTTATCGAGAAACAGACCTCACAAATTTTCCAGTGAGTTTCTGCAGATCAGAAATTGTATCATCAGCTTCACATGTCACAAAGACAACCTTTTCCTGCGCATGGTAAGTTGTCTTATCAGAATCTTCGAATTTGACTAAGCATTATGCACAGCCAACCGTTAAAAGAAAAACTTAACCTGCCGGGCCCTGACACCAAGATGAGATAAGTGAGGCAGCTCCTGCAGAAGTATAACTCCTCCTATGTTACTTCCCAAAGCTGTCACCTGGAATTTAATCTATCGCGTTAGGCCTTCCCCTTACAAATTTCAGGTACCTTCATGATCATATAACGAGTGCCGTGCAGATAGAAGGAAAAAAGTACCTCTTCATCTCCATCAGCTCTCTTGACCATAAGAATGACCGGTCCACTTACAGATGATGGCAGTGACCCAGGGTTGATTCTATCAACCTGGACAAGAAACCCATGAACAGGCATATAACAATTTGTACAAAAAAAATTCAGGTTTCTTCTCCCACCATTGACATACCTGAACTAACGTGCCAACAGCAGCTCCAGAAACAAGAACATCCCAACCTTGAGAACCAATTACACTCCTAATAGCTTTCAAGAGCAGAGTACAAAGTTTTGAAACCTGAAAAATCACACTAAGAAAGATTTCCCAGAGGTCAAGAAGCTGCCGTAACTCTAAACAAGATGCATCTGAACTCAGAATATGGGCAGCAGAAAGCACAAATGCACTATGCAAAATCACGGAATAAAAACAGGACATAAACTCTAATGATATTACAAAGTAAAGTAATATACCCAGCACGGATCTCGGCTTCTGTGTATGTCTTCACACTGTTCTCGGGAATTCCAAAAGCTCTTCCAAGCATCTTCAAAGCCGAAAGTATTTTCAATTCTCTGAGTTTCATAAAATTAACAAGTACCCACACACACACACACACACTGATACCCATGTGCACATAGACACAAACACATGGTACCCATGCACACACATATTTTTCCATTAGGAATGTTGCCTTATACCTCAACTTTAGCAGGAAATATCTCAAGAAGTGCTTCAGAATATTCTTCTGTTAACCTCCTTGACCTATCAAGAGTCGCTTTGAGTCTCAATGCCCAAATCATTTTGCCATCTTCACTGCCTTATGAAGACAAAATGAACAAGAATAGTAACTACAAGTTGGCAAGTACACACTAAGCCCTGAATTTGCAAGGTCAGATATCAAATGACTACCTTCCTTTTCAGAAAAGCCTCTTTTCTTCCAAGCAAGAAGTTCATTCCGCAGAGCAGTACATTCTTCCACTTGCCAACTTGATAGCCCCAGTTGGTGAATGCCAACAATGAGTGCATCAAGGAGAGCATCCCAAAAACTCATGTTCTGTGCCACGTTCTCAGCCAACCAAGAAGTACCTCCGCTAGCTTCAACCACATTGAGGAATCTATGCAGATATGCATCATAAAAATTAATACAGTTCCAAGTATGTGGTAGGACAGGAACAAGGAAACAAAATTAAGTTTGGAACTAATCCATCGGGTATCTTAACATATTATCGCACAAAAGCATTATTCACTTGCGCATCATAATATTTAAGGCTATCAAAGTATAGATACTAAACCACGACTTTATCTAATATAGCTTGAGCTTTTAGAATAGTTGATAGAAGTCTTACAAAATTTTATATGGTACCAAAGTAGGAGCTCCTAAATTCAAATCTTTCTAGCCCTATAAATTGCCTCTCCAATGATATATTTCCACGCTCCAGTCTTAAGCCAAAGTTCAACCTATGCGTTAAGGGGAGTGCCGAACTACTTAAAAATTAAACCAAACCTTCATTTTATGGTTTTTTTTCTTTTTTTGTTTTTTTGATAATCTAGGGGCACGGATGTGGAGACCCGACCTACTAGAGACCCAAGGAACACCTTACAAGCCCAATGAATCAATTAAGTCCAGATTTTTTGGCTTCTGCAGGTGGATCTGACCCGGAATCAGTTTGCATGCAATTGGTTAGCTTAATCTTTTAGAACAATTGATTGTGGTCCACAAAATTTTACATGTTATTTTGAAAACAGCATTTCTTACTCCTCTGAAAAAGCTAATTCAAGAAGGCATCATGATTCTGACGATAGTTTCACCAAACACTGGCAACATAATTTTTTGTAAACTTATCAGTGCTTTAAAATATGACATCACTGACAAAGATGGATTACGTTAGATACTAACATCTGATTATTCAAGGACTGGGAATCAAATCTGGTAGAGAGCAGCTTATGGTCCAACATGGGAAATTTAAAGTCTTCCCAAAACAATTATCTCTCATTCAAACTGTTTTAGTGAGTCCCAGTGTCCCTAGTACATACATACCTATACGACAGCCACATACTGTATAATCAGTAGATACCGGACTTAAGCTAGATATGTGACAAGTCTTTTCATATCAGCACAACACATGCACAAACTAAGAATTAGGCTTTTACCATAAACAGGTAGATTCAAATGACTCTACCTCTTCTTGCTTTTTGAATCCCTATAGTTAAGATAACAAAAGGAAAACGGGGAGCTATGTACTGAAAGTATTTATACAGTCATAGATATAGAGATAGCTTGGGACTATCTGTCTCCAAATGCTCTACTACTATTACTAGAAACAATGAAATAGTTAACAAAAGCATCTAAAATACTTGGCATAAATATAAAGAGAAATTGACAAAGCAGAAACTTTTTTCTATGACAGTAAATCCTAAGTCATCCCAAGGCAACAAGTGAAGTCACACATCCACACAGAAGATCTGACTTGTTCAAACATTCAGTTACTGTATTAAGAAGCAAAGAAGCATCGTGGAATTATTGTATGTCCATGGAGACCATTATATTTTGTGTCTATGCAGAAACATTGTATCGTGTGCCTTAATAAGAGCTTCTTTCACGTTTCCCAACGAAAAATCTCCATAATACATCGAAGTGATTATCTCCACTCTCTGTAAAGCTTCATTCACGTTTAAGGTGCAATCTGCTATGAATATTAAACATGATGTATCATTCTGAAAGAAGCATTCTGGCGACATTCTGATCCACAGAACAGTATTTTTAAGTTTTGCCTTGTCAAGTCCAATGAAAAAAGGTATCGATGCTGCATGAGGGGTTTGCCAATAACTCATGCCTTCAGCAAGCTATGCACAGAACACACCTGCTTAAGAGCACAAAAGAATAGTCCTCAAGGCCAATCTCACAAAGCCGCCACTGTACCAGAGAGGAGAATGAGAGGATATAAGATGCTGATCCATCATAACTTCAGATTATGATGTTTCTGGATAGTTTGCTCAGAAAAGAGTAGAAATGAGTTCACCTTTTGACGAGTTGCTATTGCAGCATCAGGGGCATCATTTCGAAGACCACTTTCGAGACCTTTCAGAATCAATTCCCTTGTTGCAGTCAAAGATTGTATAGTTTGCATCAACAGATCAAGGGATTCACTGGAAGTATCCAATCTCTAAATTAACAAAACAGAGACAACCACATAAACAGTGAGAAATATTGTAAAATTTGATATACAGTATAACTAAATTGAAATAAAATCTGCATCAGTGAGGTCTTCTTTGGAGGGAAGGAAAGGCTGATTCAAACTCAAAATTACTCATCTTCTATGAAGAGGGAAGAAATTTATATTTGCTTGCAAAAAGCTACATGCATCCTTTATGTATATATTGCCGCTTTATCCTCGATTTATTTGTAATCAAAAATAAGTAAGCGAATTAGGTAAGTCAACTGTTATGGATGCTTCTCCCCCCCAGAAAAAACTGTTATGGATGCAAGGAAGGAGCTTCATAATGGCAAGATTCTTGTGGTCATGCCCTTGGTCAATATAACAAGTGCACTGCCAGCCTAAACGATTGTGCTAGAGGTGTCTTCGTCCAAGGCCCAAACAAGACCGCGCTCAGCCAACTTTGGGGGGAATATAACAAAGATAAAGGACTTAACATTCTGTACTGGACATCAGAATACAATATAGAGAACAAATCATCATAAACTTGCAGTAACAACAGCCACCAAGTGCTGCTATTATTTTGAATTCTTTACAGTAGAATTATCAGAAGACCAACAATCAAATGTTATAGTATACGCCAAGTGGAGATTTGAGTGCACATGCTAGTTCATCCCACCACAGTGATTGAACAATCTAATGGCATAACAGAAGTGGCAGGCAGATAGTCAAGTGATGAAGTTTACAGTGCAATGCTAGGAATCTATCTCAACGGCAAATAACAAAAAGTGATCTGCATGAGCTCCACAACAAACATAACATGCCAATTTTAAATGCAAAAATTACAAAAAGATTTCACAACTGAAATTCTCACATGAAAGTATATTTCTATTACCTCTTTACATTCAAGAAAGAGCTGAAGAGTTGACAATGCCCGTTCATCCAATGATTCTCTGATAGACTCAAGCTGTTCCCCAAGGCTGCAATGGAAAAAGTATAGTCAACAAATAATCAATAATCAATTGCAGTTGATCAACTATTGCCGTCATGATACAAATATAATGAGCCGATATTGGTCCCTTTAGTTGGTTCCTTTCCTTTGTTTATCTATAAATTTATTTCACTTATCTGTAAATTAGGTTCTTTTTTTTTTTTTTTTTTGTGCTCTGAGGGGTTTGACTGGGAAGATTTTCATCAATTGGTGGTATAACTGGCCATATTAATAGCCCACCATTTTTCGTTAGAGTCGCCACTAACATAGTCATTGTAAAACACTTCAATTTCAGATTGTTAAACAATGAAATCTTATATGACAGACCTTCCAGCATTAAAAAAATCCTTCAGCTCATGATGAAAAATTTTGAATTGCTCCACAAATGCTTCAGTATATTCTCCTGGGTTCTTGGTGATTCTGGCAAGCATTGCCTCAGTAGCAACTAAATCCTCAGGACCAGCATTCCGATGAAGCTTGTTTTGTATTGTATGCTTTATTTCTTGCTGCATTTCAGGAAAAAAACAAAGAAACAACTTAAAGTGAAGTTCGCAGCTACTCTAAACCTGTAACTTCAGAGATTCACACACCAAGTCTTTCATGAAGCACAACCTTGAGGTCATGGGGAATGTCATTTCGATGTGCTATATCTCTTATTCGAGTCAAAGGAACAGATGCAGTAAATTCAGCCTTGAAAGATGGTAGACATGGATGAATTTTGCGAACCACTAGCACTTCCTGGATAAGATGTCAATACAATTAGTGACTATCGTAGGAGAAGACTACATAACAATTACAAAATGAATATGCAGATATAGAAATGTATGTACATACTTAAGAGAAGCATAAAAAAAAAGGCAACATACTCCTTTATGAAGTGCTTCACAGTTGCACTTTAACAGAGAATAGGAGCATCTACCTTTTTCTCAGAAGTTACATGAAACGCCAGTAGATAATATTTGATGAAAGCAGTATGTTATCCGCCCCCTCTTTCAAATAATAATAAAATTAGTCAACAGTAATAGTAGTATGTACCCGGCAATTCTATGCCAAAGATGTGCTCTCTATTGTATGAAAAACCACCCCCGGAATCCTTCGGTGCAGCACATTTATTGCAAAGTGTTTTACCAACAAGCTGCCCTTTGCTGGAAGCAGGACATTTAACTTACAGCAAAAATGTCCCATTTTTATGCTCTTTGATACCAAAATGAGGAAACCATATATAATATTTTCCACAACAAAATTACGAAGAATTAACAAAATATACATCGGAGAACATTTGCGAGGACCTGGCCACTAGATGAAGCATCCTTAACCTTTCAATGTAGTGTAGTACAGGTAATAGGACAAAGTGGTTTCTCCAGTGATAGTATGAAACATATCGGAAAAAGTAAGCAGGCTTTTCCATTAAAATAGTCAAAAAATTTTATAAGAAGGAGAAGGAAGGAAAAAGAAAAACTACGACTGAACGCACATGAGCCGTGGTATGACAGAAAGACAAAAGCATGACGCATACACAGTTATTATCCCACTAAGCAGGGTAAATAGAACATTCACACATAGACACACACGTCACCTTAGGGGAAGCATCTTTCCTGCAGGCAATCCTCTCCAATTCCCGGAATATGAGTCTAGATATCTCCGCATGCCTATTTGGCCGATGATGACCTCCATCTTCGAAGCAGGGAATTTGTCCCGTGTTTATCCACTGCATAAGAAGAAGATCTAAGAAGAACACAAAGAATCAACCCAAAATTGCAGTTCAAAACTTAGTCAGGTAACTATACCTTCAAATAGATGGCAGAGTTTACAAGAGCCTCCAATCGGTTTCCACCTTGAAGGCTTTCGACAATAAGCTCACGAACAACTTCGAGCTTCAGTACACAAGTTAAAAGACATGACAATGTCAATCGCGTGATATAAGCTGCACTTTCACATGCATCCATTTTTCAAATTTTAGAGTTTTTAGGAAGTCAATTCAGCCAGAAGCAAGCTAACCAGAATTACCAACGAAAAAAGGTCATTTTCTTATCTAACAATCATCTCAGATAACCTTGGAAAAACAAATGCAAAATCAATTGTGTTATCCAGAATCAAACTAAAGACAATGGATGTTTATCTACTAATGTAAGACATGCTACATATAGCAAATTTGCATATTAGATTTGAAGTCAATCCATTGTCTGGGGAAAGACAGAGAGAAACTTGAATGGACATAAATCGATTGAGCTTCATATTCATGATAGTCTCTGCATATGCCATTACCTTGCGCCACCAGTTCCTTGCATTTCGATCACCTTCGACCAGCTTTAAGGCCAGTCCTTCAAGACCCGAAGTATCCCATCGCATTTCTGTCTCTCTATTCCTGTGCTCATTGGAGCGCATAAAACTCACAGCCTTCCCTTGCCATTGCTCCACAAAGGGGCTCGTCTCCGCATCAGCAAGAGCAGCTGCATCATTAACTGCAGCATCATTATCTCCATCATCATTGAACAGCTCCTCACCAGTCTCTTTAGAATCCATAGGCATCAATTCCACAGCCTCCTTAGTCGCATTCCACTTGCAAACCATTCCATACTTCCCTCTTTTGGGCAGCTTGAGGACTCGATTATCCCCAGATTCCCATCTCACATTCTTGTCTTTCCCAACAATGACAAATTTATATTCAACAGATTCGCCTTCTTTCAGTTCTAACTCACATACCCATCCGCTCTTGGTCCAGTCCATTGCCACATTCTTCTTCCACGATCCCAATTCTCTTGTGGATCCTAAGATTGCCACGCTCTCCCCGAATTTAACTTGGTGGTCCAGCCGAACTCTGACTTGCACCTTCTCCTGTCCCGGCTTTGATCTGATCTTCTTCGCTCGCTTCTCCTCTTCTCTGCTATAAACACACTATGTTATAGCTTCTACCAATAGCCTCCTACCTTGTCTAAACAACTTAAACAGCAATTTCAAGCGAACCACAGATTCATTCTTTGGCACTTAACACCGCATCAGAAGAGGAACCTCAAATCAAGACGGTGTTGGGTAATCAATGCCGCTAGCTTTTATTGCAAGAAGAACTCGAATTAAAAACGGAAAAATTCATTTTTCCACACCGATTCTCGTTCAAGAAATAGACCCCACATAAACTCCAGCCGCACAAGAGACCCAGACAAACCTTTGATCAAGAATTGCATAAAACAACTCAATACTTCACTCTGAACCCAGTACTTGATCAGACGACATAAGTAGACAAGAACAAATCCACCGTGCGTGTGTGTGTGTGTGTGTGTGTGTGTGTGTGTGTGTGTGTGTGAGAGAGAGAGAGAGAGAGACCTGGTTTCAGTGGTGGAAACGCCGCGAACAACCGTGGAGGAGCGACTCCGAGCGGCGTGAGCTCCATGCGCCCACCCGAGCGAATCTCGAAGGGGAAAAGCCATGCTGCTCTTCAAGAACGAATTGGCTGCGGAGCTCCCAGACATGGGATGCAGAGATTTACCTCGCCTTCCACTACCCTTTTGGACGAAACTCGCGGAGCAATGCAACCCGCGCAAAGAATCCATCCTTCCCTCTCCAAAAGATAGCACCTTCAACTCGAAGAACAGGATGCCGAAGTCAACCGGACACTAAACGCTGTCTCAAACGGCGAAAACCGTGGAACCCAGATATCAAGAATGCGATGGGGTTGAAGAGAGAGACGCTCCCCATGCGATGATCATATCTCGAATCTCGACGGGTACCCACGAGGACAAAGATGAACGTGTCCCCAGCAGCGAGCTTCAACTGCGGCAACTTCAACGGGTGCTCCGTCCGATGAATTTGTCGGAGATAACTTAGGATCGGTCGTTATTACACGACATCAGATCGCACGCTTCTTCTGCATCGAATAAAAAACATCAGCTCCTTCCGGAATGCCCTAATCACAGAGCGGCTTCTGTGGCTTTCCTTCAGCGGTGCACAGCAACGGTTCGCTTTGTCTCGCACCTCTGCCGACGAGATATTTTCCCTTCATGTGATCCCCGTGCGACATTTTTTTTTCTCACTTTTTTGCACGGAAGGGAGACAATCATTTTCGTTTTCTTTATTAAAAAAGAGATGCCGAGGTTCGACCGGCGATAACTCCAGGATGTGCAAACAAATCCGGAACCATCCCAGACCAGCTCAGAATCAGCAGTTCCATGGGACCAATCCAGTTCTCGATTTAAGGTGTGAAATCACCTGCTCGCCCATCTGGATCGATATATATATTTGTAATTTTTTTAATTCCAGCTATATCAGAGTCAGATTCTTGCGCCTTTTACGATTTTACTCATCGATCCTAAAAAAAAAAAGAAAAGGAAAGAAAGAAAGCCTTGTCATTAATCAGTCCTCCACCTCCTCGTCTTGCTCTCATGCCTCCAACTCTCTCGATGTCGCCTCATCTTGCTCTCACTCCGTCGGTCACCTCGCCTCTCTCAGTGAGTCATCAGAGCTCTCGGTTTCACCTCCAGCCCTCTATCGCGGCATCACGGTCGCGCCTTGCCTCCGGTCCTCCCTCATAATTAGCCTCACCTCCCTCTTGCAATCTCGCTCAAACTCAACGAATATCGCGTCTCTCTCGTAACTTGCTCTCGCAATCACAACTATTAACCAAGTAAACATCAATCGCTTGGCTTGGTTTTATTATGTTAACATAGTTACCTAGAGTGACCTCTTCTATGATAATACTGAAATCAAGCGTGTTTTTAGCTGTTCATCTAATTTTTAATATCCTACATTGATAGAGTTTGAGTCTAGCTGTGAATTTGAGTTTGCAATGTCTGTAGTATTATCCTCAGTCGGTTGCATATATTGTGTTTGATAAAATACCTTTGAAAATACGAATCATAAATAATTTGAGATCCTTTCCATGTTGCTTGATTTGGGCTCGTGATTTATTAACACGTCAATGGAAGTAGAAAATCCTATGATGCGATGACTTTGATGATTGAATCATAATCCCCATAAGGTGAAGGCGACTCTGGAGCTTTTGGGTTAATTGGACACGAAGGGGAGATAAGGGCTTCCTAATTGAAAGGGTTAGCAACATTAACTTGAACATAACAGCCATAAGTAAGGTTTCACATCTCTTAGCAAACAGAGAGAAAAATAATTCCATTGACCCACCCGAAAATCGCACCGACTAATGGTCCGATTCCCATTCTGTGGAACCAATCCTTAGGGGGCAATTTTTTATTTCAAGGTGGAAACCGCCCATCCTAGAACTAATCTAGCAATAATTATTGGGGCAAACAATTGAGCTCTCTTATTCTGTAGGCAAAATGATACAACTAATCCATGAATTTTACCTCAATGTGTAATATGGTCTCTAAATTTTTAATTTATTCAATATGATTCCTAAACTTTGGCCCAATGTGTAATATCGTCCCTCAACTTTTAAATTGTTCAATGTATCCTCAAACTTTTGGTACATATTCAATTTAGTCATGGACTATATAAAAATATTTAATGTTGTCTGTGAACTTGAATTAATGGAAGAACAACAATAAACATTTTTATATAGATCATGGACTAATTGAATATGTACCAAAAGTTTATGGACCACATTGAATAAATTAAAAGTTTATGAACCATATTACACATTGAAATAAAGTTCAAGGATCATATTGAACAAATTAAAAGTTCAGGGATAACATTGCACGTTACGCTAAAAGTTCATGGACCATTTATGTTATTATCATTATTTCGAAACTAAATGGCCAGCTCGACTCCAATCTCTATTGTTCTCTAGCCCCAATTTTCGAAGATGGACTCCAATTACCGTGATTTAGTTTCTTTCGAGCTCTCACTTGCTCCCCCACGGATAATTAGCCGTAATTTTTTTCTTATAATTTTGATGGATTTGGGTTAAGGTTTGCTTCTTGGTCTTAATTTAGCCCCAATTTGTCAATATGGGACAAGAACAAAGAGCCGGTGTCATTTCTTATGGTTTCTCCTACAAGTCTCGTCGGTCGATTTACAATAAATTAATACCACATCGGATTTTTCGACAAGGGGAATCACTGATCACTAGCAAGAGAACAATTCTTGACCAATGTGGTACTTAAGTAATAATCGAAGGGGAATCGCTGATGTGCTCTTCTAGTTTTAAGCTTCGTCGATATGTAGCTTCTATCAAGTAAGGCACATGATTCTTCCACTAGCTGTTGTACCAAAGGATTTGTGTGTTTCTTTTTCCCTTAGTTACCTAAAGAAATGTGTTCCCATCTTTAAGACATGATTGACATGGACGATTTTTGTGTTTTTCTTCGATTTTCAATGTGGTACTTCAATTACTTTTTGTTCAATTTAATTCTTGAACTTTTAAAAAAAAATCCGCTCGTCATAATTCTTCTATTAGAGAATCTAACGCCGTGAATTAACCTAACCAGCATTTCTGCTAAATTTATGCTAAATTTGTCACGCTGGCGTCCATTTGGGCTTCCACGATATAGGCCCAATAAGAAAGCAAAAATGATTTGTTGACTTAGGAAACGATGTGGCAACGCATAATCATTAGTTTGGCTCAAGAAGCGATTGACGTGATAGTCAATCTCAAAAAATTGCGTGTAATATGACGACACACTTAACAAAAGAACTACATTAAGCGAACTTAAAAAAGTGTACAGATCAAATTCAATAAGAGCACAAAAAATAAAAGGACACATTTGACATTAAAGAAAAAATCGAGGACCGCTCATGTCACTTGTCTTCATCTTTAAAGAGTCAGTGACTACTAGTGAAAATTGTCTAATGGTTTTGGATTTTCGATACAGGGATTAGCTAATTATGGGTAGCTTGGGTTAATTTTCACTAGTAGTCACTGAACTTTCGTAAATTTTTTAATCAGGTCACTAAATTTTGTTTTCTTTCACCGAACTAACTCAACTTTTTCCTTCTTTTCAATTGATGCACTTTGATCATAATTCGACCAATTTTCGTCTAAATTTCTGACCTGATAAACACATGACGGTGACATGGACTTTGGAATATTGGTAAAATTCCGGTCGAATTGCATTGATGGGAATAAAAGGGTAAGTTTAATGCGTTGTGTAAACGAAATGAAAGTTCAATGACCTGATTCAGGAAAATAACTAAAATTCGGTTACCACCAGTGTAACTTATCCATCTTGTTGATAAATCCTAACTTATAAAAAAAAAAGAAGTACGTCTTTTGTGAAGGCAGACTCTTGTGATTGATCGTGATATTGTAAACATGTGACATGATGTTATCATTGCATGATTTGCTGCCTAATGTAATAGATGCCGATAGGGATGTGCATCTGTCCTTGTCTAACCTCGGAACAGGACTAAACCAACTAGTGCTGGGTGGTTCCTTGGGGAGACCAATCCAGTTCCCCATTCCACATAAGGGATTGGACCGACAAACCAGCCAAGACTTCTTAATTTTTTTATATTGTTTTATTTTGAAGCAAACTCATATTGTAAATTATTTTTTTAATGTTGGGAAATTCCCTCTAGGGAATAGAAGAAATAAAAAAAAGAAAAAGAAAAAGAAAGAAATCACCAATTCCAAGATCGACTCTGAAACTGGTGACCGGTTCCAAGACCAAGTGGGCTGGTTTCTAGTTTCACAAATTGAGAACTGATCCTGCCCGATCCAATTTCAGTGGGAATAGACTCCCGGTGCATTAAGGTAACAGCAAGCAATGATTTCACATGCAAGAGAATTCAAGTGGGTGTTTTTTTTTTTTTCCTTTTTTTTTGTGGGTTTTAGCAGTCTCTTCGTTGACGATTAGGACTCGAGAGTAAGTGCACCTTTATTGGTGAGAGACATTAGCAGCCCCTTTTCCCATCGCAAGCAATCCATGGAGTCTATCGGCCTGTTTGTGAAGACCGAGAGAGAGATGCATGCTCATCGTCCCAATTTGAAAAAGAAAGTCTGAGTTTTGATCAGATCTGCATGCAACAAAGGCAGGATTCGATTCTTGGAGAAGAAGACGAGTAAGGAAACGATTTGACAGACGAAGTACTAAATCTTGACCGTAATGGCGGACCAATGCGACGAAGATCTCAAAAAGCCAACTCTTACGGCGAGTCTAATTTGGACTTTGGGAAATGTAAAGGAAACTACACATGGGACAGGATCTGGCGAGGGTTCCAGGCGAGGGTTGTCCTCGCCCGCCCTCGGCTGATCGTCGAGGCCTTGGGGATTGGAGGAAGGAAATAAGAAAAATAAAGAGAGAAAAAAGAAAAAGAAAAGATATAGAAAATTTTAGACAAATGCAAAAATTGTCTACTTTTAGCCGGCATTCACGTGAGCAATTGCCGGTCAAAATTGACCGGAAGAATTACATTGGCAAATTGTCAAAATGTTTAGAACAAAATTAGTCGAATTTAAAATTTTAAAACTGAATTGATATCCATACATTAGGTTCATGACCTTTTGGGTAATTTTCCCATTCATCTAATACCTTCCCTTGGGCATCAAACAAGCATTGAGAATATAACGGCATGACAATATTATACAAGGCAACTACAAAAAAGGTCTAATGAAAGCTTATTAGACCAAATTGTGTTGCTTCCCAAATAGGAAAAGCTAAATAGGGTTATGCTACTGTGCAGTGGTCGCCGATGGAAGGCTACAGTTCATGAAAAGTTGGCACGTGAGCATTAAGTACACAGTATCTAGACTAATTTGAAAAGAAATCCCCGAGGGCGGTCCAATGTCCCCGACGCTAGAACCGAGGTCCTCAACACTCCGAAAAGTAATTTGATGATAGAATGTGGATCCCTTATATCACACAAACAATACATTTCTTTTTAAGAAAATAAAATCAAGTTTTTCTTTATCAAAATGATGAAAAATATTTTCCAGTTTATTTTCCAAATTTCAATCGAGGACCAAAAAATACTACCAGTTTGCTGGAAAATGACTTCCTAAAAATACTTTTCAGAAATATTGTATTTTCCGCGAAATAAATGGAACCTTACACCATGAAACTATATTTCGATACTGTGTCGCTGCTTTCACTGTGTCACGCTACCAAGCAGGCTAAGATTCATTGGGGGATTCCATTAGTAAATATGCATTGAGGTTCCTTAGAAGGACAAGACATTTTTCCTTCTTTGCTTCAATGCCTGGGGTTTTGATTCACTCGTCCAAATCAGAGCTTGAAAATCTCTCTCTCTCCTTCACTCTCGTTGAGCTTTTGTCCTGAAAATCCAACCCAAGATTATCAGATGGAGAAACCAGCGTGCAGGTGTTGCTACGACCCGTGCAAGGTCATGTCCCTTGTCACCCTGCTGTGCTTCACGTTCCTCTGCTTGGACTACGTCACCTTCAATGGCGAGAGCGATGGCTTCTCCTTCAAATTCAACTCCCATGGGCGTCTGACCTCCACCGAGAGGAAGCGAAACGGGACGCAGGGCCCCGGTTCTCTCCAACTCGCGGGGAACATCGATGATCGCCGGGCTAGCGCCGAGAGCGACGTCGGCAGTGCAAGAACCGCGGTTCCGGATAAGCCTGATGAGGTTCAAAACAGCCTGAAAGGTGCGAACGAATCAGACACGCAGTCAGCATCGAGGAGTGATCAAGGACCTGCAGAGGATGTTACTCTCCAGGTCCTAGGCGAAAGTGATCGGGATACGGCGCGCCTGAATCAGGAGAGCGCAGACCCGTGCTCGGGCCGGTACATCTACGTTCACAACCTCCCGAGTAGATTCAACGACGACATACTGAAGAACTGCGCGTACCTCATCAAGTGGTTCGACATGTGCCCGTCAGTGGTCAATGAAGGTCTAGGCCCCCAAATCCATGATCCTCGAGGAGTCCTTTCTCACGGAAACTGGTTCGCGACCAATCAGTTCTTGCTAGAGGCAATATTCCGCAACAGGATGAGGCAGTACGAGTGCTTAACCAACGACTCCTCGCTGGCCTCTGCGGTTTTCGTCCCCTTTTACGCCGGGCTCGACGTGGGCCGCCACCTATGGAATTTCAGCACGTCGGTTAGGGACTCTCTTGCACGAGATCTCGCAAACTGGCTTGCAGATAGACCGGAGTGGAAGAAAATGTGGGGGAGGGATCATTTCCTAATCGGGGGAAGGATCTCTTGGGATTTCAGGAGACCAACCAACAACGTTTCTGACTGGGGAAACAATCTTATGTTTCTGCCCGAATCCAACAACATGACAATGCTATCTATCGAGTCAAGTTCTTGGAACAATGACTTAGCCATACCATATCCAACATATTTTCATCCCTCGAGCGAGACTGAGGTCCTTGAATGGCAAAACAAAGTGCGAACACATGTGAGGCCGCACCTGTTTTCGTTCGCCGGGGCCCCAAGACCAAGCCTGGAAGATTCTATCCGAAATGAGCTCATTAACCAATGCCAAGCATCTAATGGGGCGTGCGCATTGCTAAACTGTGGCGATGGCTGGAACAAGTGCAATGACCCAGTTGAAGTGATGAATGTCTTCGAGAGTTCAGTTTTCTGCTTGCAGCCGCAGGGGGATTCCTACACTAGGAGATCAACTTTTGACTCGATACTGGCGGGGTGCATTCCGGTTTTCTTCCACCCTGGATCGGCATACGTGCAATACATTTGGCATTTACCAAAGAATTATTCCAAGTATTCGGTTTTCATACCCGAGGACAAGGTGAAACGTGGAGACATCAACATCAAACAAGTATTGAGTAGGATTTCCAGTGATGCAGTACTCAGTATGAGAGAGGAGGTCGTACAGCTGATTCCCAGGATTGTATATGCAGATCCGAGGTCCAGAGATCATGCGTTCCAGGATGCCTTCGATACTGCCGTAAAAGGAGTTTTGGAAAGAATAGAGAGCATCAGGAGAAGAGTTTCCAATGGCATGGATCCTAGTCGTGGTTTTTCAGATCAGAACAGTACAAAGTTTAACATGCCCGTGACGGCCTAGGAAAACCAGCAGGATCTTTCGGATTATTAAAAACCAAGAAACATTCTAGACGGACAGAAACTGAATTTGAGATTTTTTGTCAGTTTTAAGCTTATGCAGATGATTTCTTCAAGAGTATCTTCTCTCTTCGTCCAGGATTAGATTTCTCTGATCTCTACCCACCGCATTAAGGATGAAAGTTTTGTAAAGTAGAAGAGATTCTGCAAATCGAGAATGTACTCAAATCTGTTAAGCTTGAATCAGATGTTGATTAGGGCAGGTAAAGTTTTGTTTGCATCTCGAAATATTTTTGTTTTGTTCATGTGTTGATTTAGCTGGGTGAAAAAAGACCACATGTTGTTTAGTCACATTGATCACCTTAACTCTCGATTCATCACAAGAGGAAAGGCTCATTTCACAGTAGTGCTGTTTAATTGGACACTCAGTAAATCATACAGTAGTACAGTACCCAGTAAATCATAGTTTCCTTAAGATGAATCTAGTTTTGACTATGATGGGAACAGCGCGATATATTATGACAGTTACAATCTCAACACACACAATTACCACATCAGAAAATACTCGCACAATGTATATATATCAAAGAGGTAGTGACAGAAACAGACTGTTTCTAAGCAGCATTCCATGAAGAAAGGGGTGGAGTGTCAGAGTTCTCCCATGTAATCATGGTACTTTTGTACCTGTCGCCCTTGATGTTATCTGCAGAAGCAATTGATTCGAGCTCGGCCATATTGTTCGGCGTGAGTTTCACGGACACAGCTCCAATATTCTGGTCAAAATTCTCAATCCTGGTTGTCCCAGGTATCGGGCAGACGTCGTTGCCCTGGTGGTGGACCCAGGCGAGGGCTAACTGTGAAGGGGTGCATCCTTTCCTCTTTGCAACTTCATGTAATCGGTCAAATAACCTCGCATTGTGAACCAAGTTCTCCGGCTGAAACCTGGGCAGGTACTGCATAAAAAAAAGGCACTTCTCAGCATGGCATTGAAGACAACTATGGTTATAAAGCTTTTGGGTCGACAATTGCTTTCTAGCCACCCCGAATACTACAAAAAAACTGTTAAACCAACAGCAAATATTAAAGTTAGCAGATGATTTTGCTGCACTTTGATGTGAATGATAGTCACCGTGAGCTGATTGGTACACACACAGACCTGTCGGAAGTCATCCTTGGATAGATTCTCGAACAGCTTGGAACCTACAGAAAAGAATCCTCGTCCTAAAGGACTGTAGCAAACGATTCCGATGCCAAGCTCCCTAAGTAACCGTTTCAAGGAAGATCAGAGTCAGAAGAAGAACATCTCTACTTCACAAAGAAACTAGTCATGGTTTTTTGTTATTTCTTACCGGCATGTGGGAATGACATCTGCCTCCACGTCTCTCGACCACAGAGACAACTCCAGTTGCACTGCTGTTATGGGATGAACAGCATGGGCTCTTCTGATTGTTGAAGCGGAAGCCTCGGATAAACCGATGTACTTGACTTTGCCCTCCTCAACTAGCTTCTTTAATTCACCAACCTTTAAAGATTCACATGACCCAATAACAACAGTAAAGACCTTAAGTGTCGGAGGCCCAGAAATTTGTGCACATCGTTAGCTTTTATTTTGTATCTCTGAATGCGCCTTCTCCGATTTTTAAACCATTTCATTTTGACTAAGCCACAATCAGCAAGACCAATCAGTATCGATACATCTCAATGCAAGAACGATATGCTAGGCATCAAATAAACTCCTGTAGTATCTTTAATCTATCAGAACAAGAGCTAAAAACTAATTGCAGAGGATGATCCAGGAAGTGATCTCAGTCCCACACAAGACAAATTATATTGAATCATCGCAATAAGAAAGTAATTCTCATTATATAGTTTCTATCATATTAAGCGTCACCATATACACAGTGAAACCATCCCGGTGCATCAACCTAGTTAAGCAAGTTAAAGAGTGGAACAAGGGTATACAGTGATTTCGATGGGCACGCGAGTGTCTACGCGGTGTTGGTAGTAGAGGTCGATGCAATCGATGTCGAGCCGCTTCAAGCTGGCCTCGCACGACGCCCTCACATACGCGGGGTCGCCTCGGACCTGCCTGTTCCCCTTCCCATCTGCGGAGCTGATCCCGAACTTGGTTGCCACTTGGACCCTCTCCCTTAGCCCTCCCTTCAGTGCCTGCTCAAATTCCATACCGAATCAACATCAAAGCAAACTAAAGAGAAATTGCCCCGCAATCAGAAAGCCTAGTCGCCCGACATAGAGTTCTGTGTGACCACCGCCGACTGCTCAGACCGCTTAATAACTGGAAACCCACTTGGGGCAACTACTGTTCAGACCGCTCATTGTTGCTTCTCAAAGCTCGTAGAATACACAAGGTTTCATATATTTGGCGTTCCAACTGCGAAAGTGCGACATCTTAAACTAAGAGTCAAGCACGAGAATAGATTACAAATGGGTTGTACACAAGAGATAATTGGAAGCAAAATCATGCGAACCCCTCTGTGCAATTCAGCTAGCTGATGCGAAAAGTCAGACCTTTAAACGACCGCGCGGGTTTGGAATCGAAAAGCACGAACCTTTCCGATGAGGACTTCGTTGGTGTGGGGGCCGTAGATGTCGGAGGTGTCGAGGAAGGTGACGCCGGAATCGACGGCGTGGCGGAGGAGGGCGATCATGTCGGGCTCGGACTTGGGAGCGCCGTAGAAGGCGGACATGCTCATGCAGCCCAGCCCCTGAGCCGACACCTCCAGCCCCTGCGACCCCAGCTGGATCCTCCCCACCATCGACGACGCCATGTCCGTCTTGGTCGTTCTCGCTCTCCAGCACGATGCAAGAAGAGGGTCAAACTCCAGGAGACAGAGTTCGAGTTGATTTATAGTAAACTACGAAATTTCATATTGTTAAATTTCTCACTAACTTAGACATGGGTTTAAGCATATCAAACTTATAGACCAAATCGTCCTTCATGGGAGCTTGTGATCTTGAAAATATTTGATGAACTATATAAATAATAAAGTGTCACTCTAGCATGTATGAATGAGTTCGAATTGCTCGAAATCTCGATTTCTTGATTCTAAAGGTCACCCCAATGATTTCGGCATGGCCCGGCTCAATTCGTATTCAACTTGCTGTGTGTTTCTCAAGTGATCATTCCCCAATAAGCTTATTATTACACATCCATAATCTTGTCATAGGGAATGTTGCTTAGACAAAATAACAACAGTTACTGTCTGTAGTTCAAATCTTATTACAGGAAAACAAGAACCCGGCAATTACACATACTTATAACAGCCACACAACATTAGCCTCAACATACTTCAGCGCCAAATGCTCAAACTATGCATATCAAAGATTCAACCACAGAAGAAGATACGTTTCAAAGAAGCTTTCCATGAAGAAGGGGTTGGAGTGTCAGAGCTTTCCACTGTAGCCCTGCTGCTGCTTTCCCCTGTAGCCGTTCTGCTTATGTACCTGCTACACTTGACATTGTCCGCAGAAGCAATCGATTCAAGCTCAACCATTTCTTCTGGTGTAAGCTTCACGGACAGAGCTCCAATGTTCTCAATGAGATTATCGATCTGGGTCGTGCCAGGAATCGGACAGACATCATTGCCCTGGTGGTGTACCCAGGCGAGGGCTAACTGCAACGGGGTGCATCCCTTTGCTTGCGCTATTTTACTCACTCGGTTGAATGCCGTCACTAGGTCAGGCGAGTTCTCTGGCTGGAACCTTGGAAGGGACTGCATAAACATAGAGCAATGTTTCAGCAAAGAGCATGAGAGCAACTGTCATTCCTTTTAACACCAAATTCTACTGCAGCGAGGTCAAACAATACTAGAAGTGGTTGTGTTGCATGCCATTAGATTGTCTTGTTACTTGATATGATAACATTTGGAAGTTCGCAAGCACTGTGTATCTGGACAGTGTGATTAGTAAAAGATAATCTTGAAAGGATCAAAATATCTAGATCAAAATCATAAGCATTCAAATGTAGAGCAAAGTGCTCTAGCAGCTACCCCATAAAGCCATTGGTTTTGATGTAAGATGTGACAACAACAAAAAAATCGACAATGTAAGTTTCTCTACATGTAATGGTATTGGGTATCCGTTTACCACACCTAAAAGAAAGAAATCACAAATCTAGATGATGTGTAGAAGAACATTATTGGAAGTAAAGTTCTTTTTAGCTAAAAAACACTAGCTACTTCACTTGCCCGGCACAATCACTAGTCAAACACTAATTGCAGGAAGTAACGCACATTTGGCTTTATGTCAGATGGGAACTTGATCCCAAACTTCCATAGGAAGGGTGTGAGGGAGTCCTCACTCAAGAATTGGTTCTATTGAGATATAGTGTATCTTTTGAAGAAAGATGAGAATAGAAAAGGATAGAAAGACTGAGGACAGAGACCGGTGTTGGCTATATTGAGGAAAGACCGCTAACCCTGTGAAGTAGGATGAGAGAAAAAGGATGGGTGGAAAGTGGGGAAAGGATAGCAAATAGCAACTGGTGGGAAGGCTGGGAAGGAGAGGAACTTACAAATAAATCTATGTGTGTTTCTTCCGAAAGCATGAGAATCTGGGAAACTGCCTCTTTCAAGCTCATTAAGCCATTGATTATCTCTCTCTACTGATCTAGAATCAAGAGAGGTGGGATGTATAGCGAGTGCAGGATTGAAGACATATGAGAATATATAGCATTTGCATCACCGATTGTTATTCATCCCATCCAGGTATCTTTTCTGTATACCACAAGAACTGGTAATCCTCCAGCACTTCAATAAGAATGACAATCACAGTAAAAATCTACTTATGTTAATCAGCAGCAACAGACCTGTCCCAAGTAATCCTCAGAGGGATTCTCCGAGAACTTGGAACCAGCAGACAAGAATCCTCGTCCTAAAGGACTGGACGCAACAATACCAATGCCAAGCTCCCTATCAACCATTTTAAGGAAGAGCAGATTCAGAAGAAAGCTGTTGTTACTGGATAAACAAATTAAACAGAGTGATTTCATACCTGCACGTGGGAATGATCTCTGCCTCCCCATCTCTTGCCCACAGCGACCACTCCAATTGCACCGCTGTGATGGGATGAACAGCATGTGCTTTTCTGATTGTTGATGCAGAGGCCTCACATAAACCGATGTACTTGATTTTACCCTCTTCAACGAGTTTCTTCAGCTCTCCCATCTTTGCATATTCACATGACAATACAATAGCAGTCAAGACCTTACATGTTAAGATCCACAAATTCATGCAGATTATTAGCTTGTATCGTGTCCCTAATCCCTGAATATTCAAACATAACATTTTGACTAACAGTTCTTAGCAAAGATCAATCAATCTTGATGCATCTCAATGCAACAAAAAAGTAGCCAGGCATTAAAACGGAGGTAGATTTCTCTAATCTCTTACAGAAGAGGGCAAATAACAGAATTCCAAGTGCTTTTTCATATTATACAATGACATGTCAAGAATCAAATGTCTCTACAGGAAGTCCACGAACAACCTTCAAAGTGGTTTTCGTATATCAATTAGGGTGAACCCAAAAGCGCTTTCATCTCAAAGGAACATTCTTATCGACCCTCAACTAGTAAAAGATGCCCACAAGACAATAACTCAGCCACCAAAATACTAAATTCCACGACCTCTTTAACAACATCGTGCCACATCTCAACCTCAACTATCAACTGAACTAAAGTCTCATCTAACAATATCTTACAAGTCAACATCACGCCACAACAAGATCCAAGAAACTTTTAACAACATGAGGATGCATCATTAAGACCAATCTAGGTTAGCAACTGATCATTTGGCTCAGAGAAAATCTCAAGAGAGGAGGTTCAATGAGGATCCATACAGTGACTTCAATGGGGACTCGAGGGTCGGTACGGTGTTGGTAGTAGAGGTCGATGCACTCAATGCCGAGCCGCTTCAAGCTGGCCTCACAAGCCATCCTCACGTAGGCCGGATCGCCCTGGACCTCCCTCCTTCCATTCTCGAAGCTGACTCCAAACTTGGTCGCCACTTCCACCTTCTCTCTCACCCCTCCCTTCAGTGCCTGCTTAAAATCGACACCAAATCAACACAAGAAAACCCCAAGTTTACCCGAAGTTAAGTGCGGCACGGCTCAGTATATACAAAACTGACCTTTCCTATGAGGATTTCATTGGTGTGATTGCCGTAGATGTCGGAAGTGTCGAAGAAAGTGACGCCCAAGGGGGCGGCAACGCGGATGAGCGCGATCATGTCCGGCTCAGGCTTGGGTGGGCCATAGAATGGGGTCAGGGACATGCACCCCAGCCCCTGTGCCGAGACCTCAAGACCCTCTGACCCCAATTTCATCCTCATCATCTTCACCGGCGCCATTGCCGTCGTCTTGGCGAATATCGAAGCAAGAAGAGAATCGAGAAGAAACAATTTGAGAGCGCTCCACTCCTTACACTGAGACGACAGGAAGCCTTTTGAGGAGCCGAGCTTTATAGGCTTGACGAGAGCACTTAGGTGGGAAGATTCGGGACGGCAACAAATTTGCTTCCCAAAAGAAGAGGGTGTCGTCAACCACTTCTGGAAGGGCAGTGCGAGAACTTGAGACAAAGCAAACGTGGTGACTTTCTGTAGAATCTGTTGACAAAATCCATAGCTTTTGGTACGGCGGAGGTCATGCTTGCTTACGAAAGCTAAGTAGGCGTTAGGACACGAGAATAACAGATAAGTCCAACCTATGACTAGGATCCTGCCACTTAGTCTTGAATCCCCCTCTTTCAGGAATCTTGATGTAGGCCAATAGCTTCAGACCTGGAGGTCCACTCTATGAAAGTTCTTCCTTCTCTCCCGCGACGACCTCTGCTCTCTCTTTTTTGTCCAAGAAATCATGCCGCTCCCCCCCTCCGCCGTCGATTCAACACGCAAGAGAATCAAAGATGGGTCGTCTTGGAACTTACCAATTCTTCCAGGAAACATGCTTTCTCCTCCAGCTTCGCTCGAATCGAGCCACCACCCTCTGCACCAAATCCATTCCTCTACACTTCCTTGCCTTCCCTTTGTCATCCCCATCTCAAGTAACAATTCCCAAAAAATTTCTGGTCCCCTGCGACCAAAAGCATCGACCCTAGATTCAACCCCTTACCCTTTTGCGCCAAGATTGATTACAGCCCGGTGGAAGACGATGAAGCTGAGGAGGATGAGGGATTGGACGAGGACGAACCTGCGAGCGGAGATGGGATTTTGCCATAGAGATAAAAAAAAGACCGGCAAGAATTCGAGGAGGATTCTTACACGAATCAATTCTACGAAAACCACGCGCATCCGATCTTTATAATTTGTACATATATAATTCCGATAAAATTAAGAACGTCGATTTAATGTACAATACCATGATAACAATAATTATATGTAACAATTTCTATCTCGACAAATATATTCTATAAGAGTCGTACTGGTGAGGGAATAACTTTTGAATTGAGAGGCGCCATGGGTTTTTTAGACATACAAGAAATTATTCAGATGTAACACACAAGAGAATCATTATTGTACAGAATAATAAACTCTACATATTCTATCCATTATAAATTCCATATAGGGAACCGACCGTCCAAGTGGGAGAAATTGCGATTTAAAAACCAAAGGTCTTATATTATGTGTCATGAAAACATTAACAACCCAAAAACGAAACTTCACATATCGAAAGATTTGAGCATACTTTTCAAGAAGATAGATATATGGATAACGATGTTTCGCTCGGACAATAATTTGAAAAAAAAATAAAGGATGAGTAGGGATGCGAGATTAGGACGTGATGTCTCCACATTCACATGTTAATTTTTTGGAAAAAGAAAATTCGCAATTCACGCACGGGTTTATCAAATTTGGTCCACTGCCCTCGGTCAAACAAGCTCTATCTATTACCTAGATGTTTTCCTAATAATAACCAAAATTGGTAGGCGTACCAACTCATTCGACCCGTACCAACTCGTTCGACCAATCATCTCGCCTCAATTCTCACTGGCTACCCAAAAGAAGCTTCGTGAACTCTCGTGCACTCCATTAATCGATTTATGGAGTTTGGGGGAGGACCATATGTCGCGACCTCCCCACTGGCGGCCCTCGACGGGTCGACAAGGATGGTTATAGATTTTAGGTGTAAACACCATATGACATAATTTTCCTCGAAATTCATGCATGTTGTCAATTTGGAAATTACACGTCTTGGGATTTTTCTATTGCAAGAGATTTTTGTCTTAGAGTTATTAGCTCGACTTACACATTAACATGTACCTTTAGCGACACTAGTTAAATTAACTAGATATGGAAATAACATTGCTCAAGAGACTTTGAAAATAAGTTACTCCAGATGGAGAGGTGTACGTTTCCAAAATATTTATTTAATTAAAGTCTAACGAGTGCTCGCCCTGGGGATAATCTTAAGCATTGGCTCATGTAATATTAATGAAAGTTCCCGTGACTATCGATGCATAGACGAGGTTTGCAACCTAGAGAGATAGTTGTACTAGAGAATTCTCACATGATACTTGTAAAATTTATTTCATACATATCAAATGAATGAAATAAAATGGTTCAATTTTCATATACTGAAGCTCCACCGCATCTTTCAAGATGTCAAATTGAATTGAGAAAAGTGAATGTGTTTACACTTTGGGTTTGATTTCATTTGGTGTCACATAGATTTGTTTACTCATCCTAAGGGTGTGCTCGACTTGCCCCGTCTTATGTGCCAATTAATGAAGTTGACAAAATGTTCCATGTTCCCGGCGACCCCAACAAAGGCATTGCTGAGGTTGCTCAACTCAAGGTGAGACAAATCTCATCTGGGTGAAAGCTTGCCAACGTCGAGCAACCGTCGACAAGCTAGAGCCCATCGAACATCAACTAGAGGCTGTGAAAGGTGGCACAACCCCAGCCAAGGTGGCGCCGAGGTTGCCTGACCCAATGTGAGATAGATATCGCCTAGATGAAGCTTGCCGATCGAGCGACCCTTGGCAAAGCTTGTCGGTGTCATGCGACCCTCGGCAAGCTAGATCTAGAACTCGGCGAGTGTCAACCATAGGACGCGAGACTTATCAAGGCTCACTAGGGTTGCACGACCCTCGCCAAGGTGGCACCGAGGTCGCATGACCTAAGATGAGACGGATCTCACTTGGGCAAGCTTGCCGATGTTGAGCTACCCTCCACGAAGATTGCGGGTATCGCGCCAGTGACCTTTAGCGAAGCTTTGCCATTGTCCCCGTCCCTCAACCTCCTCCGTAGAGTTCCCCAGCCACAATCTACTTTGTCTGTGTCCAAGCATTAGGAGTAAAATGGCAATAGCAATATATTGGTGAGGGAGAGATTAATAAAAGAATTTTTTTTATTAAACCTTAGAATTTTTTTTATTAAACCTTGAAGTAGCATTCCGAAAATGCTAAAGAACAAAGATATTGGAGACTTGTCTTGAGATTTGAGGACTTTCAAAGCTCAACTTTGCGCCTAAGATTATTAAGATTGTTACCAAATGCTAAATTTTTTGCTTAAAGCTGCTTGTGAATGGTGCACCAAGTTGAAAAGGTTAATTGAAGAAGAGATAAGTGCATTGAAAATTCTACAACTTGTTAAGAAAGTGCAATTAAGTCCTAAAACTTATGAAAAATGCGATCAAGTTCTAAAACTTATCGAATTAGTACAATTGTGTCCTTCTGTTAACTCCGTCCAATTAGACTGGCGGAAATTGTTGACATGGCTTTCTTTTAATATTTTCTCTCTGGTACTTGGCTTTTTAAAAATATTTTCCGTCTCCTGCGTGGCGTTGACTTTATTAAAACATGAAATATAAGACTAAAACAACTTCATGTTAGCCTAAATTTTAATTTTTAACCAGTAAAAACTAAAAAATGTATTTTAAAAAAGGATATGTTCACTTAAAGTTCTAAAATTTGTCACGAAAATACAATTAAGTCCTAAGTCATTTCGTTAACTCTGTCCAACTTAGCTAACCAAAAATGCTAATGTGACTTTTTTTTATTATTATTTTCTCTCTCTTACGTGGCAATGACGTGGCTAAAACATGAAACATAAAGCTAAAACAATGTCATTTTGGTCTAAACATGATTTCTAATACAAATTTTATTTAAATTAAATTTAAAAATAAGCTAATTTGTTTTAAAAAAGATAAATTGTTAAAAACCAAGCGGCAAGGGCTTGCACAGTCCTCGCCGCCGCCCCCCCTCCACCATCACTGGCAAGGGTGGGGGTTGGGCGACGAGGGTTGTCAGGCCTTCGCTAGTGGCCGGCGATCGCCCAAATTTGGCCGAGCCTCGGTGATAGCCAACAACTAGCCACAAGTGAGAGTTGACGTCGTCAACATCGGGCAAGGCTCGTTTCGCAGGATCTAATGAGGTCGAGCCTCCCCCCTCACCGGTCATCGTCTGTGACCGATGGCAATGGACGGCCATGTGATATCAGGCACACCAACTATTGGATGCCTTTTCGGAGACATCATCGTTAGCAAGGACCCCGTGGATGGCGCTACTGTGTCGACATTCTGAACCTTCACCAGTTGATCCCGTTTGGAAAATTTCTCTTTCCATGGTTTCAAATTTTGCTGCCGAGTCCATTTATTGACAGGTTGTTGGTCTAAGTAAGTATTAGTCCATAGAATCGAATTACAATGTCATTCGCCACAAATATAAACCAAAGCAATATAATTACAATGTCATGGTTTTTGGATTACATGTAAAACACTCTGTTGTTATTATGAAAGATCGGAACCTAAGTATCATCAACACCGACACCGACATGTGACACGATATGCCGAAATGTCATTTCTCAAAAAATAAAGAATTCCGACATGTTAGGACACGTTGTATATTAATTGTATATTTTTATATATACTTGATAAATTATCATTTTTATAATTATTTCAATCAAATTAATTCAATTCAAATCCACAAATAAATAAATAATGAAAAAAAGCTTAGAATGAATTTACACTAAAAACATTAATCCACCATTTGTTGATATCATTCATTGTTTCAAATTGACAAATTCAACTACATTCCATTCTGTTAGGGATTCACGTTTAAGTTTTTGTGGGGATGGCTAGGTATATTAATTTTGGGGTGGCTAGGAATATGACTTAAGTATATATTTTTGATATATTTAAATTTTGATCCCTAAGTTATTGAAAATGTTTAAAATTGACCACGTGTGTGTCGAAATGGCATGTTGGGATGCTGGACTCACGTGTCGCTGGCGTGTCCGGAGCGCTGATCGCGTGTCCGGAGTGCTGATCACGTGTTGGATGTCTGACACCTGTTGACCACGTGGGCCCCCGGAAAGTGTCCATGCTTCCTAGATCGTAACAACCGAAAGGGAACTACAAAGGGAAGTTGTGGGAGAGTCGCTCTCTTGTTTGATGAACTTCTTTGGATTCTCTTTTGGCACGGAATATATCCGAGAATTATGCTATTTGGTGCGACTTTCTTGTAGTAGTATAAACTATAAAAAAGAATAGTGCAATTGAATCTTTTTCAGCAGCTTTTGGGAAGTTTACGCTCCTACGAGAAAGCCCAATTTAAGTAGGTGAATTCCGGACACACAAAACACTCCACTAAGTGCTTTCAAATTGATGGCATGAGGAATCGAAACTGCAACCGTGAATACCCATGTTTGTTTATTGACCACGGAGCCGAACTCCTAGGAACCTTTTGTCTAGTAATTGTAAAACATGTGTTACCAAGCCCATAAGTATAGTGGGTAATTATCATTAGGAATTCTAGTGGGTCTATAATAACCGGCAAGAGCATGTCCAGGATTCATCATTCATTCATTTTATAAAAATTTATCACTATGTGTGGAAAGGCGCACCAAATACATAACACTAGTAAGTAGTTTTAAGTATCATCTCATAACACTAGTACCTAAGAATACTGTTTTTTGTCATGACTGCACTGTTCTTTTTTATGGTTCAGACCGCTACGAGAAAGCCGCACCAAATAGCCTCTAGCACTAATTCTCGGATAAATTCCGTGCTAAAAGAAAATCCAAAGAAGTTGATCAACCAGAGAGACTCTGCTACAACTTCTCTTTACAGTTCCCCTTTCGATTGTTACGATCTTTAATAATAAAGACACGGTGTTGTACATGTAATCCAAAAGCCATGACATTGCAATTGAGATGCTTCAGTTTATATTTGTGAATAATGACATTCTAATTCGATTCTAGTGAACTAGTACTTACTTAGACCGATAAATCTATCAATAAATAAATTCGGCTGCAAAATTTGAAACCATGAAAAGAGAAATTTCAAATAAATTCAATGATTAATATCACGAAAAACCCAAAACTGATACATCCATGACAAATTTATCTCAAATTAATTTTTTGATCACAAAAAATCTCAAACTAGTACACTTGTGATACAATTATCCCAAACTAATTTTTTGACCACCAAAAACCCTCAATCGGTGCACTTGTGACAAACTTACCCTTAGTTAAATTGAATTAATATCATGAAAAATCACAAATTGGCAAATCTGTGATAAACGGAGAGATAAAACCCCAAATTGGTAAATCCGTCAATTGCCACGTATCATACAACTCAAAATTTTGATAGTAAAATTTAACGAAAATTAATAAAGGATAAATTTTTTATAAGTATATCAGTTTAGAATTTTTTATAATTAAAAAATTAATTTATTATAAATTTATCATAAATATATTAATTTAATATTTTTCGTGATATTAATCTTAGAATCAACTGGTGTAGGTTCATACCACAGTAGCGCCAGCTAGGCGGTTCTTGCATAGAAGTTTCCCAACGATGACGTTACCTTTTCTAATTTTCCTACGTAAGAGTCGCGCGGTCATGTTCAAGTGAAATTAATGCGCACCGAACTTCTCTTGTTGAAATAATAGCCAGATTTCCTGTCTGACTTTTTCGCATTCTCCTCTCGCCCACGTACTAATTATGAACGATAGATATGAAAAGATTGATTTGACCCATAAAGAAATGTGTCGTCCTCTTTCTGGCGGTTTATGGCATGCTTATCCTACTTGTATTATTCACATCACTTTTGTTTTTCATCAACCACGTTTAAAAGAGAGCGATTTCCGGTAAAATTTAAAATTAGGAATTTATCCATTGAAATAGACTTTTCAATTTTTAGAACTTAAAATCTATATTACATATTCTGAAATATGGAACCTACGTTATTATAAGTTTTAGGATTTATCCAGATTTCACTTGTATAATTTATTAAACTATTATAATGAATCATCACTTTTAATGATCATCACTTGCTACTAGAATCTACTCACAAGAACTTATATTTACACATATGAGGAATATAAAATATTAACAAAGTAAAAGTCTCAATTATAAAATAGAAATTCTGACTAGTGGCTTCAGGATTATGTACTCATCATCAGATGACATGAAATACTATATGATCGTGCGAATACATAGACCAAGAGAATTACAAAAACTTGTTTTAGATTTTAGATTCCAACTATTTAGAACTTGAAACTTACCCGTCGAAACAGGTTTTCCAATTTTTAGAACCTAGAACCTAGCTAACATACCTTGGTTGGAATTATGCTCACCCTAATAATATTTCTTTGTAAAGTATTTTTGAACTAGTTTATGCATATCTAATGCCACTTCTATTTACTATTATTTTCCACGCTTAATATGCTGTTATCAATCATTCTTTCGTATGACCGCATTAACTTTGCGTATTTTGTAAATTTTTCCATCATATCTCGTCTTAATTTGATGAGAATTTGCTAAGATATAAATTACACGGTGTTATATTTCATCGGTCCGCCCATGATGTGTGTGTCCAAGGGACACCATTTGCTCTAATAAGAGGTGCGTCTGAGAGACACCTTTTTGAAGAGGTGCGAGGAGAGTTTCTTAAAGGAAGTTAAAATAACTTCCTCAGACAATGAACACAAACATAAGAAAAATTCAGAACTCTCTCTCTCGATGCATTAGGATTCCGTTTCTACTTTCAAAAAACAATCGGCATTAACGCTGTGGAACAAGAATACTTTCCTTGTGATTGTATTCGGACCAACGTGAAATAGATTCGTTCATCGTTTGCTGGTGATTCAAGATTCAACAAACGATCCTAGAAATTATTTGATTTGGAGTGCATCAAATAGGTTAGTCGATTCTCCCGATACACGCTTCCAACATTGGTATCAGAGCCTCGATTATGATCTCTGCCTTGTTTTCCCAGTAATTTTTTCCGCATGCTATTTGATATGGAGATCTTGATGATGAACTTCATTCTGTCCGCATGTTCATTGCTCGGGGAATTGCAAGATGTATTGACGAACATGAATTGAAACGAAGAACGGGTTTGAACGTTACGCGAGACTGTTCTGTTCGAATGTTTTTTGAAAAAATTTTATATGGAGAAAATTGTTTTTGAATGCATTAAAGAACTCATCGAGACGAACAGAATGGTGGGTCGAGCGTCGCCGGGAGACGTCGGATGCACCCACACGCGAGGGCCAGAAGCCATGGCGCATGGGAGTCACGCACCCGAGGCGCTGGCCCTGCTAGCGCGTGAATGGCACGCACGCGTCGGCCAAATGGCGCGTGCTGACGTCATCGATGACGTCAGCAAAACTGTTGATACCCGACATGCTGACGTCATTGATGACCAACCCGAATCGGAGACCCGACCCGGTTTTGACCCGACTCGTGACCTGACCCATGACCGGTCAACGGTCAACCGGTCGGACCGGTCAATGGTCAAACCGGTCAGACCGGTCAACGGTCGAACCGGTTGGACCGGCTCAGAACCCCTTTATAGGACAGGCGCGTGCGCCACACGCGCCGTGCACTTACGCGGCGCGTGTGGGCGCGTGCGAGCTCCGATCGGGCCGTGGTTGGTACCGTTGTGTTCGTATTGAAATTCTCTACATTGTGATATAGTTATTTTGTATTTTTGAAGTTTTTAAAGGTATGAAAATGCATACGGAACCCTAAATACGTGTATTTTTTGGGGTATTATTGCATTTTACTTGTATTTCCCTATATTTTTTTTTGGAAATACAGAAGTTGGCTTACATGTAAATGACCACATAAAGATTATCTAAAGAATGATTCATTGATGGCATGTCATTGGCTTGACGTGCTTGTAATTTCCTAATTTTGAGCATATTAAAACAATGGCCCGGAGATCCTTACGTTATGAATTCCACTGTTGATTATATTTGTTGCATGAATGTTCTATTTGTTGATTTACATCATGCCATGCTAAATGATTGCTAGAAAGGATGTGATCATTATTTTAGATATTTTTGTGAATTATCTAGTCTAGTGGGAGTTCGTAGGTTGGTAGAATTAGAAGAAATTCTCACCTAGAACTTTAAAATTTGCACAAATTAAATAAGTTAATGATAGTAGAACAATCGTACGCCGAAGCTAATTGGGAACATCGTGAACTTTCGTTTTGGTGTCTTTTGTTGAATTATCATTAATTTAGTTTGTCTTTGCTGCAAATTAAAATATATATGTTTATGTGGAAAAAGTGCTAGTATTGATTCTGCGTTTATTATGTCAATATGTGATAGATAGTGATTATAGCTTCGGGCATCCAAAACCATTGTGGCTGACCTCAATAAGGGTGAGAAGCTGAACGGTGACAATTATGATATTTGGCAACGAAAAGTTCAATATATCCTTGAGGAGCAAGAGGTTTTGGAAACCCTCAATCACACTATAGATGAACCTGAGCATGGAACTTCTGCTCAACACAAAAGAGATCAAGAAGCTTTTCAAGCTTGGAAAAAGAAAAATAGCATTGCTCGCATCACGTTGCTAAGTTGTATGCAAGATGATCTCATGTGTGAGTTTAAAAGTTATGACAAAGCTCAAGCAATGTGGGTTGCCTTGAAAGATAAGTTTGGGGGTACGTCTGCCACTAAGTTGAGGAGGCTCACCATCAAATTTGACACATACCGAAAGCGCTCAAATCTATCGATGAGGCAGCATCTTCGGGAGATGTCAAATATGATACGTGAGCTGAAGTTGGCAGGTCATACCTTAACTGATGAACAGCAAGTTCAGGCTGTTATAAGGTCTCTTCCTGACAGCTGGGAACATATGAAAATCAATATGACGCACAATGAGAATATCGTCACTTTTGATGATATTGCGCGTCATTTAGAATTAGAAGATGAGCGCCTAGAGGCTGCAAAATCCTCTACCTATGCTTATGTTGCTGAATCAGGTTCGAGCAAAGCTTCGGACTTTAAGCGCAAGAGGAACCAAAAATTCAACAACAAAGGAAAAGAGACTGATCAAGCACCCAAGAGAGCTAAGACCTTCCGACGTAAGAAGCGTGGCGGGAAGAAGGACAATGCCAAGATAATGTGCTACAATTGTGGCAAATTGGGCCACTTCGCTCGTGAATGCACTGAGCCGAAAAAGGTACCACATTATTCTATTACTTTGAATAATGCTTTCGTTTCTAGCACTGTAATGCTTGCTGAATCTCATCCAATGTGGACTGTAGACTCAGGAGTAACAGACCACGTAGCTAGAGACCGAGGAGCATTTGTGGAGTATCGTCGGATACAGCTTGGAAGAAGATGGATATATGTTGAAAATAACTCTAGAGTTGAAGTGAAGGGTATCGGCACATGTAAATTAACTTTTCGTGGTGGTCGAAACCTATTCCTACATGATGTCCTCTATGCTCCAGATATTCGATGAAACTTGGTCTCTGTAGTTGTTCTTCTTAGCTTAGGTTATATTTTTAATTTTCATGGTGATTGTGTTGATATTTTGTTTGGAACAGTTTATTACGGTTCTGGTTATGTATTAAATGGTTTTATGGTGTTAGACATTGACTATGATGTGTACAAAGTTAATGTTAATGGTTATTTTTCTTTAATTGCATCTTCTAGTAATGTGGAGATTGATGCAAGTACTTGGCATGCTAGACTGGGTCACATTAGGTTATAAAGAATGAAACGATTAGCAAGAGAAGGCCTTTTGGGGTCACTCGCTAATATTGAACTATTCGTATGTGAACATTGTCTAGCGGGAAAAATAACTAGAAAACCATTTGGTAAAGCATCCAGAGCTAAACTTCCATTGCAACTTCTACATTCTGACATTTGTGGTCCTTTAAATGTGAGGGCGAGGCATGGAGCCTCATATTTCATCACTTTTATAGATGACTTCACACGTTTCGATTATGTTTTTTTGATCTCCCATAAGTCCGAAGCATTAGATTGCTTTAGGCGATTTATAGCTTTGATAAAGAATCAGTTGAACAAAACAATAAAGGCATTGAGAACCGATCGCGAACGTGAGTATCTATCTGAGCAATTCAAGGCTTTTTGTGATGAAAAAGGAATTGTAAGACAATTGACTATTCTTGGTACTCCGCAACAAAATGGGGTTGCAGAAAAAAGGAATAGGACTCTTTTGGAAATGGTTAAGTCTATGATGGCGCAGGAAAATCTCCCTGTCTCATATTGGGGAGATGCGTTATTGACTGCTGCCTATATACTTAATTGTGTGCCCTCTAAGTCAGTTGCTTCCACCTCTTATGAATTGTGGACTGGTAGGAAACCAGACTTAAGTAATCTACGACCTTGGGGGTGTGCAGCATATGCTCATGATTCTTCCGATAAATATGGCAAATTAGGCCTAGAGGAAAGAAGTGTATCTTTATTAGATACTCCGAACACTCCAAAGGATACGTGTTCATAGGTGAACAAGCTGATGGAAGTGTGACTGAAATGGAGTTACGAGATGTCACGTTCTTGGAAAACGATTTTTCTAGTAGAGGTGAGATCAATAAGGACTTCCAATCACATGAGATGGAAGATCCCGACAACACACCCACTAATATTATTGAAGGAAAAATAGATTTACCTCAACATACAAGACCTAGTGGGAGTGTAGCATCGCCTGGCGAACTGAATTCTCAAGAAGTTCAGTTGCGTAAAAGTAATCGCAAAAGTATTCCCCGTCGTCGATTTGAGATTGAAGGGGAAGCATTTATGATTGCTCCACAAGACAATGCAGAGCCTAAACAGTTCAAGAGACTCTCTCATCTCCGGACAAGGAAGAATGGGGAAAAGCTTTGGAAGACGAAATTGAGTCTATGAGGGCAAACCATGTCTGGGACTTGGTTGATTTGCCACCCAATGGTAAGGCTATTGGAAACAAATGGATTTTCAAGATTAAGCGAAAGGCAGATGGATCCATTGAAAAGTATAAGGCTCGCCTTGTGGTAAAAGGCTATACTCAACAAGAGGGTATAGACTATGAAGAAACTTTTTCACCAGTTGTAAGGTTTGCCTCTATACGCCTTATCCTAGCCATTGTCGCACATTTGGACCTAGAATTACATCAAATGAATGTAAAGACAGCATTTCTCAATGGAGAACTAGATGAAGAAATCTATATGAAACAACCAATAGGTTTCATTGCTGAAGGTCAAGAGCATAAAGTTTGCAAACTTCATCGCTCAATTTATGGCCTTAAGCAATCGTCTAGACAGTGGTATTTTCGTTTTCATCGAGCCATAACTTCTTTTGGGTTCACGATGATCGAAGAGGATCACTGTGTGTATATCAAACGGTCCAAGGATAAATTTATGATTTTATCTCTTTATGTGGATGATATTCTGTTGGCTAGGAATGACAAGGGTTTGGTTATAACCATAAAAGAATGGTTGTCTTCTAATGAAGTTGGGAAATGAAGGATATATATATATATATATATATATATATATATATATATATATATATATATATATATATTGGGAGTTAAGATTGAAAGAGATCGATCAAAGAAACTCCTTGCTATGTCACAAGAGTCTTATATAATGAAGATTCTTGAACGCTTCAATATGCAACACTGTAATCCCATTGATACCCCTATCATGCAAGGCGATGGCCTAAGTACTAAAATGTGTCTTAAGACTTTAGAAGAAAAGAAAGAAATGGTAACTGTTCCTTACGCTAGTGCTGTCGGAAGTTTGATGTATGCTATGATGTGTACTCGACCCGACATATGTCATACTGTAGGGTTAGTGAGCCGATATCAATCAAATCCCGGTCCAGCACATTGGAAAGCAGTTAAGAGGATCTTGAGATACTTGAAAGGCACTATTGACTATCGACTTTGCTATCAAGGGAGTAATCTACGCTTATTAGGATACTGTGATGCTGATTGAGGAGGAGACCTAGATGAGCGTAAGTCGACATCTGGATATGCGTTTTTACTTAATGATGGAGCAATTTCTTGGAATAGCAAGAAACAGACATGCATATCTTTATCTACAATGGAGGCAGAATTTATTGCATGTTCTGCTGCAGTGCAAGAAGCAGTATGGCTAAAACGTTTCTTGGAAAATTTAGCCATTGTCACTGATGTCCCAAGACTAGTGACAGTATACTGCGATAGTCAAGCAGCTATTGCCTATGTGAAAGATCCCAAGTACCATGGTAGGACGAAGCACATTGACATAAAGAATAACTTCATCAGAGATATAATAGCGCAAAAAGAAGTAGTCCTGCAATATATTTCAACCAATAGGATGGTTGCTGATCCATTTACGAAGGCTGTTCCAAGAGACGTGTTCTTGACCCACAGGATGTCTCTAGGATTACGTAGAATGTGATTATGATATGTAATATTGTTGAGGATCACTGGATTATGTGTGTATATGTATTGTACTTGTTAGTTAATGAATTGATGTTTTATCAATTAGTACAATGTTATGAGACTAGCACAAACACACATATATTGTTGAAAGGCATGTCACCAGGCAATGATTGGCTCACTCACACGAGTAATCACCTTAAACGCTATAGTAAGCGGGTTGAGATGAGACGATACGTACTATAAATGTTGGAAGAGCAGTTTAGTACATAAAACGATTTAATGTCGCCTTGATCGGAATCAAGATGAGGTCTGTTATTCGTATGTGATAAGACCGAACATGATAGTCCCACAATCATGTATGCCTGAAGGGAGCCGGATGCGAGTACTAAATTGGGCGCTGTGGAAAGCGAGCTGATATAGCACTCGGGCTAAACATGAGTACGTGAAAAGCACGTGACTATGTTTAGGCTAAGATTCGTATAGTGAATATGATTAATAAATGACATACGCTCTTATAGAAAGAGAAATCCACTATAGCATGTAATTCATATTACATGTGCTTTATTTAACCAATAAGTGAGATGAGTACTATTATCCCTATTTATTCATCGTGTGAGTCCTTAAGGTAATTTATAATTTACCTTACTTTATGTCCTATGTTACTTCTGACTATGTTCTCAAAATAAAAGATCAATGTTGCTACTTTAGCATGTTACCGTCGGCGGTCATGAATAGATATGGCTTTATGGGACGTGTCTAGGAAAGTAGTTGTTCCGAAATGGAGAGAGACATGAGTGTGAAGGAAGACTATTGTTGTTTTACATCTATCGCATGTGTTTACTGGTCGACCAATTATTTCGCCTTCAATGGTTTTCGAAAATAATTATAAATACATGGTGTTTTTGAGAAAAGTCAAGTATAGCCTTTTAGGGATAGGTATACTTGGACTGATGTAACAAAATATGTCTGGGGCACTGTGAGACATCAATTGTTCATTTATTTTTGGGGTTGTAGCCATTATGTAGTCCCTAACAGGCGCATAATTAGAGCTCCCAAGTGCAGGTGTACTCACTGGTCGCACAGCTTTCTTGCTAGTATGAATTGTTTCTAAGGTAGATGAATGTTGAATGCCTTATGTTCTTGATAGAGCATCATCAAGCCCATCATGTGCGAGTGGGAGATGTTATATTTCGTCGGTCCGCCCATGATGTGTGTGTGTCCAAGGGACACCATTTGCTCTAATAAGAGGTGCGTCTAAGAGACACCTTTTTGAAGAGGTGCGAGGAGAGTTTCTTAAAGGAAGTTAAAATAACTTATTCGGACAATGAACAAAAACACAAGAAAAATTCAGAACTCTCTCTCTCGATGCATTAGAATTCCGTTTCTACTTTCAGAAGATAATCGGCATTAACGCTGTGGAACAAGAATACTTTCCTTGTGATTGTATTCGGATCAACATGAAATAGATTCGTTCATCGTTTGCTGGTGATTCAAGATTCAACAAACGATCCTGGAAATTATTTGATTTGGAGTGCATCAAACAGGTTAGTCGATTCTCCCGATACACGCTTCCAACACACGGAAATGTCCCTTCTGACAGTCCAAGCACTTAATGATAGACAGCACATTCAACTTCATCATGCATGTGATATTTTTTTTTATCACTCTATTGTTTTTTTTTCCTCTACGATGATATAAAGTTTAATTAGGTAGCTTGAATTATGAAAATCATATTTCCTCACCTACTTCCTTGGAATATGTTATTATTATAGACCCACTATAATTCCATTGAATATGACTAACTAGGAAACACGACCAAAGCAATGTCCCTCTCGCTAGACCCCTGCAGCACCAATTAAAGCATAATTATATTCACTCGAAAGAGTAAGATTCGACGTCGAATGTTTGGCTTTAAGTAGCCCGGAAAGCCATTAGACCGTTCCATGGGGTTAGCGTATACCCCGAAGCACAATCTCCATCCTCAATCACTCCAATGTTTTCACACGTTTGGACAAGAAATAATTGAACCCGAATCGCATTGCGGAATCCTCTCGAATTGTCCGAACACAACCAACTGCTTCTGTGACCTTCAAGCTTGGCCATGTTGTTCGGCGTGAGTTTCACGGACACAACCCCGATGTTCTGGTCGAAATCCAAGGGTTACCTTCACAAGAAGTATGATCATAGATCCGATTGTGCCTCAGGAGCCTTCGACGATCTTTCAAATAGAAGCAACACGGAGTGACACACGTTGGAATGGCGATCAGAGTAGTTTCAGGACAGCCAGAGCATCGGGCCACAATTTACTTTTCTGTAACACCGATGCCATCCGTTCAGCAATGTGCTGTTATAGAAAACGTGCCTCTTGGCATTGCTTCAATGAATAGTAACCAATCCTGTGAGATTGTTTTATTCGTGATTCTGAAAGTCACCCTGATGATTTGGCATGGTCTGGCTCGGTTAGTATTCAGCTCACCCAGTGTTTCTTGAGTAATCTTCCCAATAAGCTTATCACACATCTATAATCTTCTCATAGTGAATGTCACTTGTACAAAATGATAAAAATCACTCTCCGAAGTTCAGATTTTATTACAGGACAACAGGAACTCTCTTCTTACACATACTTATGACAGCCACACAACATGGCCTGAAAGTTTATTCAGCAGCAAATGCTCGAACTGCGCATATCAAGGATGCAGCCATAGAAGCAGACATGTTTCTAAGCAGCTTTCCATGAAGAAAGGGGTGGAGTCTCAGAGTTTTCCCATGTAGAGATGCCGCTATGGTACCTGCCACCCTTGACATTGTTTGCAGAAGCAATCGATTCCAGCTCAGCCATCTCTTCCGGTGTAAGCTTCACGGACAGAGCTCCAATGTTCTGGTTGAAATTCTCAATCTTGGTTGTGCCGGGAATTGGGCAGACATCATCACCCTGGTGGTGTACCCAGGCGAGGGCTAACTGCGACGGGGTGCACCCCTTTCTTTGCGCAATTTCATTCACTCGGTCAAATAACCTCGCATTGTGAGTCAAGTTCTCTGGCTGGAACCTTGGTAGGTTCTGCGTGACATAGAGAACTGTCTCAGCGGATAGTATTTGAGCAACTATCATTTTTTATTTTAACACAAAATTCTACTGCAACAAGTGCAAACAATACTAGAAGTGGTTGCATTGCATGCCATCAGATTCTCTTGTTACTTGATATGATAAGCATTTGGAAGTTTGCAATCACTGTGTGGAGAGCATGATCAGTAAAAGATTATCTTGAAAGTATTGGAATATCCAGTTCAAAATCATAAGCATTCGAAATGTGGAATGTAAGTGCACTAGCAACTACCATGCAAGGCTGATGGTGTTGATGTAAGATGTGACAACAAAAACAAAATCGACAATCTAAGTTTCATACATGGGATGGTATCCATTTATCACACTTAAAAAAAAGAAATCACAAGTCCAGATGATATGTAGAAGAATATTATAGGAAGTAAAGCTCTATTTAGCTAAAAAACAATAGCTACATCACCCAGCGCAATCACTAGTCAAACACTAGTTGCAGGCAGTAACCCACAATTGGATTTATGTAAGATAGGAACTTGATCCCAAAGTTTCAATAATAAGGCTGTGAGGGAGTCCTCACTCAAGAACGGGCTTGTGAAGAAAGATGAGTATAAAAAAGGACGGAGGCCTGAGGCCGGATACCGGTGTCAGTTATATGGAGGAGATATCGTAATCTTGTAAAGAAAGATGAGAGAAAAAGGATGGGTGGAAAGTGGGAAAAGGATAGTGAATAGCAAATGGTGGGAAGGCTGCGAAACAGAGGAACTTACAAATAAATCTATATTAGTTCATTCCAGAAACATGAGAATCCGGGAAATTGCCTCTATCAGGCTCATTAAGCTATTGATTATGATTTTACACTAATCTATAATCACGAGAGGTGGGATGTATGGTGAGTGCAGGATTGAAGACAAGAATATAAAGCATTTGTGTCACTAATTGTTATTCATACCATCCAGATACTTTTTCTGTATACCACAAGAACTAGTAATTATCCAGCACTTCAATAAGAATGACTGTCCCTGTGAGCATCTAATTATGTTGTTTAGCAGAAACAGACCTGTCTGAAGTCATCCTTGGAGAGATTCTCCAACAACTTGGAACCAACAGAAAAGAATCCTCGTCCTAAAGGACTGTATGCAACGATTCCAATCCCAAGCTCCCTAGTCACGATGTCCCGGAAGCGCAGAATCAGAAAAAAGCTGTTGTTACTGCATAAACAAATTGACAGAGTGATTTATTACCTGCAAGTGGGAATGATCTCTGCCTCCACATCTCTCGACCACAGCGACCACTCCAATTGCACAGCTGTGATGGGATGAACAGTATGTGCTCTTCTGATTGCTGATGCAGAGGCCTCTGATAAACCAATGTACTTGATTTTACCCTCTTCAACGAGTTTCTTTAGCTCTCCCATCTATGAATATTCACACGACAAAACAATAACAGTCAAGACCTTACATGTTAAGATCCAGAAATTTATGCACATTATTAGCTTTGATTGTGTCCCTGATCCCTGAATAGTATGTGTTCCCCGACTACTCAACCACTGGAACACTAAATTCCATGACTGATACAACCTTGTGCTGCATCTCGACCTCAACCATTAACTGAACTTAAGCCTCATTTAACAATATCTCCCAAGCCAAAAGGCAATGCAATACTCAGTTTTCTGCCACAAAATCCAACAAACCATTTACAACACGACCATGCATCATCAACACCAATCTAGTTTAGCAACTGATCAAATATATGGCAAAGGTTTAAATGAGGATCCGTACAGTGATTTCAATGGGGACCCGAGTGTCGATACGGTGCTGGTAGTAGAGATCGATGCAATCGATGTCGAGCCGCTTCAAGCTGGCCTCACAAGCCGCCCTCACGTACGCCGGATCGCCCCGGACGCCCCACTTCCCGTCCGTGAAGCCAAGCCCGAACTTGGTCGCCAATTCCACCTTCTGTCTCACCCCTCCTCCCTTTAGCGCCTGCTCAAAACCGACACCATATCACCATCAAGAAAACACCCCCCGAATCGCCCCCAAAAGTTAGAAAACACCAAGATGCAGGATATCTTAGAACCCGGCATAACTACAGCCATATCTACTACTTCACGCGGAACCTGAGACTAAGCTTTAACACACTCAAGCCTTAACCAAGAAAACTGACCTTCCCGAGGAGGATTTCGTTGGTGTGGGGGCCGTAGACGTCGGAGGTGTCGAGGAAGGTGACGCCGGAGCCGACGGCGTGGTGGAGGAGCGCGATCATGTCGGGCTCGGACTTGGGAGGGCCGTAGGCGGCGGACATGCCCATGCAGCCCAGCCCCTGCGCCGAGACCTCGAGGCCCTGCGACCCCAGCTTGATCCTCCTCACCGTCGACGCCGCCATCGCCGCCGTCGTCTAGCTCGAGGTCGGTGCAAGAAGAGAACGGAGAAGAAACAGTTCGAGAGCTCGCTCGATCACTTCCCGATGCACTGAGACGACGAAGCTTTTGTAGGTGTTGCAGAGTCAACAGCAGACTGCGGAAGACGCACGTGCTGACGTTAGGCTCTCGTCACCTACTTTCCCGACTGCCAATGGCCCACCGAAAAAAATGCTGACCTGACGGAAAAAAGAAAAATTCCAAATAAAAAATTAAAGAGGACGAATCTTCTTAAATAAAAATTTGAAGTGACCAAATCGATTTAGATAAGGACTTTTCGCGAAGCAATTGAAACCTTGACTATGTCGAGCGAGGTTAGCTTCGCTTGGCTTTGGAGGGCGGTGACCCTCATGGGATCTTCTTCTTACCTGGTGGGCAACCCTTGCCAGATCCGATAAGGGCAATCCTCGTTCTCGCCTGTGTAGGCGAGGGCAATCTCTATCTGCGACCTCGGCCAAGAGAGGAAAAGGAAAAGAAAAAAACAGAAAAAGAAAAAAAGAAAGCAAAAAGTAAAATACGAAAATATCCTTTGGTAGGTGGGGTGTGTCCTTATTTGAGACTAAATTATCAAAGCCGCATGCCGACTGACCAAACCAGCGCTGTCGGTCGTGTAAAATTTAGGAGTATTTGAGGTAAGGCTTCTAGACGTGGGTTTTATTAGCGTTGGGTCGGGTCTGACCCACTGACACCTTGGGATCACCCGCGAATCTCCCCTCTCTCTCTTTCCCCTTATCTCTCCTCTCTCTCTCCATGACCGAACCCTAGATCTAAGGTAACAGCAGCATTGTTCTTCAACCGTCTGGAGCACAGGTGCCCCTTTTTTGGCAATGCCCATCTTGTCCTCACGCTGCTTGCCCTAATCCTGTTCCCTCCTCCGTCGTCGCCGCCGCCGTCTTCAACCTTTCCGTTCACCGATATTCGTCTCTCTCTCTCTCTCTCTCTCTCTCTCTCTCTCTCTCTCTCTCTCTCTCTCTCTCTCTCTCTCTCTCTCGTACCTCCTGACCTCTTCGTTACAACTAGAAGGGCAAATCCATAAGAAAGTTCTAGTCTCGCCTCCTCCGCCGACTCGACGGCGGTGGCAGCGGTGGCGCACCTATATGAGGAGGGTGGTGTTTGATGGATTCGACGATGATTACTATGCTGGCTTTTTTTTGCTAGCTATCTTTAAATGTCCGAAATGCCTCAAAAACCTCCTCCTCCTCTTCTTTTTTGGTTTCCTTGTTGGATATGCTGTGGTGCGGTCATCATGGTCGATTACGATGTACTTACTCTTTCCCTCTCTCTCTCTTCCCGTCTTCTTTCGCCTCCCATCACCCCATCACTATCACCAGAAAAGCAACCTCCCATCCTGGGAGCCCGGGACTGCCTCCGCGCTTCCAAGGTGGTTCTGGTCCCCGGAGATTTCAGGCCCAAGAGCCTCGCCTTCAACCAGAACGGCGAGGGCCCATACACAGGCGTCGCCGACGGTTGGGTTCTGCAGTGGAAGGTGGATGATCGTGGGTGGGTCCACTTCGCTGATCAATTGAACTCAACAAGAGAGATATCCATCTACTGAAAATGAAGAAGCGAGCAACGAAACCAAGAGAGATGAAGACAGCTCTCTCTCTCTCTTGTGCTGAAAAATAAATAAAACCCGACCATGCCCGGTTCGACCCGGCCCGACCCGACCCCGACCCTCTCTCGGGAGTATATACTGAATAGGGTCTCGGGGCGGGTCAAGCACGATCTTGTAAATTTCGGATCGAGTAGGGTATCATGAAAGCCCGATCCGACCCGATCCATTGACACCCCCATTTGAGATTGTTATGGTCAGTTCAAATCCTTATTTGAGACAAGATCCACTTTTGATCCTTATTTGAAAAAATGAAGGCACTTCAAACCTTTATTTTGAGACAAGTTCCACTCTAGTCCCTTATTTAAGAAAATGAAGACACTTTATGTTCTTATTTGAAATTTTCTCCAAAAATAATCGTAATTAGAATTTATTAAAGCATATTGCATAAGGTCCAAAATTTTAAAACATTGAGAATTCGTTGCGCTATTATATTTAAAAAAAAAGAACGAAAAAGTATATGGTAGGGGCAAAAGCGAATCCTCTGAAGAACGAAAAAAGGACCACCGAAGAAGGGGAAAGTAATGCCAAATCAATTCCAGAGTTCAATTATCTCTCAATAAAAGTGAAAAGGCCATCTAATTTGAAAGGAGGAGATATCATGGAATGGAGTCTAAATCCCCTTACCAACAAATATACTGCACATTACGAATCGAAGTGTTTGAGCGCGCTTAAAGTGCAATTTCCTCACCTGTACAGTTTCTATCATGTCAAACACCGGCATTGCATAAATCTACCAGGAGAAATCGTACATGAGATCGGGTAAACCCGGTCCAACCTCTCCAACAATCACAGGAGGATTAGGGGAGGAACATGAAAAGACGCAATATTTACCCGATAGCTTCCAATTACATGGACAACCACAAACATATTCGCCAGAGCAATGAGCCAAGCGAGTTTTTCCCAACAAGATGAGGATGTTGTCCTGAACCGAGTTCCCAAACATCCAGTACCCAATTAAGGCGACCGGGAAATAGCGGAGAGCCACAATTATGTATGCGACAACAACTCCTCTCCGCGTCGGGCCCTTTGATGGCTTCTCTGGTGTGGATGGGATTGTCGCTTGGATCTCCAACACGACATTGTGCCCGGCATAGGCAAAAGCAACATCACCCAATGCACTGAAGAAGTTGAATACCGTTCCTGCTGTCAACTTCGCTGTGTACCCGTATTGTACATTGGGCTGAGCACCCTAGTGTAGTGAAGCTGACCAAATTTATAAACAAAAAGCCACACCTTTTGAGCTCTTCTTTAATTTCCAAGCAAAGCAAAGAAACAAAATCCTAACATGAAGGAGAGAGCAGATTTTTTTTTTTTGTGGGTAAAGAAGGAGAGAGCAGATTCGTCACTGTAAAAGGGAAAAAAAAAACCCTTCAAAATATATCCTCAAAATTACAAATGCAGTTGCACACCTATTATTAGAACGAACATACAATCCATGATATTGCCGGCAGAAACATACGTCTATCAAACAAATTACCATAAATCATGCCAACTACTGAAGGGGAAAAATAGAAGAGCCCCCAAATCAGACTCATTGTTGATTCAACAATAAGACCGACTGCATCTGTTTCTTGACGTGTAGAATCTCTCAGTATTTTCTGACGAATCCAAAGTTTCATGTCTTAATCAAGTCGGATGAAGCGCGTTTTCCACGGTACAACATTAAAAACGGAAAAAAAAATCATCAGACGAAGGTTCCAATAGACAATGGACCCTTCATAGTGGGCCTGGGTGTGAGATTAAGCTTGTGGAGAGTAAATGTGCAGCTCATTTATTGGATCAACATCAATTCATTAGTCCCACAAACTTGAAAATCATATTCCTCAATTGGCCATCACCAGTGGGTCACAACAGATTTCTCCCAAACAAGTGGTATGCTCTGTTTTGATAGCTCACTATCATGTAAATAATCCATTTTTTTCGAGAACTTTCACCAAAGCCACCATTACAGGGGTTAATTTCAAAAAAAAAAGTACCAACTTTAAGTCGAGGGACAATTCTGGCCTGAACTTTTTTTTTTTTTGTCCGGTAAAAAAGCACCAACTTTTGATCGAGTGACAATTCTAGCCCTAACTTTTTTTTTTGTCTCATAAAAAAGCACCAACTTTCACTTAAATCCCAAATCTAGCTCTCATTGATTATCCAACTTGACTATTCCACATTAGCAATAAATCCACATAACTTGCTGACTGAATTTAAAGCATTATTCATTATCTTATTCTCTAAGCCACGGCGAAGAAAGAATAACAAAGAAAATTATTCGCTTCTTTCGCTCATCTATGGCCAAAAAATATCTTTAGATTGAATCTCTCTTGCCAAACTTCGTCGTTTTGTCGTAATCTGACACTGTAAACCACCGTCCGTCGATAGACGTCATTGATAAGATTCGCCAGGCTCACCACTATAACATTTTTTCTCAAACAAGGGTGATTTCAAACAGAAAGTCAATAAGAAGCGTTTAGAACGTTCTATTTCCTGAACGATTTTTTTCTAAATAGTTTTTCTATTTCTATTTCTGTAAGAGTTTAAGAGCAAAATAATAATGTTTGGTAAATCGCACAAAATTTCTATTTCTAGAACAGAAATGCGTTTGGAATCGCACAAAATTTTATTTCTAGAATAGAAAAAACATAAATCGTTTTTGGTACAATCAAAAAATTTCTATTTTCAATTTTTTTCATTCAAGTTTATATATTTTATTTAAGTGTAAGTACAAGTTATAAATGAAAAAAATAAAGAAGCATTGTTTATTGGTTTGTCTAATCCTTTTTAACTCACACTACTTTATATATATAATTAATTATCGTAATCTTTTTATTATTCTGAATATCATATTTATCTATTTCAAAAGTTTCTTCACAACTGCTATTACTATTTATTCTCATATTAAATTATCAAAAGATAAAAAAGAATGCTTACATCTTAACCATGTGTTAGTTGTTTTTATTACCAAAATAAACAAAACAAGAACTCAACTGCTACAGATGCGTTCTGCCTCTTTTGCTTCCCTCTCCATCGCTCAACTGCTCCTTCTTGCTTCGCTCGAATGCTCGTTCGCTCCGCTCTGTGCTCTCCCTCGATCAGATCCGTGCTCTCCGAGCAGGAGTCCCTCGCCCAGAGTCGCGCCAAGCTCGCCCAGAGCCGCGCCAAGCTCGCCCACGGCCCTGCCACGTCGTTTGGGACGCCAAGGTCACCTCCCGCGTCGGCGTGAAGCTGGGCTTACGGTTGATCGAGACCAGGGTCAGCAACGTCGAGATCGACCTAGACGATAAGCTCTCATGGCCGATTCGTCACCGCCAGATGGCGTTGCCGCTGTTTGATTCGGTGCGTCGTGCCGGGGTCTACGTGGCCGAGACGAGAATTTGGGAGGGATAGGGTCCGTGAGTCGTCGATCAGGCGTCGTGTGAGTGTATAAATGGTTGCTGTTCATTGATTCTTTTTTTCTGTTTTTTTGGATCGAAAGCTGCTGATTATTGATTCATTGAAGAGAAGATGGCTTCGATTGAAAGCTGTTGACCTGCTTATTGCAGGTGAGTAGCGATTGTCCGTGGAGAAAGAGCAATTGGTTAGGATCTGGTTTGTTCTGGATAGGTGCCTTGACGTGCTAATGCTGCTGATGTCTTGATTCTGTTTTGGTTGTTTGTCTTTGGCGTGATGCTCTCTCCTCGTTGTCCTTTAGAATTTGCTGTTGTTGAGATGATGCTGGGAGTTTATCGTAGATTGCTAAAATTCACTAAAGTTTACTTGAATTTACTGTAATTTGTTCAGAATTGTTGAAACTCACTAGAAATACTCCAGTCTTGTTGAAATAAACTTGGTGATGCTCTTGCAAGATATAGATGATTGTGCAAGTGGGTAGCAATTTTTTTGTGTTTTAAGAAATGCATGTGTTCATTCGAATTTGTTCACGTCACTTTGCTAGTTGATGACAAGTTCATCAAGTGTGGTTGTTCTCATCGGACTAGGGTTCGCATTTTGTATATGTGTTTCATTCATCGAAGCATTGGCAATTGGAATGTTGAACTGTCTTTGTTGAAGCAGGCTGCTAAAGAAAGTGATTGTGCAGGTCTCTTTAATCGGTGGAGAGCCAGGAACTCCAAGCTGCATTGAGAGTCACAGTCAAACACTACTTTGAAGGATGTAGGGACTTTTGAAGTAGAATCACCTCTGTGTTGCATTTGAGATTACCTGCTGTGGAGAAGTGGTTCAGTGGAGGAGAGCTCCCTTATATTTATGGACCTCTAGATCAATAGTGCCCATTGTGCAGGAGCCTTTAGATTTTAAAGGGCGTGTATACATTGGACATGTAATATTCTGGTATATTTTGATCATAGAATTTGAACCTTTTGTTTCCTGGTCCTCGATGTAATTAGTTCATGTTAATTAATATAAAGTCTGTTTGCTGAGTTGCTTGTAACGATGCATATATGCACCTACTTTTCTGAAAGTGAAGTGAAGCATGAGCAGTTTAGGTACAATTGAGATTGATGTAAAAGATGAGCAGTTTTGCAGCTTGAGAACGAAAAAAAAATTTGTTACATGTAGGTGCAATTGAGATCGAAAAAACTGCAACATTGGGACATCCGATTGCTAATACCGATAGCTATAAGTTTTAGAAATATATGAAGATAATGATTTTTTTCCTCAAAACATATACGACATTATAATAACACGTGGATGATATCGATTTTAGTGGGCGCTTGAATATGATCCATTCGCTTTATTAATCACTTAAATAGTCACAGTAACTTTGAAAATTGATTTATATAGACATGAATCCTTAATTTTCTTATAATGATTAAGTTTGCAAAATCAATTTAAATTTGCTTGTGACTTATATATATAAATATTTACATCTTGTTTTCATCCAATAAAGTTGAACATGTAGGTGAAGGAGTAGTCTTCATTTGTAGCAAGAAAAACGTAGTTGAATGCCAACACTCCAAAGAGATTCTCTATACTCCTAGTACTAAAATATCCCATCAACTCATGCTTTGCCAAATATTCAAAGCTTGCCAAACCTCTGTTTGAAACATTGCACAGGCTTTGGATTTCAAAAATACAACGATAATAATACCTGCTAATTAACAAAAAGTTGCCAAATATTTATAAACAACATAACAAAAGTCAAAAACATAAAGTCATGGAATCTCGGGCATATTGTGATTCCTTGCCATTTGATTTGCAATATTTTTCCTAAGCACGCTCATCTCAATTGCCTCCTCATGCCACTCATCTGCATCCTCCACTTGTGTAGGTCCAAATGGGTAGTCCGGATCTCCATATAGAGAAAAATTTTTGTCCATCTTATCTTGATCACGAATGTAATTATGGATAGCACAGCAAGCAATTACAATACATGCTTGCTTGCGAATTGTAAATGGAGGCATGTGTCTCAAAATGAAGAAGCGATTCTTTAATGCCCCAAATGATCTCTCAATGACATTCCTTAATAAAGAATGCCTATGGTTGAACAATTCTCTTGTTGTTCGGGCCGCTCTCTCTACCCCTATAATCATTCGGATGATACCGCTCACCTTTAAAACGAGTTAAAAATCCTTCAAGTGCTGCATAAACCAGAATCTACCATGTAGTATTTTCCTATAACAAGATATATATAAATTTGTTATGACATCAACGCAATATAATCATACAAAAATTAATCATTATATACAAAGTAAATACCGGTGGTGGTCGAGGAAATTGCAATTGAGGAGTCTCGAAAAGGCATGGAGAGCACCCGACAATCATTGGCAGACCCTTCCCACCCAAAGATATACGAAAGTAAATTTCATATCAAATGAACAAACACACAAAACATTTTGGGTGGTAGTCCCTTCCTACCTCTAAATGGGATTTGTTTCGACCACGAGCACGTAGCATTAATGTGGGTGCCATCAATAGCACCTACGCAGCCCTGTGATTTTATAAAAGTCTAATGTCATACAAAATTATCGACACATGTATTTAATAGAGTAAAATCGACATTAAATTCATACCTTGAAGTAGAGTTTATGGTTAGGATCCATAAGAATCTCTTCCTGGGACAATATCAAAAGAAGGTGGCTTGATAACCTCTTTTGCCAATTTCATAACGGCTTTCAACACTATAGTAAAATACTTGCTGATTGTTTCTCCCGAACGTTGGAATCTTTCACATAAATCTCTAATGGAGTTCTTGTGACCAACCAAAGATAAGAAAATCCCAACTTGTTCATCTATCCTAACAAACCGACTATCTTTCAACCAGCCTCTTGCCCTCATTAAATCACATAGATTTAGAAAAACATGTCTCTCCATTCTAAATGCTTCATATATTCTATCTGAATGTCCATAAACAATCTCTCTTACCCATTCGGGTCCTGATAATTTGCTATCCCTAATAGGTTCTCTCAAATGCAGGGACGTGTCCACTGAAAAAGTGTACAACCATCCTATTATTAGGTCAATATCAAACTCATCCAAGTATTGTTCAACCGGTGCTACATCCCCATTAGACACACTATTTGTTCCCTCGTCCATAGTACCTATGCCATTTAAACAAATAATAGCACATCAATATGGATATCTAGAAAAAAAATAACCAACAACTAAATAACATAAGTCATAGAGTGAAAGCAAACCAAATATAAAAATCCCACGCAATCCATCACACCCATGCCACCACACAAATACAATAGTCTCAACATGAATATGTTTAAAAACCACATAACAAGTACCATAAGTCATAGAGTAAAATGAAACACAAAGTCATGAAAATCCTACGCAATCCACGATACAATTCCCAACATCTAGTTAAGAGCTTGGAGAAGTGCATTTCTCCATTCAGATGGGGTTTTGATGAAAGCCTCACACCATCTAGCACTAGCGCATGCTCGTTCCACTGCTTTGGTGTAGAGATTTTGGTCCAAGTTAGGCATGCTAACGAGGACATCAATCACAGCAGATACAGAGTATGGGTCTACAGGTGGTGATGTGACCTGTGAAGTCACAGAGCCACTCATAGATTGACTAGCCCTAGCTTTGATCATATCCTGTATGGCTTTGCAGGTGCTAGCAACATTGTATGCGATACTATTTTCTTCTCCTCTTTGTATTTGGAGTCCTATCCAATTTGTGCTTGTCATGAACTGGAGTAGTTGTCTTGTCAGATGTAAATACTCCCTCATCAAGGTGGTGTTCACTGATGTATTCTGGATCACTATTTGCATCACCACCACCATTGAATAGTCCCTCGTCATCATCTGACAACATCAAGTCTTCAGCATTTCCTATTGCATGCTCCCCCAATAGCATATGTATCACCAAATACAATACACAGGTTGGGATACTGAGGAAACCCATCCTTCTTGAATTTTTCCCACTCTCTATTATCCTGCAATTCTCACAATGATGACATACGTTAGCAATATAATCAAACATCTTAAAACTTACATCTACAATGATCTCAAAAACACCAAAACTTAAATGATACCTTGATGTGAGGTTCCCATATGCTTGGATCATCCACAACAACTGTTTTATTCACATTATCCCAGCCAAATCCGGATTGTGAAAGAAGCTTCTTAAAACTACCATACTGTTTTTTCAGTTTGTTCACCTTGTTCTTCAACTGGACTTGGCTATATTGGAGCCCTGTCTGATTATTGAATGCAACCCGTATGTTATTCCACCCTTTTTGTTGTAAGTAGAAGAGGTGCAATTTCCTTTTGACCTCTTCTACCATCAAACTTATCAACAGATCGGTTATAGGCTCGGTCCACTTTGCATTGAATACCTCTTTATGTGATGCCATTTAACCTTCACTAGTTGAGCATCATATAAGCCATGCATTAAATCATACCATAATCATATAGGAATTACATGCAATACTACATTAAATCATAACATTGTAACCATCCAACATTGGCCACCACAGTTGCCCCTATAAAGGAATTAAAATGGAAGCGAATTTCATCAAATAGGATTTCTATTATTGGCAGCCAGAAAATGTAAGTGCCACATGGATACTCAGCCAACATTTTCCATCTAGTGTCATGAAAGAACCAATTCAACAAGGCAGAATGACGAGTGACATTAAGAATTTCCACATTTGAACCTAATAAACAGATATTGTAATCACTTCTGCAAGTATATAATCCTTGTAAGAAATTCTTCAGGATGAAGCATGTCATTCCATAAGACCTCATTTTTTAGATGATTATCCGGCTAAAGGACATAAAAAGAAGCACAAAAGTTACCTCTGTTGCCGTAGTTTTCCAGCAAGAGGATCTAGTTGCTCTTGCTTCTCCACTTCAACTGTTTTCCCCTTCTTATCACCTACTTTTGCCACAGACTTCTTTAGCTGTAGATGCTTGAGCTCAGAGAGCAGCAAGTACCAATTTAATCAATGCAAAGTTAATCTGAGGAATAGAACAAGCATCACAAACAAATTTGTCTTCTATAACCCTTCCTCTTTGTTCTATTTTCCTCCAAAAACCACACAAGAAAAGACTGATAGACACAAGAAATATCATGCTTCACAGGGAGAATCCAATCAAACAAACCAAGTGCAATTGAGACAAGGAATAATGTAGTGTCCATACACAAGATTAATTTAATGAGTAATGTGGCAAACTCCTGAGAGTAATTGAATATGGCGTACATGCTTATCTTGTTCACATACAGCTAAAACAGAGTACCTTTCTTCCGGGAACAAAGTCGACAGTGGGACCTCCAGTGACTTCTACTGCAACAACTCCTGCTAGCTGAAACAAGCATTTCGCTCATAATGATCAATACTTGCAAATTGATAAATCATTTTTAATAGTAACCACTAGAATCGATCAGCTATATATAACATCATCCAACCACTAATCAACCAAGAACAAAACCAGTTGAACTAGACAGAGGAGATTTCCTACAAGCAACTGAGAACTAAATGCCCAGGGGATTGAAAACAAGATAGATAAAGATTTGCTCTTAAAGCATCTGAATATGGAGAATATGTGGGTTATGCCAATTAAGGGCTTCCATACTTGCATGCACATTAGTTTTAAAGATGTTGCATGCTGGAGGGAATAAAACTTCAAAGTTAAATGGCAAGAATTCGAAGTCTTTTTCAAACTAAGCTAGTCATATCAATAGAGATTTCGTCCACCTATTAGGAGAGGCGACTCGTAATATGTAAGATGGAAGAACAAATCATTTAAATAGTCTTCTCACTTGTTATAGATCTACGTATGTAATCTTTGAACACTTGGACTCACCTCCTCTGTATCCAACAGAAAAGAAAACGTAAATATACTGACTGAAGTTATATCTCAACTCCATTCACAAAAAAACTCAATTCATAAAAGTTATGACATTATCCATGATGGGTTCGTACAGTTGTATAATTGAAACTCTTATAATCATAACATATCTACAGGGTAACTCATGTAAAACATATGCAAAGGTCTTAGAATTTCCTTGGTCGACAATCATGGAAGCATTAGACTGAATACTAAACCACCCATCTTAAGCATGCTCTCATAAATTGAACATAAGATAATACATATACCTCAACTTTATGAAGACTGTTGGGATTTCTTTAAAGAAAGTATCAATGTCTAAAGCAACAACTATCTTCATGCATTCTATACTGATGAATATTGGAAATATATCTAAATTTGGTTAGATGAACCTAACACTATGCCACGAGGCAAGTTATAAAAAGTAAATCGTAGTCACGCAGATTAAATCCGTTGATAAGTCCGTAGTATAACGTTAAGCCAACTAAAATTGCAAACGCACTTTTGGCCCCTTCAAGAACTTGTAAGTACATAGCATCATGTTAACAAACTTGTTAACTGTCTTCGACATAACAGACGACGCGCCCCACACGTGTGCACTAAACATGGTAAGATGATTAAGTCAACCATTACTCATCAAATGACGCAAAACATAAGCAAAAGCAACTCCTCCCACAGCAGCAAATGATGGAAAGCTATAATTGAAGTATTACGTCCATGGAAATTGGACTCTCAAATCTCCATGCACCTACATATATTTAGTATCAAACGAGCATACAACGGGACTCGCACAATCACAACCTACAATTGCATGCTCGTCCTCCAAACTGCCGTCGATGCATGAATAGATGAACTCCAGAAACTACTTCAGGCACGGATGTCGAAGAGGCGTAGACACCACTTCACCAAAGGAATCAACACCGTGAAGGCAGAGAAACCTAAAGGCAGGTAGCTCTGAAAGAGCAGGGAGTGCTCACCACAGAAATCAAGAGGGATCTTCAAGCCAAAGATTGGCATCGTGGGGTACTCTTCCTTGTTCCGAATCGAGCCATTCGAACCGCGCCGCCCTCACGCCGTAAGTCCCGACGCCGCGGTGACCTGCAAAAGACAAATCGCCAAACCGCCGACATCGGAAAACGCAGGGGTAAATCCAATCGACGGACGTCCGTCGCCGGCTTAATCGAGGTGGGACGGAACCGTAATGCGCGTAATTGAGAGCTCGAGACCCTCGAATCCGGAACCAACGCCGCTACCGCCCTCGAGGGGGTATTCGGACGCCGGCACCCGCGCTGGGCGTTCCAAACAGCTGCAGTGAGCGGTGAAGGAAGGGGCCGGAATTGCACCTCTACCACGAGTGACGCGGGTGGTGGCGATGCTTTGTAGATGACGGATGATGGAGGAGTCGAAGAAGCACCGCTCGAAAGGAAGAAGAGGGTGGCGGTGCTTTGCGGATGACGGATGATGGAGGAGTCAAGAACCGCTCGAAAGGAAGAAGAGGCAAGAAGTGAAAATTAGGGTTTACATTAACCCTTTTTGCTTTTCTATTTCTATTTCTATTTAAAGAATAAAGAAGTAGATATTTTCTACTTTTATTTCTACTTCAATTCTATTTCTTGGCCACTTTTTATTTCCTAATAGAAAAAATAAAATACATTATCAAACAGGTTTCTATTCTTTTTTGTTCCAGGAACAAAAAAAGAAAAAAAAAGAAATAGAAGTGTTGCCAAACGCACCCTAAAAGGCCAGATTTAAGATTTAAGTGAAAGTTGGTGATTTTTTATGAGACAAAAAAATTGAGGCCAGAATTGTCACTCGACCTAAAGTTGATGCTTTTTAAATGGACAAAAAAAAGTTTGGGCTAGAATTGTCCTTCGATCTAAAGTTGGTGCTTTTTAACAAGACAAAAAAAAGTTCGAGCCAAAATTGTCACTCAACCTCAAGTTGGTACTTTTTTTTACAATTAACCCTCGTAGTGGACCTTGTTGTTACTCCATGCTGATCAACCATTAATAAAACGCTAACATGACCAACTGGACACTAATGATGATGAAGTTCTCATGCAAAATCAAGACTTTGATGCAACGCAAACACGAAAAATTTGAGACCGATACATTAGCAAGGCATCACGCATCAACGATATAGGCACTAAAAATTTATACTGCAATGAGTCTGATATGGGGGCTCTCCTATCAAGCAAAACCCTAACTTGAAGGAGAGAGAAGATTCTTCGGGAAACAAAAACCCTTCAAAATTACAAAAGAATGCAAAAATTACACACATTTTGGAGCAAATCTACGAGAATCTATACCTCTCGAGGCGTCGTCGGAGGCGGCGGCGTGGCACAGAGCAGGGCAGCGGCGGTGTGGTTCATCGGACGACGGAGACGGCGAGAACAGAGCGAGTCGAGAGAGAGGCGGAGAGAACAGAGCGAGTTGAGAGAGAGAACTATAAAGAGAAGAAAAAACCCTTCAAAAAATATCCCAAAATGCAAAGATTACACACATTTTGGAGTAAATCTAGAAAACTATGTACCTTTCGAGGTGGAGGCGGAGGCGTCGCCGGAGGAGGCGGCGGCGGCGCAGTGGTACAGAGCAGGGCGTGGTTCGTCGAACGGAGTGGTTCGGCGTGGTTCGTCGGACGGGGAGGCAACGTGGCTCGTCGGAGGCGGAGGCAACGTGGTTCTTCGGAGGCGGAGGCGTGCTTCGCAGAGCGTGAGTCGAGCGGGAGAGAGTAGAGCGTGAGCGGAGAGAGAGATCGTCGAAGTGCAGAGAGCGCGAAGCGAAGAGAGAAAGAGTTGCTTTTTCGTTTGAATATTGACCCGGCTAACACGGTGGGCCCGCGCGACACGTGTCACTTGATGAGTGACTTGTAATTTGCCACGCTAGAATCCTAGCTTTACCCAATATTTTCTCGTTTTATACACTCTAAAGGAATAGTTCATTGATGAATGGGTGTACAATATGAAGATTGGCAAATAATTCCATGATATATTGTCTACAAACACAACGTTAGTGGATTAATTTTAAAAAGGGGTTAATGCCACAAAAAATTTTAAACCGGGTATATCTATAACAAATTTATCCCAAACTAATTTTTTAACCACAAAAAATCCGTAAATTGATATACCTGTAACAAATTTACCCTTCGTTAGTTTCCGTTATATTTTACAGTCAAATTACTAAGTTAGATGACGCTGTGTTAGTTGACAGGTATACCGACTTGGGATTTTCCCTCTCTGTTTGTCACATGTTTACCAATTTGTGATTTTTCGTACTATTAATCCAATTTAGCGAAAGGTAAATTTGTCACATGTGTACCAATTTATAGTTTTTTAAGGTCAAAAAATTAATTCGAGCCAAATTTGTCATTAGTGTATCAGTTTGGGGTTTACCCTCTGTTTGTCACATGTTTACTAATTTGTGATTTTTCGTGATATTAATCCAATTTAACGGAGAGTAAATTTGTCACGGGTGTATTAATTTAGTGTTTTTGTTATCAAAAAATTAATTCAAGCTAAATTTGTAATAGGTGTATCAGTTTTGATTTTTTGTGATCGAAAAATTAATTTGGCGTGAATTTATCACGAATATAATGATTTGGGATTTTTCGTAGTATTAACCCTTACTTAAAAAGCTCATGAAACATCCATGAAGAAGAAAAATAAAGTGTTTAGAAATGCACAATGTGTATATGAACTCGGATTTTTTCAAATTCTAATCTTTTTCAACTTTGTCGAGAAGTTACCTTTCATAGGCAGAGCCAAGGGTAATAGAGTAATGGTACAAGCACACGTTTCCAGGACAATAAGGCAAACCATAGATAGAACCATCAGACACAAAGGACCACACATGCGCATTGCGACATGCTTTCTCAAAAGGAAGGATATGACTAATTTGACCAAAAGTAATGGCTCTTATTGGACACGGTACAATATTATAACTGATAAGCGTTTTCAGTACCTATCCAGCGAAATTTATCCATTAAATATTGACAGATAAGAAAAGTCCAACTGCATAATATCCACATTTTTTTTTGTGGAGAACTCATGATAGCTAATTCATTTCTTTTTTGTGAAGCTCATAATCTCCTACTGCTCTTCTTTTTCGATTATACAAAAGGAAAAAAGAAAAATTGACAAAAGGAGTCCAAACTCCATATGTATAGCAAGTAGCGAGAAAGTCCACACATGGGCACCTTCTTGATCATACACTAATAGATAGACACTAGATACAAATAAATACAAGTGCGTCTTGTAAGATGTTTTTTTTCGGACGGAAGGATAATACTAAAAGGATTTTCGCAAAAAAGTAAGATTCTTATTATACATAGTACAATAATATGATTGACAAGCTTCTTACTTGTCCAACGGAATTTTGTCCATTTACTATTGACAGATAAAAAAAGTCCACATTCACAATATCCACACTTCCCATGAGAGAATGCCCCTTTTTTCAGTGTGACGCTCGAAATCTCCCATTGCTCTTATTTTTCTAAAAGAACAATTGACAAAAAGTAGTCGAAACTCCATATGTATAGCAACTAGCAAGAAAGTCGACACATGGGCACCTTCTCGATAAGTATGATGATCGATTGAGGCTCTCTCAATAATGCCCTAGGAGGCCTTGACGTTCTTTGAAGAGAAGCAATGGTGCTGTTTTAGGAAAAGTTCCTCCTAGCATTGCTTCTTTGTCTAGTATCCAATCCCAAAAGAACATTGTACACGGTCTAAGTATTGAACTCATGGTTGAGGTGAACAAAGTGTCAGTCTAGTATGTATGGAGGAGTTGAATTCCTCGAAATCCCGGTTTCGTGAATCTAAAAGTCACACTGATGAACTGGCATGGTGGGATCGGTTGGTATTCAACTTGCTCTATGTTTCTTGAGTCATCTTCCCCCGATAAGCTTCCTACACATCTTTAATCTTCTCATAGTGAATGTCATTTTTACAAAATGCTAACAGTTTCTCTCTGAAGTCCACATTTTATTACAGGATAATAAGTACTCTCTTCATACACGTACTTATAATAGACACAACACAAGCCTCAAAATACTTTAGCAGCAAATGCTCAAACTCTGTATATAAAAGATGCGTCAACATAAGAAGACAAGTTTCCTAAGCAACTTTCCATGAAGAAAGGGGTGGAGTATCGGAGTTTTCCCACGTAGGCATGCTGCTTGCGTACCTGCCACCCTTTGACATTGTCCGCAGAAGCAATCAATTCCAGCTCGGCCATTTCTTCAGGTGTAAGCTTCATGGACAGAGCTCCAATGTTCTGGTTGAAATTCTCAATCTTGGTCGTGCCGGGAATCGGGCAGACGTCATCACCCTGGTGGTGTACCCAGGCGAGGGCTAACTGTGACGGGTGCATCCCTTTCTTTGCGCAATTTCATTCACTTGGTCGAATAGCTTTGCATTGTGAGCAAAGTTCTCTGGCTGGAACCTTGGTATGGACTGCATACCATAGAGTGCTGTCTCAGTGGAGAACATATGAGCAACTATCATTTTCCTTTTAGCACCAAATTCTACAGGCAACAAGTGCAAAAAATACTAGAAGTGGTTGCATTGCATGCCATCAAATTGTCTTGTTACTTAGATACAATAAGCATTTGGAAGTTTGCAATCACTGTGTATCTGGAAAGAATGATTGAAAGAATTAGATTATCTTGTTCAAAATTTTAAGCATTCAAAATGTGGAGAGAAGTGCTTCAGCAACTACCACACAAGGCTGATGGTTTTGATGTAAGATGTGACAACAGAAACAAAAGCGACAATCTACCTACATGTGATGGAATTTATTCATAACACTCAAAAGAAAGAAATCACAAATTAATCTACATGAAGTTTACAAGAATATTATTGGAAGTAAAGCTCTATTAGCTTAAAAACAGTAGTTACTTCACTTGCCAGGCACAAGTCAAACATTAATCGCGGGAAGTAATCCACAATTGGCTTTATATCAGATAGGAACTTGATCCCAAAACTTCCAAAATAGGGTGTTAGGGAGTCCTCAGTCAAGAACTGGTTTTGTCAAGATATAATTTATCCCGTGAAGAAAGATGGGAATAAGAAAGGACAGAAGCTAAGGCTGGATACCGGTGTCGCTTATATTGAGGAAATTTGCCTCATCTTATGAAGAAAGATGAAAGAAAAAGGATGGGTGGAAACGGAGGAAAGGATAGTGAATAGCAAATGGTGGGAAGGCTGGGAAACAAGAACTTACAAGTAAGTCTATATCTGTATATTCCCAAAAGCATGAGAATCGGGAAACTGCATCTTTCAGGCTCACTAAGCCATTAATTATGATTTTACACTAATTAAGAATCAGAGAGGTGGGTGTAGGGCTAGTGCTGGAGAGGACACATAAGAATATAAAGCATTTGTGTCACCAATTGTTATCCATCCCATCGAGGTACTTTTTCTGTATATCACAAGAACTCGTAGTTCCCTGCATTTCAACAAGAATGACAGTTACTGTGAGCATCTAGTTATGTTGATCAGCAGAAACAAACCCATCTAAAGTCATCCTCAGTGAAATTCTCCAATAACTTGGAGCCAACAGAAAAGAATCCGCGTCCTAAAGGACTGTATGCAACAATTCCAATGCCAAGCTTCCTAGTAACAATTTAAAGGAAAAGCAGAGTCAGAACAAAGCTACTGTTACTGCATCAACAAATTAACAGAGTGATTATCTACCTGCATGTGGGAACGATCTCTGCCTCCACATCTCTTGTCCACAGCGACCACTCCAATTGCACAGCTGTGATGGGATGAACAGCATGCGCTCTCCTGATTGTTGACGCAGAGGCCTCGGATAAACCGATGTACTTGATTTTACCCTCTTCAACAAGATTCTTTAGCTCTCCAATCTTTGAATATTCACATGTCAACACAACAAAGATTAGTCAATCTTTATGCATCTAAAAACAACAAAAAGTTGCTAGGCATTAAGTTAACGAGGGTAGATTTCTCTACTCTATCACTGAAGAGGGCAAATAAAAGAAGTATTCCAAGTATTTTTCATATTTCACAATGACATTTCAAGAATCAAATGTCTCCACATAAAGTGCGGGAACAACTTTCAATGTGATCCTCATATGTAAATTAGGATGACCCCATAGCACTTTCATCTCGGAGGAAAATTTCGAATAATTTTCACGCTGGTTGACCCTTAACTTGCAAGAGATGCCCATAAGACAAACTCAGCCACTAAAAACACTAAATTCCATGTCCTCTTTAACAACATCGTGCCGCATCTGGACCTCAACTATCAATTGAACCTAAGTCTCAGTTAACATATCTTACAAGTCAAAGGCAAAGAAAGTAGTTAATCTCTTCCACAAGATCGAACAAACTTTTAAAACCATGGCGATGCATCATCAACACTAATCTAGTTTAGCAACTGATCATACAGTTTGGAGAAAGTCTTAAGAGGGAAAGGTTTCATGAGAGGATCCGTACAGTGACTTCGATGGGGACACGAGTGTCGATACGGTGTTGGTAGTAGAGGTCGATGCAATCGACGTCGAGCCGCTTCAAGCTGGCCTCGCAAGCGGCCCTCACGTACGCCGGATCGCCCCGGATCTCCGCCTTCCCGTCCACGAAGCAGCCTCCAAACTTGGTCGCCAATTCCACCTTCTGTCTCGCCCCTCCCTTCAGCGCCTGCTCAAAATCCACACCAAATCAACACAAGAAAAACCCAAAATTTCGCCGAAAAAAAAGCCAACCAAGACGCGGGATCGTAGGATTCCACACGACGAAGCTAATATTACAACACCATAAGCATACCCACTTCAAGCAGAAGCTGAGGCTAAGCTCAACGCACCCAAGCGTGAAAACAGATCAGATTAGGAAGGCAAACAAAGACTGCCCGACTAACATATCAGCTAGTTGATCTAAATAGCCGCGAACTTTCGAAATGGGCTATCTAAAAAGCCGACCTTTCCGAGGAGGATCTCGTTGGTGTGGGGTCCGTAGATGTCGGAGGTGTCGAGGAAGGTGACGCCGGAGTCGACGGCGTGGTGGAGGAGCGCGATCATGTCGGGCTCGGACTTGGGAGGTCCGGAGAAGGGGGACATGCCCATGCAGCCCAGACCCTGCGCCGAGACCTCGAGTCCCTGCGACCCCAGCTTGATCCTCCTCACCGTCGACGCCATCGCCGCCGTCGTCTAGCTCGAGGTCGATGCAAGAAGAGAACGGAGAAGAAACAAGTTGATCACTCCCCGATGCATTGAGACGACGGAGATTTTTAGGAGTTGCAGAGTCAACAGCAGACTGCAGAAGACGCACGTGCTGACGTTAGGCTCTGGTCACCTTCTTCCCCAACGGCCGGGCCAACGGGCCATCGAAAAAACTGCGGACCTGACAAAAATAATCGTAATTAGGACTTATTAAAGCCTATTGCATAAGGCCCAAAATTTCAAACCTTCGAGATTTCGTTGCACTATTATATTTTTCAAAATTGGTCATGAGCGGGACCTTGAAAGGTTCAAGAAGAGACATGGGAAGGAACTCTCCGGTATGGTGGAGGTCCTCCCTGTAAATTTCTCCATATTTCCTCTCTCCAAAAAAGAAAAAGATTGAGAGGGAACTTAGGAGGTCTTTTGGGTGGTAAAAGTAGACATCACGTTAACTTAGATTAGCTATCTTCGAATAGATAGGTATAGTAGCCTCCTACACTTGGGATGACAAGAGGGGAAGTCTCTGATTCCTGCAAGTCAGCTTGTGCTTTGCACAGGTCTGTCAACCGACTAGTTGGCATGTACTCTAGGCTGACAAACCTGTGCGACATTCGTAATCAATGTACAATATTATTTCCACTAACAAAAGTAATCATGTAACTTAAAAGCGTGTCCCAATTTAGTATCGATAGACTATAATCATTCAAAAAAGGTAGGGATAATAACATAAATAGTCTTTGAACTTTGGCTAAATGCGCAATGTGGCTCCTGAACTTTAGTCCGAAGTGCAATGTCGTCTATCAATTTTAATTTATTCAATGTGGTCTCTAGAATTTTTGGTCAATTTAGTCGTTAAACTGTATAAAAATGTTAAATGTTGTCTATCCATTAATTCAAGTTCAAGGATGACATTGAACATTTTCATATAGTTCAAAGACTAAATTATATATGTACCAAAAGTTCATAGACCATATAAAATAAATTAAAAGTTAGGATACGATATTAAACATCTTCACACAGTTCAAGGACTAAATTAAACATGTACCAAAAGTTCAGGGACCACATTAAACAAATTAAAAGTTCAGGGATATGAGTATCGATACGATGTTGGTGGTGATAATGGAGGAGATGACATTCGGTTTTTGAGCTTGAAATCTCTTGACGCTCCAACCAATTGCGCCTACTCTACTTGGATTATTATAGCATACTATTAATAAACCAATTTTATTTTCATTATTTTTTTGTACAAGTATTTATTTTTTAGATTTTCACTTTGTATCGCAAACTCATGACTATGAGCTAGAGCTTTGACTACAAGGTGTCTTTAGTATAAACTAAGAATTATCTGAGACAATTATGCCATCCCACACCACACTATCCTTCTTTGATTTTCAAAAGGGATTGCATTTTAGTCTCTAGAAATCATTGATCTATATTATGAGACTCATGGGCTTTCTGTTTACAAGATCTACGTAGTGGTAGTGAAGAGTATATTTGCAGAAACTACTCATTGTATTGGAATAATAGTGTAACTCTAAGCTTTTTTTTTTTTGGTCGAAACTCTAAGCTTTTAATGACATTGGACTTTGAGGAAGAGAAGAAAAGTGTTTAGAAAGGCAGAGCGTATATAAATGGAATTTTTCAAACTCTGATCTTCTTCAACTTCGTCGGGAAATACACCAGTAGTGCAAGCACATGATTTAGGACGATAATGTAAATTGTAAACGCATGATTTAGGACGATAATGCAAACTGTAGATAGACACTAGATGCAAAAAGAACACACATGTATCACGAACCGTAATTCTCTTGAACTATTTCGCGGTTAACGAATTGCCGGTCCGTGACTCATGCATCTTGTAAGATGCTTTTTCAGACGGAATGGCAATACTAGATAGATTTTGGCCAAAAGTAAGACTCTTATTACACACAGTACGATAATATGACCGACAAGCTTTTTTGGTACTTGTCCAACGGAATTTTTCCATTTAATATTGATAGATAAAAAAAAGTCCAAGTTCACAGTATCTACACTTTCCGTGAGGAAATGCAGTGTGAAGCTCAAAATCTCCTATGGCTCTTCTTTTTCTGAAAGAAAATTTGTCAGAAAGGAGTCGAAACTCCATATTTATAGCAACTAGCAAGAAAGTCCACACATGGGCACCTTCTTGATAAGTATGATGATTGATCGAAGCTCTCCCGATAGTGCCATAGGAGGCCTCGACGGTCTTTTGAGAGAAGCAATGGTGCTGTTCTAGAAAACGTGCCTCTTCTCATTACTTCTTTGTCTAGTATCCAATCCCGAGAAAACGTTGTACACGGTCTAAGCATTCAATTCATGGTTGAGGTGAGCAAAGTGTCACTCTAGTAAGTAAAAAGGAGTTGAAATCCTCGAAATCCCGGTTTCATGATTCTCAGTCACCCTGATGAATAGGAATGGCGAGCTTGGTTAGTATTCAACTCGCTTTGTGTTTCTTGAGTGACCGTCCTTTGATAAGCTTACTACACATCTATAATCTTCTCATAGTGAATGTCATTTTTACAAAATGATAACAGTTACTCTCTCAAGTTCAGATTTTATTACAGGATAACAAGTACTCTCTTCGTTCACGTACGTATAATAGACACAACATTGCCTTAAAATACTTTAGGAGCAACTGCTCAAACTGTGTGTATAAAAGATGTGGCAACAGAAGCAGACACGTTTCTAAGCAGCTTTCCATGAAGAAAGGGGTGGAGTATCGGAATTTTCCCACATAGGCATGCTGCTTGCGTACCTGTGACCCTTGACATTGTCTGCAGAAGCAATCGATTCCAGTTAGGCCATTTCTTCTGGTGTAGGCTTCACAGACAAAGCTCCAATGTTTTGGTTGAAATTCACGATCTTGATAGTGCCGGGAATCGGGCAGGCATCATTGCCCTGGTGGTGTACCCAGGCGAGGGCTAATTGCGATGGGGTGAATCCCTTTCTTTGCACAATTTCATTCACTTGGTCGAATAACTTCGCATTGTGAGCCAAGTTCTCTGGCTGGAACCTTGGTATGGACTGCATAACATAGGGCACTCAGTGGAGAACATATGACCAACCATCATTTTCTTTTTAGAGCCAAATTCTACGGCAACAAGTGCAAACAATACTATAAGTGGTTGCATCGCATGCCATCAGATTGTCTTGTTACTATTTGGAATTTCACAATCACTGTGTATCTGGAAAGCATGATCAAAAGGATTAAATTATCTTGCTCAAAATCATAAGCATTCAAAATGTGTGAGAGAAGTGCTCTAGCAACTACTATGCAAGGCTGATGGATTTTAGGTAAGATGTGACAACAGAAACAAAAGCGACAATCTATCAACATGTGATGGTATCCATTTATCATGCTTAAAAGAAAGAAATCACAAATCTAGATGATTTGTAGAAGAATATTATTGGAAGTAAAGCTCTTTTTAGCTAAAAAAAACTATAGCTACTACACCGGTGCAATCACTAGTCAAACACTAATTGCGGGCAGTAACCCACAATTAAGCTTATATCAGATAGGAACTTTATCCCACAACTTCCATAAGAAGGGCGTTAGGGAGTCCTCACTCAAGAATGGGTGTGTCGAGATATAATTCATCTTGTGAAGAAGATGAGTATTAAAAAAAGGACGGAGGCCCAAGGGTGGATACCGGTGTCGGTTATTTGGAGGAGATACTGTAATCTCGTGAAGAAAGATGAGAGAAGGATGGCTGGAAAGTGGGGAAAGGATAGTGAATAGCAAATGGTGGGAAGGCTGGTAAACAGAGGAACTTACAAATAAATCCATATTAGTTCAGTCCAAAAGCATGAGAATCCGGGAAATTGCCTCTTTCAGGCTCATTAAGCTATTGAATATGATTTTACGCTAATCTATAAACACGAGAGGTCCGATGTATGGTGAGTGCCAGATTGGAGACATACAAGAATATAAAGCATTTGTGTCACCAATTGTCATTGATACGATCCAGATACTTAATTTGTCTGTATGCCACAAGTACTAGTAATAATCCAGCACTTCAATTCGAATGACCGTCACTGTGAGCATCTAATTCTGTTGTTTAGCGGAAACAGACCTGTCTGAAGTCATCCTTGGAGAGATTCTCCAGCAACTTGGAACCAACAGAAAAGAATCTTCGTCCTAAAGAACTGTAGGCAACAATTCCAATGCCAAGCTCCCTTTCAACCATTTTATGGAAGAGCAGAGTCAGAAGAAAGCTGTTGTTACTGCATAAACAATTTAACGGAGTGATTTCTTACCTGCATGTGGGGAATGATCTCTGCCTCCACATCTCTTGACCACAGCGACCACTCCAATTGCACCGCTGTGATGGGATGAACGCATGTGCTCTTCTGATTGTTGACGCAGGGCCTCGGATAAACCGATGTACTTGATTTTACCCTCTCCAACGAATTTCTTTAGCTCTCCAATCTTTAAATATTCACATGACATAACAACAACAGTCAAGACCTTACATTTAAAGATCCAATAGCACCTTCATCTTAAAGGAAGATTTCGAATAATTCTCATGCTTGTTGACCCTTAACTTGTAAAAAAGATGCCCATAAAACAAAAAACTCAAGCCACTCAAAAGACTAAATTCTGCAACCTCTTCAACAAGGTTGCGCCGCATCTCTACCTCAACTATCAACTGAACTTAAGCCTCATTTAACAATATCTTACGAGTCAAAAGGCAAGGCAACAGTCAATTTCTGCCACAACATCCAACAAACTATGAAAACATGATGATGGATAGTCAACACCAATCTAGTTTTAGCAACTGATCATATGACTCAGAGAAAGCCTAAGAGAAAAGAAAGGTCTAATGAGGATCCATACAGTGATTTCAATGGGGACGCGAGTGTCGACACGGTGTTGGTAATAGAGTTCGATGCAATCGACGTCGAGCCACTTCAAGCTGGCCTTGCAAGCGGTCCTCACGTAAGCCGGATCGCCCCGGACCTCCGCCTTCCCGTCCGCAAAGCTGACTCCAAACTTGGTCGCCAGTTCCACCTTCTGTCTCACCCCTCCCTTCAGTGCCTGCTCAAAATCAACACCAAATCACCATAACAAAACCCCAAATCGCCCACAAAATTAGTAAACAAAGATGCAGGATATCTTAGAATTCGGCATGACTATAGCCATATCTACTACTTCATGTGAAAGCTGAGACTAAGCTTTAACACGCTCTAAGCGTGAAAATGGATCAGATTAGGGAGGCTAACAAAGACTGATTAACATACGGATACGTGCGCGAGGACTGCCAGCTAGTTCATCTAAAAAGCCGCCAAATTTTAAAATGGAATGTCTAAAAAGCCGACCGACCTTCCTGTAACAGCCTGAATTTCGACTAATTTTTTTTGGGATTTATAGAACGCGTGATTTGTCAGTGTGCTTATAGTAAAATCTCGTCCGAAAACTGATCACTCTCGGTTATTATTTTAAATTAGAGATTTCGCTAGAATCGCACTCGATCGAATTTTGTCGTTATTTAGACCCCGAACTTGGCAGTCGATTTTTGAGAGTTTCAGAAAGTAATAAATTAGACGGTGTCGATATTATTGTTACCAGCATGGAGACTATCAGGAATGGTAAAAAAAAAATGAATTTTTGGACTGGGTGCGAATTTGGACTGGTAGACCGCTCTCGTAGTGTGTCGGAGATTATTTTAATTTGGCATTTTGCACTAGATTATTAATTTGAGATTTTTCGGGGACCGTTAGGCCTTTTTCAGAATTTAAATCGGGACCGATAGATCGATTTTTAGTTGGACCGTGTCCATTGGTTCGCGCTAAAAATTAAAATTTGAACTCTTTTTTTTTTCTCCCTTTCTCTCTCCTCTCTCTGCCGTGCGGTCCTCTCCGCGCGTCTCTTCCTCTCTCTCCTTTTCTCTCTCTTCTTTTCCTCTCTCTCTCTCTCTCTCTCTCTCTCTCTTCTCTCTCCCTCTCTCCTCTTTTTCCCCCTCTGCATGGCCCCTCCGCCATCAAAACTCCCTCTGCCCGCTTCCCCATGCAAACTCACGCTCTCTCTCTTTTCTCTTCCCTTCTCTTTTTCCCTTTTCTCTCCTTCTCTCTCCTCCCTCTTCCTTCCTTCTTGGCCAACGGAACTTTTTCGGCCCTTGCCGTAAAATAAGATGACCTCCCTCAGGAGCATGGTCGAAAGGCGTGTCGAGATATAATTTGAATCTTTATTCAAGAAATAAAGGTTTACTGACATCATATTGACAAGGTACAAAATTTCCCAAGTTAGTTTATTTGTGCAATTTTAGGGGTAAATTTTAGGGTTAACTAAGTTAATTTGTGGTTTAATTGTGCGGGAATGTATATGGGCTGATTAGAGGACTTAATTGGGACTTAATAAGATTGATTAGGTGTGATTTAGTGGCCATTTGAGTGCTGTTTAGACACTGTTCACATTAGAACCGAAAATGGATTATATTGTCCAAGTTGGGTATTAATTGGTTCAATAAGTGATGAATTAATTTTGGACAATATATCGGTTAATTAGGACTCGTTGGGATCCTAAGGAATGATACCATATTCGGGGGATTAATGGTTGAGTTTGGTTGGCCACATCGAGTCCTAAATGGATTGGTTTTGGGCAATGCTAAGTTGTGCTTTGAATGCCGGGTCTATAGGGACTAAAGTGAAATGTGCTAGGCGTGTCGACAATGAGCTGAATGAGTGAAGTTGTGATTTATAGCACTTGGCACGTCGTGGCACGGTAATTAGATTGAGCCCCGCGACATGTGAAATGTGCATGTTAGGCTTTGATGTGGTTGAAATTGAATATGTCGATGCATGTGTCTCGAATGGAACAACTTGACCTCCGGTCGGGCCTATAGGTTGGAACAACTTGTGACCCTACTTCGGGCCTACGGGTCGGGACAACCTTGGGTTTCGAAACGGGTTGTGGTCTATCACCGGGCTTCGGTCGAAAAATTTGTGGTCTTCGACCGGGCCTTGGGTCGAAACCAGTTGTGGTCTTCGGATCGGGCCTACGGGTCATAATTTGGGCCTTCATCGGGCTTCGGTCGGGTATTTGGTTGTGGCCTATGGTTCGGGATAGATTATTGGCCTTAGGGTCGTGGGCGCTAATATGACCGCATACTGCTTATACTGCCACCAAAGTCTTACTAAGGATGTTATAGTGAAGTGGGCCTTGGGGCTCGGGTGATTTGACAATTATTGTTGCCTTTAGTTCATTTAATTATGTATTTTATTTACCTCCGGAGGTACACTTTAGTCTAGTTTGGGGATTAGAGATTTATTACTTGGTGAGTTTTCTCACGGTTGTGGTAAAACCGAATTTTCGGACTCCCGTCCGTAAGATGCCGAGGAAAGCCCCTCTTTTTGGATTCCCGCAGCGTATCCAGCGATCTACTAGTGTACACCCTTGCGGGGATGGAACAGCTTATGTTAGATATCGGTCGGTTTTATTTGTTAATGTAGGTGAGGACTATAGCCATACCCAGGAGTATGTAGCCTGGTGCCATAGGGGAGCGGATGGCGTGATAAGACCCCCCAATCAGGACTTTTGACGTTCCAATGGACGCAAACGGCGTTATGCTTCCTCAGATGGTGAGCGGTGAAGTGTCGGACCCACAGCCTTCCCTCAGCGTGAGTTGGCAAAATGAGACCGTGGATGGGCCAGCAGTAATGCATGAGGAGGAGGTGGAGCAGCAAGTCATAGCCTTAGATGTAGACCCGGTGGAGGACGAAGAGTTAGACCTTGGGGCAAGGGATATGGATATTGACGAAGCTGGAGAAGTTGCTGAAGTTGGGATGGACCAGGAACATTTGACTGAGGAAGAGGAGGAGTTTTCAGAGTCATCTGACCCCGACTGGGAGCCCTAGTTTAGGTCCTAGTCTTAGGAGTGAGAGCCGCCACTTTTTGGCTGTAGCCCACCGGTAGGCAGACTGATATCCTCGGCCACTGATCCCTTTTTGCTTCGTGGCCCTTTTGATGTATTTTTTGTTGATCGAGGGGATATTTTACGTCGGCTTGTAAAAGAATATATATTATGGTTTAATTTATCGTTTAATTGTTAACTTTTGCTATTCATGGTTGCGTTTTAAATATGTCCGGGTATATATACATATAATTTATATATATATACGTCGCTTCCGCGTGTGGCTTGTTTTCTCTGTTTTGGGTATTCGGGTCTCTGTGACGCAATCCTGGGAGCGTCGCACTCTGTTTCGACCCTAGGCGGATGATCATGCTCTCGTTGGGTACGGGGCGTGACACTTCCCGAGGAGGATTTTGTTGGTGTGAGGGCTGTAGAAGTCGGAGGTGTCGAGGAAGGTGACGCCGGAGCCAACGGCATGGTGGAGGAGCGCGATCATGTCAGGGTCGGACTTGGGAGCACCATAGTAGGCGGACATGCCCATGCAGCCCAGCCCCTGCGCCGAGACCTCGAGACCTTGCGACCCCAGCTTGATCCTCCTCACCGTTGACGCCATTGCCACCGTCGTCTCGCTCGAGGTCGATGGGAGAAGAGAATGGAGAAGACACAAGTTGAGAGCTCGCTCACTTGATCACGCCCTCCACTGAGACGACGAGCTTTATAGGAGAGTCAAAAGATTCAAACAGGCTACAAAAGACGCACGCGCTGACGTTAGTCTCTCGTCACCTACTCGTCCAACGGCCAACGGCCCATTGTAAAATGCTGACCAACCTCATATATGATTTACAAAAATGAGCGTAATTAGGACTTTATTCAAGAATAAAGGTTTACTGCATTATATTGCTTTTTAAGGTTCAAAATTTCAGTCTTTTGAGAATTGATGGCATTATATTAAAAATTGAGAAAAGCCACAAAAGTCCCAAATTATATTACTATGATATATTTATCATAAATATTTTTTTATGACAGTGAAAATCTTAAACTTTTACTTATGTGACATATTTACCATCCTTTTAGGTTCAATCAATAAGCACTGTTAAAAATCTACGACGACGATGGAAGGAAAACGGTGCTGACATGACGCTTACATCACTTAAGTGAAATAAAAACGACGTCATTTTGGCTAAAAAAATCATCCAACGGAACCTTAACGGAGGGTAAATATATCACATGTGTATAAGTTTGAGGTTTGTTATGTCACAAAAAAAAGGTTTGGGGTAAATGTATTATTGTGGGCATAAATATTAGGGTAAATGTATTACAATGAATATAGTTTGAGATTTTTGGTGACTTTTTTTCTTAATTTTTTTTCTATTATTCACTTATAGGATTTCTTTTAATCTAGATAGATGTTCTACCTCCGCCATGTGTGTCTTATACACTCTAAAGGAATAGTCCATGGATGTATGGGTGTACAATGTGAAGATTGGCAAATAATTCCACGCTATATTGTCTACAAACACAACGTTAGTGGATTAATTTTAAAAAAGGGTCAATACCACAAAAACTCCAAGTTAATATACTGGTGATAAATTTACCCAAAAATATCAAACTAATACACCTCGACAAATTTACCTCCCGTTAGTTTATGTTAGTTTTACTATCAAATTGCTGAGTTGGACGATACTTGGTAGTTGACGGGTATACTAGTTTTAGGTTTTACCCCTCCGTTATTCACAAATTTACTAATTTGTGATTTTTCAATGTATTAATCTAATTTAACGAACAATAAATTTGTCACAAGTGTACCAATTTGAGGTTTTTTGTGATCAAAAAATTAGTTTGGGATAAATTTATCACATGTGTATTAGTTTGGGGTTTTTGCTATCAAAAAATTAGTTCGGGGTAAATTTATCACAAATGTAATAGTTTAAGATTTTTCGTTATATTAACCCTTACTTAAAAAGCTCATAGAACGTCGGTGAGGAAGAGAATAAAGTGATTAGAAATGCATAGAGTGTATATGAACTCGGGATTTTTTCAAACTCCAATCTTCTTCAACTTCATCGAGAAGTTACCTTTTATAGGCAGAGCCAAGGATAATACAATAACGGTACAAGCACACGTTATTAGGACAATAATATAAACCGTAGGTAGAACCATCACACACAAAGGACCACACATGTGCATCGCAACATGCTTTCTCAAAAGGAAGGATAAGACTAATTTGACCAAAAGTAATGGCTCTCATTAGACACGATACAGTATTACAACTTATAGGCTTCTTTGGTACTTGTCCAGCGAAATTTGTCCTTTAAATATTGACAGATAAGAAAAGTCCAGCTTCACAATATCCACACTTTTTTGTGGGGAACTCATGATACCTAATTCATTCTTTTCTGTGAAGCTGATAATCTCCTACCGCTCTTCTTTTTCTATTATACAAAAAGAAAAAAGAAAAATTGACAAAAGGAGTCGAAACTCCATGTGTACAGCAAGTAGCAAGAAAGTCCACACATGGCCACCTTCTTGATAAGTATGGTGATACACTAATGGATAGACACTCGATACAAAGAAACACACATGCATCTTGTAAGATGCTTTTTCGGAGAGAAGGATAATACTAAAAGGATTTTGGCAAAAAGTAAGATTCTTCTTATACATAGTACAAAAATTGAACCGACAAGCTTCTTTGGTACTTGTCCAACATAATTTTGTCCATTTACCATTGACAGATAAAAAAAGTCCAAATTCACAATATCCACACTGTCTAAGAGAGAATGCCCTTTTTTTAAGTGTAAAGCTCAAAATCTCCTATTGCTCTTATTTTTCTGAAAGAAAAATTGACAGAAAAGGAGTTGAAACTCCATATGTATAGCAACTAGCACGAAAGTCCACACATGGGCACCTTCTTGATAAGTATGAGGATCGATCGAGGCTCTCCCAACAGTGCCCTGGCAGGCCTCGATGGTCTTTTAAGAGAAGCAATGGTGCTGTTTTAGAAAAAGTTTCTCTTAACATTGCTTCTTTGTCTAGTATCCAATCCTGAAAGAACGTTGTACACGGTCCAAGTATTGAACGCATGGTTGAGGTGAACAAAGTGTCAGTCTAGTATGTATGGAAGAGTTGAATTCCTCAAAATCCCGGTTTCGTGATTCTAAAAGTCACCTTGATGAACTGGCACGGCGGGCTTGGTTGGCATTCAACTTGCTCTGTGTTTCTTGAGTCATCTTCCCCCGATAAGCTTCTTACCCATCTTTAATCTTCTCATAGTGAATGTCATTTTGACAAAATGATAACGGTTACTGTCTGAAGTTTAGATTTTATTTCAGGATAATAAGTAATCTCTTCATACACGTACATATAACAGACACAACACAAGCCTCAAAATACTTTAGGCAAAAGTACACTACAAGTGCCATAACTTGTGTACGGCGCTCACTTTAGTGCCATAACTTTTTTTTTGATCACTTTAGCGCTAAAATTTTTGAAAAACGATCACTTAAGTGCTAAAATTTTTGAAAAACGATCACTTAAGTGCCAACTCCGGTGCTGAACACAATTTTTTGCCGGAAATCTGACGTGGCATTTTTTTTTATTAATTTCTGAAGCTGACGTGGCTCGCGAGAGTCTCGTCGGAGATTGGCACTTAAGTGATCATTTTTCAAAAATTTTAGTACTTAAATGATCATTTTTCAAAAATTTTAGCACTTAAGTGATTATTTTTCAAAAATTTTAGCACTAAAGTGGTCCAAAAAAAAGTTATGACACTTAAGTGATCGTTTTTCCTCTGACTTGGCACCAAAGTGATCCGAAAAAAAGTTATGGCACCAAAGTGAGCGCCGTACACAAGTTATGGCACTTATAGTGTTCTTTTGCCAAATACTTTAGCAGCAAATGCTCAAACACTGTATATAAAAGATGCGGCAACATAAGCAGACATGTTTCTTAAGCAGCTTTCCATGAAGAAAGAGGTGGAGTATCGGAGTTTTCCCATGTAGGCATGCTGCTTGCGCACCTGCCACCCTTGACATTGTCTGCAGAAGCAATCGATTCCAACTCGGCCATTTCTTCAGGTGTAAGATTCACGGACAGAGCTCCAATGTTTTGGTTGAAATTCTCGATCTCGGTCGTGCTGGGAATCGGCCAGACGTCGTCACCCTGGTGGTGTACCCAAGCGAGGGCTAACTGCGTTGGGGTGCATCCCTTTCTTTGCGCAATTTCATTCACTTGGTCGAATAGCCTCGCATTGTGAGCGAAGTTCTCTGGCTGGAACCTTGGTAAGGACTGCATAACATAGAGCACTGTCTCAGTGGAGAACATATGAGCAACTATCATTTTCCTTTTAGCACCAAATTCTACAGCAACCAGTGCAACCAATACTAGAAGTGGTTGCATCGCATGCAATCAGATTGTCTTGTTACTTGATACGATAAGCATTTGGAAGTTTGCAATCACTTTGTATCTGGAAAGAGTCATTGAAGATTATCTCGTTTGAAATTTTAAGCATTCAAAAAGTGGAGAGAAGTGCTTCAGCAACTACCACACAAGGCTGATGGTTTTGATGTAAGATGTGACAACAGAAACAAAAGCGACGATCTACCTACATGTGATGGAATTTATTCATAACACTCAAAAGAAAGAAATAACAAATCTACATGAAGCGTAGAAGAATATTATCGGAAGTAAAGCTCTATTAGCTTAAAAACAGCAGCTACTTCACTTGCCAGGCAAAAGTCAAACACTAATCGCGGGAAGTAATCCACAATTGGCTTTATGTCAAATAGGAACTTGATCCCAAAACTTCCAAAAAAGGGTGTTAGGGAGTCCTCAGTCAAGAACTGGCTTTGTCAAGATATAATTTATCCCGTGAAGAAAGATGGGAATAAAAAAGGACAGAAGCTAAGGCTGGATACCGGTGTCGCTTATATTGAGGAAATATGTCTCATCTTATGAAGAGAGATGAAAGAAAAAGGAGGGGTGGAAACGGAGGAAAGGATGGTGAATAGCAAATGGTGGGAAGGCTGGGAAACAAGAACTTACAAGTAAGTCTATATCTGTATATTCCCAAAAAAATGAGAATTAGGAAACTGCATCTTTCAGGCTGATAAAAACACTAATTACGATTTAACACTAATTAAGAATCAGAGAGGTGGGTGTAGGGCTAGTGCTGGAGAGGACACATAAGAATATAAAGCATTTGTGTCACCAATTGTTATCCATCCCATCTAGGTACTTTTTCTGCGTACCACAAAAACTCGTAGTTCCCTTCATTTCAACATGAATGACAGTTACTGTGAGCATCTAGTGATGTTGATCAGCAGAAACAAACCCGTCTAAAGTCATTCTCAGTGAAATTCTCTAATAACTTGGAGCCAACAGAAAAGAATCCACGTCCTAAAGGACTGTATGCTACAATTCCATTGCCAAGCTCCCTAGTAACAATTTAAAGGAAGAGCAGAGTCAGAATAAAGCTGCTGTTACTGCATCAACAAATTAACAGAGTGATTATCTACCTGCATGTGGGAACGATCTCTGCCTCCACATCTCTTGTCCACAGCGACCACTCCAATTGCACAGCTGTGATGGGATGAACAGCATGCACTCTCCTGATTGTTGACGCAGAGGCCTCAGATAAACCGAAGTACTTGATTTTACCCTCTTCAACGAGGGCCGTAGATGTCGGAGGTGTCGAGGAAGGTGACGCCGGAGCCGATGGCGTGGTGGAGGAGTGCGATCATGTCGGGGTCGGACTTGGGAGCGCCATAGTGGGCAGACAAGCCCATGCAGCCCAGCCCCTGCGCCGAGACCTCGAGACCCTGCGACCCCAGGTTGATCCTCCTCACCATCGACACCATTGCCGCCATCGTCTCGCTCGAGGTCGATGCGAGAAGAGAATGGAGAAGACACAAGTTGAGAGCTCGCTCACTTGATCACTCCCTGCACTGAGACGACGAGCTTTATAGGAGAGTTAAAAGATTCTAACAGGCTACAAAAGACGCACGCGCTGACGTTAGTCTCTCGTCAGTCGTCACTTACTTCTTCAACGGCCAACGGCCCACTTTAAAATGCTGACCTCCCTCATATATGATTGACAAAGATGATCGTAATTAGGACTTTATTCAAGAATAAAGGTTTACTACATCATATTGCTTTTTTAGGTCCAAAATTTCAAACTTTCGAGAATTGATGGCATTATATTAAAAATTGAGAAAAGCCACCAAAAGTCCAAAATTAAACCATTGTGACATATTTATCATAAATTTTTTTATAACAATGAAAATCTCAAACTTTTACTTGTGTGACACATTTAACCTCTTTTTAGGTTCAATCAACGAGCAATGTTAAAAATCTACGATGATGACGGAAAGAAAATGATGATAATATGGGGCTCAACGACTTTAGTTAAATGAAAATGGCATCATTTTAGCTAAAAAAATCATTAAACGGAACCTTAACGGAAGGTGAATGTGTCACACGAGTATAAATTTGGGGTGTTTTATGTCACAAGAATAAATTTTAGAGTAAATTTATCACTATAGGCATAGTTTGGGGTTTTATATGCCGCAAAAAAAAATATTCAGGGTAAATGTGTCATAGTAAATATAGTTTGAAATTTTTTTATGACTTTTTCCTTAATTCTTTTTTCTATTATCCACTTGAAGGATTTCTTTTAATCTTGTTAGATGTTCTACCTCCGCCGTGTGCGTTTTGTACTTTCTAGAGGAATAGTCCATTGATGTGTAGGTGTACAATGTGAAGGTTGGCAAATAATTCCATGCTGTCTTGTCTACAAACACAACGCTAGTGGATTATTTAGAAAAACACACGCACACAAGATCAGTGGAGCAGCCGATTCCTTAATTTAGAGGTCAAGAACATAACATGACACAACTTTTGGCAAACAGACCTCTAACAATATGGTACAGCTTAAAGGGGTGACAAAAAACATGAACAGAACAACATTGCACAACTCTAACCTTCAAAATAAACTGAAAAAGGGTCATTTCACAATTTTAACCCTAACTATTTTGTTACAGGGATAATGACTCAAACAGTCTCTGAACTTTGGTTCAATATGTAATTTGATCCATGAACTTTTAATTTATTCAATGTAGTCCTTGAACTTTAGCACAATGTTCAGTGTGATCCTTGAATTTTCAATTTGTTCAATGTTATCCTTGAACTTTTGGTACATGTTCAATTTAGTCCCTGAATTACATGAAAATATACAATATAGTCCCTGAACTTGAATTAATAGAAGAACTATATTGAACATTTTTATAAAGTTTAGGGACTATATTGAACATGTACCAAAAATTCATGGACCATATTGAATATATTGAAAGTTCAGGGACCACATTGAATATTGAGTTAAAGTTCAGGGACTACATTGAACAAATTAAAAGTTCAGAAATTAAATTGCATATTGAATCAAAATTCAGGAACTATTTGTGTCATTTTCCCTTTATTATAATCTAAAGTCATGGACGTAAAAGTAAATTGCTTAAAGGATTAATATCACAAAAAATCTCAAATTAATACACTAGTGCTAAATTTATCCAAAGATATGGAACTGATACACCTGTGATAAATTTACCTTCCGTTAGTTTCCGTTAATTTTACCATTAAATTGCTTAGTCGAATGACACTTGGTAGTTGACATGTGTATCAATTTTGGGTTTTACCCTATGTTATTCACAGGTTTAGTAATTTTTTTTTTTTCATGGTATTAATCTAATTTAATGAATGGTAAATTTGTTACAATTGTACCAGTTTAAAGTTTTTTATGGTAAAAAATTAGTTTGGGCTAAATTTGTCATAAGTGTACCAGTTTAGATTTTTTGTGGTTAAAAATTAATTCAAAGAAATTTGTCACAAGTGTAACAGTTTGAGATTTTTCGTGATATTAACCTTTATTTAAAAAGCTTATGGAACGTTTGTGAGAAAGAAAATAAAGTGTTTAGAAATGCATGGTGTATATGAACTCGGGATTTTTTCAAACTCTAATCTTCTTCAACTTCGTCGAGAAGTTACCTTTTATAGGCAAAGCCAAGGGTAATAGAATAATGGTACAAGCACAAGTTTCTAGGAGAATCATACAAACCATAGATAGAACATCAGACGCAAAGGACCACACATGTGCACTGCAACATGCTTTCTCAAAAGGAAGGATAAGACTAATTTGACCAAAAGTAATGGCTCTTATTGGACACGGTACAATATTATAACTTACAAGCTTCTTTGGTACTTATCCAGAGAAATTTGTCCTTTAAATATTGACAGATAAGAAAAGTCCAAATTCACAATATCCACACTTTTTTGTGGGGAACTCATGATAGCTAATTCATTTTTTTTCTGTGAACCTTAGAATCTCCTACTGCTCTTCTTTTTCTATTATACAAAAAGACAAAAGAAAAATTGACAATGGGAGTCCAAACTCCATATGAATGGCAAGTAGCGAGAAAGTCCACACATGGGCACCTTCTTGATAAATATGCTGATACACTAATGGATAGACACTCGATACGAAGAAACACACATGCATCTTGTAAGATGCTTTTTCGGAAGGAAGGATAATACTAAAAGGATTTTGGCAAAAAGTAAGATTCTTATTATACATAGTGCAAAAATTGAACCAACAAGCTTCTGTGGTACTTGTCCAACCGAATTTTGTCCATTTACTGTTGACAGATAAAAAAGGTCCAAGTTCACAATATCCACACTTTCTGCGAGAGAATGCCCTTTTTTTTGTAAGTGCGAAGCTCTAAATCTCCTATTGCTCGTATTTTTCTCAAAGAAAAATTGACAAAAAGGAGTTTAAACTCCATATATGTATAGCAACTAGCAAGAAAGTCCACACATGGGCACCTTCTTGATAAGCATGATGATCGATCGAGGCTCTCCCAATAGTGCCCTAGGAGGCCTTGACCGTCTTTTAAGAGAAGCAACGGTGCTGTCTTAGAAAAAGTTCCTCTTAGCATTGCTTCTTTGTCAAGTATCCAATCCGAAAAGAACGTTGTACACGGTCTAATTGTTGAACTCATGGTTGAGGTGAACAAAGTATCAGTCTAGTATGTATGGAGGAGTTGAATTCCTCGAAATCCCGGTTTTGTGATTCTAAAAGTCACCCTGATGAACTGGCATGGCGGGCTCGGTTGGTATTCAACTTGCTCTGTGTTTCTTAAGTAATCTTCCCCGATAAGCTTCCTACACATCTTTAATCTTCTCATAGTGACCGTCATTTTTACAAAATGATAATGGTTACTGTCTGAAGTTCAGATTTTATTACAAGATAATAAGTTCTCTCTTCATACACGTACTTATAACAGACACAACACAAGCCTCAAAATACTTTAGCAGCAAACGCTCAAACTCTGTATATAAAAGATGTGGCAACATTAGCAGACAAGTTTCCTAAACAGCTTTCCATGAAGTAAGGGGTGGAGTATCGGAGTCTTCCCATGTTGGCATGTTGCTTGCGTACCTGCCACCCTTCACACTGTCCGCAGAAGCAATCGATTCCAGCTCGGCCATTTCTTCAGGTGTAAGCTTCACGGACAGAGCTCCAATGTTCTGGTTGAAATTCTCAATCTTGGTAGTGCCAGGAATTGGGACGACATCGCCACCCTGGTGGTGTACCCAGGCGAGGGCTAACTGCGACGGGGTGCATCCCTTTCTTTGCGCAATTTCATTCACTTGATCGAATAGCTTCGCATTGTGAGCAAAGTTCTCTGGCTGGAACCTTGGCATGGACTGCATAACATAGAGCACTGTCTCAGTGGAGAACCTATCAGCAACAATCATTTTCCTTATAGCACCAAATTCTACAGAAACAAGTGCAACCAATACTAGAAGTGATTGCATCGTATGCAATCAAATTGTCTTATTACTTGATACGATAAGCATTTGGAAGTTTGCAATCACTATGTATCTGGAAAGAGTCATTGAAGATTATCTCGTTCAAAATTTTAAGCATTCAAAATGTGGAGAGAAGTGCTTCAGCGACTGCCACGCAAGGCCGATGGTTTAGATGTAAGATGTGACAACAGAAACGAAAGCGACAATCTCCCTACATGTGATGGAATTTATTCATAACACTCAAAAGAAAGAAATCACAAATCTACATGAAGTGTAGAAGAATATTATCGGAAGTAAAGCTCTATTAGCTTAAAAACAGTAGCTACTTCACTTGCCAGGCACAAGTCAAACACTAATTGTGGGAAGTAATCCACAATTGGCTTTATGTCAAATAGGAACTTGATCCCAAAACTTCCAAAAAAGGGTGTTGGAGTTGCCTCAGTCAAGAACTGGTTTTGTCAAGATATAATTTATCCCATGAAGAAAGATGAGAATAAAAAAGGACGGAAGCTAAGGCTGGATACCGGGTGTCGCTTATATTGAGGAAATCTGCCTCATCTTGTGAAGAAAGATGAAAGAAAAAGGATGGGTGGAAACGGAGGAAAGGATAGTGAATAGCAAATGGTGGGAAGGCTGAGAAACAAGAACTTACAAGTAAGTCTATATCTGTATATTCCCAAAGCATGAGAATCGGGAAACTGCATCTTTCAGGCTCATTAAGGCACTAATTATGATTTTACGCTAATCAAGAATCAGAGAGGTGGGTGTAGGGCTAGTGCTGGAGAGGACACATAAGAATATAAAGCATTTGTGTCACCAATTGTTATCCATCCCATCCAGGTACTTTTTCTGCATACCACAACAACTCGTAGTTCCCTGCACTTCAACAAGAATGACAGTTACTGTGAGCATCTAGTTATGTCGATCAGCAGAAACAAACCCGTCTAAAGTCATTCTCAGTTAAATTCTCCAATAACTTGGAGCCAACAGAAAAGAATCCACGTCCTAAAGGACTGTATGCAACAATTCCAATGCCAAGCTCCCTAGTAACAATTTAAAGGAAGAGCAGAGTCAGAAGAAAGTGTTGAACAGATTCAAATGGCATTAGCTTAAATATTACAAATAATACAGAATTACAAAAAAACGAGATTGCAATAAGAAAGATGGAATCGATACAATCGAATACCGAGGTCTGTGTTCGACACAGTTTCCTTAAAACAGATTCGTCCCCTTCAGTACGCGATTGAGGTTTTGCGAATGTCTGTCTCCTAGGATACAACGGCTAACAGCGAAGAAGAGATCGCGGCACTTCCAAGCTTTCGGCGAACTTGAACAAACTTGGATCGAACACTATCGAAAACAATGCAAATGCAGAGAACGTTTTTCAGAAGGAAAAAGAGATTTCGCGTTTTTGTGGGAATCGAGAACTAAAAGAATGATTTCGATAAAATAGAACTGAGGGGAGAGCCGTTCGGGAATAATAACGGCCAATTAAATCTGCCGTTACGAAATCAATACGCGTCAGAAATAACGGCTGATTAAATCCGCCGTTACAAAATCAATTCGCGTCAGGAATAACGCCCGATTAATTCTACCGTTACAAAGTCAATTTCGTAACAGTCGTAACAGCTTGCCGTTTAACGCACCATTAATTGAGTCGAAAAATTAAATCAGAAGGCTAGCAAAATTGGGCTCGGCGCGAGGCCCAATTTTCGGTCCCGCAATGGTGTACGCAGGATGCGTGCTCGCGCCCAAATTCAGCTCGTCGGGCGTCGGATTTGCACCCCCCCTGCGCCTGCGCGCGAGGCAGAGAGTTCATGCTACAATAGTTACCACTTCAAATAAGTGTAACCATATATAAAGCACTCCATAGCCTTCTTCCTTTTCAATATGGGACTAGTGCTTTTCACTTCTCACTTCCAACTCAAGGGTGTTCTTTGAGCATCAATTTCTCATTCATTCACCCATCAATTTGTCCCAAATTTCCAACAATCCCCCACATGAATGAAAATTATTTTAGTTTTGACTCTATGATAGTGTTCAACAATTGAAACCTGTATAGGATAGGTAGGTGTGTTACCCTTTGAACCTTTCCTTGTGAAAGTATATTTACTTTACTAGTTGTCCAAGAGACATGATGTCCTTGAACTGTCCAGCTTTCTTATGTAAATGAACCATACACTTCACATGAATCATCTAAACATTTGTTCAGTTCTCATAATTATGTTCATTTTGGCCATGAACATCAACCTGGTTCTGCAAGAGTTTCTAAAGAATTTAGCCCTTAAATAATTCTCCTTTGAAGCGGCCCCACTTCTCTCTCACATAGGTAATTACTTAATTCTGAGTAATTTATTTACTCCACTTAAGAATCATTAAAGCAAAATTGCTATCCTTTCCCTTTACAATATCACTGATATTTTATGTAGGAATGGTTTTAGGGATAACCCCCCCACAGTGACATCACTAAGTTTGTATAATTAGGTTGTCCCTTTGAATTTAGATCTTGGGATCTCCAGTCAACTAGGTTGGGTTTCCTTTATACCAACTTATTCTTTTATGGGCTTCAGTCCCATTCCTCTTGTCGATTTCTCAACTAATTCTCTATTTAACCCTTTGGTTAGCGGATCCGCAATATTATCCCTTGACTTTACGTAGTCAATTGAGATAATTCCTGTTGAGAGTAGTTGTCTTATGGTATTATGTCTACGACGTATATGTCTAGACTTACCATTATACATGTTACTCTGTGTTCTTCGAATTGCAGATTGACTATCACAATGTATACTTATTGGTGGCACAGGTTTTTGCCATTTTGGAATATCCTCTAAGAAATGGCGTAGCCATTCAGCCTCTTCACCACATTTATCTAAAGCTATAAATTCAGATTCCATTGTGGATCTGGCTATAACAGTTTGTTTACAGGATTTCCAGGATACGGCTGCTCCTGCTAGTGTGAATACATATCCACTAGTAGATTTTGAGTCTTTTATATCAGATATCCAATTTGCATCACTATATCCTTCCAGAACAGCTGGGTATCTGGTATAATGCAAACCATAATTCCGAGTATACCGTAAGTACCTGAATACTCTCACTATTGCTTTCCAATGGTCAGCACTCGGATTGCTCGTATATCTACTTAATTTACTAATCGTATAGGCAATATCTGGTCTAGTACAACTCATTAAGTACATTAGACTTCCAACAACTCTGGAGTATTCTACTTGAGAAATACCCTCTCCCCCTATTCTTGGATAGATGAAGACTATTGTCTAATGGTGTTCTAGCAATACCAGAATCATTTATGTTGAATTTTTCAAGAATCTTGTCCACATAGTGCGACTGATTTAAAATAAGACCTTCTGATGTTCTTGTGATTTTAATTCCTAAAATCATATCAGTAGGTCCCATATCTTTTATGTCAAATCTTGAATTCAACATATTCTTGGTAGATTTGATCTTTTTATCATCACTACCAACAATTAGTATGTCATCTACGTAAAGACACAAAATGACATAGCCATTTGTCTTCTCTTTAATGTAGACACATTTATCGCATTCATTGATCTTAAAACCATTGGTAATCATTGCATTATCAAACTTTTCATGCCACTGCTTTGGTGCTTGTTTTAGGCCATACAATGACTTCACCAATTTACTGACTTTCCTTTCTTGTCCCGGAACTATAAAACCCTCGGGTTGTTCTATGTAGATTTCTTCATCCAAATCACCATTTAGGAAAGCTGTTTTTACATCCATTTGATGTACTTCTAGATTTTGCAATGCTTCAATTGCAATTATCATCCTAATGGAGGTTATTCTCGTCACGGAGAATAAGTATCAAAGTAATCTAAGCCTTCTCGTTGTTTGTATCCTTTGATCACAAGTCTGGCTTTATACTTATCAATGGAGCCATCTGCTTTCATTTTCCTTTTAAAAATCCATTTGGACTTTAAAGGCTTACAACCAGGAGGAAGATTCACTAGCTTTCAAGTATGATTCTGTAAAATAGAATCAACTTCACTTTTTATTGCTTCTTTCCATAGAGGTCCCTCAGAAGAATTCATAGCTTCTGCATAATCTAGTGGTTCATTTTCTAACAAATAAGTTAGAAAATCATTTCCAAAAGATTTTTCTACTCTTGCTCTTTTGCTGCGTCTCAGTTCAAGTTTATGATCCGAATCATGAATTTCATAACTTTCTTCATTCATAGTTTCGCTTCTTTCGCTTAGAAGAACTTGATCCATCATTGGATTTATAAGGAAATACATTTTCAAAGAATGATGCATTCCTTGATTCCATGATTGTATTCTTGTGTATATCTGGAATTTTAGATTCATGCACAAGAAATCGATACGCATTACTGTTATGTGCATAGCCTATAAAGATACAGTCCACCGTTTTAGGACCTATCTTTATCTTCTTTGGTGTTGGAATTGCTACTTTTGCAAGACACTCCCACACTCGTAAATGTTTGTAGGATGGTCTCCTACCTTTCCATAATTCATAACGGGTTTTGTCCTTTTTCTTTCGAGGTACCTTATTTAAAAGGTAGTTGCTTGACAAAATAGCTTCTCCCCACATATTTTGAGGTAAACCTGAATTTAGTAATATCGCGTTCATCATTTCTTTCAATGTGCGATTTTTACGTTCAGCAACACCATTTGATTGAGGAGAGTAAGGCGCAGTTACTTCATGTATAATTCCGTGTTGTGCACAGAATTCACCAATTGGTACTTTATACTCGCCACCTCTATCACTTCTCAATCTTTTAATTTTCTTATTGAGTTGATTTTCAACTTCATTCTTATAGAGAACAAATTTCTCTAAGGCTTCATCTTTGCTTTTAAGCAAATACACATAGCAATATTTGGTGTTATCATCGATAAAAGTAATAAAATATTTATTACCACCTCTCGTTTGAATGAATTTCAAATCGCAGACATCACTATGAATTAATTCAAGGAGTTCAGTGTTTCTTTCAATTGTTTGAAATGATGACCTCGTTAATTTTGCCTCAACACAAATTTCACATTTATGTTTTAAATCAATTTGGAATGAGGGTATATGTTCCAAGTTAATTAATCTACGCAATGTATCATAATTAACATGTCCTAGTCTACCATGCCATAAATTGAAAGACTCAAGTAAATAAACAGAAGACTTATTATCTTTATAGATAATTGTCATCACATTGAGCTTAAAAAGCCCATCAGTTACATATCCCTTCCCCACATACATTCCAGACTTAGACAAAACAACTTTATCAGACTCAAATACCATGCGAAATCCATGCTTGTTCAACAGAGACCCAGAAATCAGGTTCTTTCGGATTTCTGGCACATAGAGGACATTGTTTAGAGTCAGCTCCTTTCCCGAGGTCATCTTCAGCAACACCTTCCCTTGGCCTTCGACAGCAGAAGAGGCAGAGTTTCCCATAAAAACCTTTTCCCCATTAATTGGTTCAAGGTTTGTGAATAGGTCCTTGTTAGAGCATATATGTCTGGTGGCATCAGTGTCAATCCACCATTCCTTCGGATTGGACCCAACCAAGTTCACTTCAGAAATCATTGCAGAAAGGTTTATGTTTGACACGTCTTGAGGGATGCTATTCACCATATTTGCCTCATAATTCTTCCTCTTTAGAAGTCTGCAATCCACAGATCTATGGCCTATCTTGACACAATTGAAGCATTTTCCTTGAAACTTGTTTTTGGAAACTCTTCCTTTTGGTCCCAACTTTGGCTTGACAATTTTCTTGTTTTTGTGGCCTTGCCTAAGCTCTACAACATTTGCCTTAGTTGTAGTAGGATTGAACCCTTTGCGTTCAAATCCTCTATTGTCTTCTTCGATTCGAAGTCTGACAATCAGCTCTTCCAGGTTCATTTCCTTTCGCTTGTGCTTGAGATAGTTCTTGAAATCCTTCCACCCAGGAGGTAGCTTTTCAATTATAGCAGCCACTTGGAAGGTTTCACTTAAGATCATTCCTTCAGCCAGAATTTCATGCAAGATCACCTAAATTTCTTGCACCTGACTGATGACAGTCTTAAAATCGACCATTTTATAATCAAGGAATCGACCGACAACAAATTTCTTTGCTCCGGCATCCTCTGTTTTATATTTTCGGTCTAAGGCTTCCCATAACTCCTTTGCCGTTCTTTTTGCACAATAAACATTGTACAACGAGTCATGTAAGCCATTCATGACGTAGTTTCTGCACAAGAAATCAGAGTGCTTCCAGGCTTCAACAGCGTTGAAGGCCTGCTTATCTGTTTCTCCTTCGGATACTTTAGGAGCATCCTCACTCAAGAATCTCGCAAGATTCAAAGTGGTCAAATAAAACAGCATCTTTTGCTGCCACCTTTTAAAGTTCAGTCCGTCGAACTTTTCAGGTTTTTCACCATGGTGTACAGAAACCGCAGGATGAACGGAGGATGAGCCAGGCAATTGGACAGCCGCGGCATAGGCAGAGTCTTTGGTGATGCTGTCAGCAGTCACGTCCACGACTTCTTTCCCAGTAGCCATTTGAATTCTTTAAAATCACGAATCTGTTTTAAGATTGTTGAACAGATTCAAATGGCATTAGCTTAAATATTACAAACAATACAGAATTACAAAGAAACAAGATTGCAATAAGAAAGATGGAATCGATACAATCGAATACCGAGACATGTGTTCGACACAGTTTCCTTAAAACAGATTCGTCCCCTTCAGTACGCGATTGAGGTTTTGCGAACGTCTGTCTTCCAAGATACAACGGCTAACAGCGAAGAAGAGATCGCGGCACTTTCGGCGAACTTGAACAAACTTGGAACGAATACTATTGAAAACAATGCAAATGTAGAGAACGTTTTTCAGAAGGAAAAAACAGAGAGCGTTTTTTTAAGTCACGAATCGAGAACTAAAAGAATGATTTCGATAAAATAGAACTGAGGGGAGAGCCGTTCGGGAATAATAACGGCAAATTAAATCTGCCGTTACAAAATCAATTCGCGTCAAGAATAACGGCCGATTAATCCTACCGTTACAAAGTCAATTTCATAACAGTCGTAACAGTCGTAACAGCTTGCCGTTTAACGCACCATTAATTGAGTCGAAAAATTAAATCAGAAGGCTAGCAAAATTGGGCTCAGCGCGAGGCCCAATTTTCGGTCCCGCAATGGTGTATGCAGCGGGATCTTGCGCTCGCGCCAAGTTCAACTTGCCGGGCGTCGGTTTTGCATACCCCCCTGCGCTGCGCGCGAGGCAGAGAGTTCATGCTACAATAGTTACCACTTCAAATAAGTGTAACCATATATAAAGCACTCCATAGCCTTCTTCCTTTTCAATGTGGGACTAGTGCTTTTCACTTCCCACTTCCAACTCAAGGGTATTCTTTGAGCATCAATTTCTCATTCATTCACCCATCAATTTGTCCCAAATTTCCAACAGAAAGCTGCTGTTACTGCATCAACAAATTAACGGAGTGATTATCTACGTGCATGTGGGAACGATCTCTGCCTCCACATCTCTTGTCCACAGCGACCACTCCAATTGCACAGCTGTGATGGGATGAACAGCATGCGCTCTCCTGATTGTTGACGCAGAGGCCTCGGATAAACCGATGTATTTGATTTTACCCTCTTCTACGAGTTTCTTTAGCTCCTTAATCTTTGAATATTCACAAGACAACACAACAAAGATTAGTCAATCTTTATGCATCTAAAAACAACAAAAAAGTTGCTAGGCATTAAGTTAACGGGGGTAGATTTCTCTAATTTGTCACTGAAGATGGCAAATAAAAGAAGTATTCCAAGTATTTTTCATATTTCACAATGACATGTCAAGAATCATATGCTGAAAGTCCAGGAACAACTTTCAATGTGATCCTCGTATCTAAATCAGGATGACCTCATAGCACTTTCATCTCAAAGGAACATTTCAAATAATTTTCATGCTCGTTGTCCCTTAACTTGCAAGAGATGCCCATAAGACAAACTCAGCCACTAAAATTACTAAATTCCACGACCTCTTTAACAACATCGTGCCGCATCTGGACCTCGACAGTCAACTGAACCTAAGTCTCAGTTAACAATATCTTACAAGTAGTTAATCTCTTCCACAAAATCGAACTAACTTTTAACACCATGAGGATACACCATCACCACTAATCTAGTTTAGCAACTGATCATACGGCTTGGAGAAAGTCTTAAGAGAGGGAAAGGTTTCCATGAGAGGATGCATACAGTGACTTCGATGGGGATGCGAGTGTTGATACGACTTTGGTAGTAGAGGTCGATGCAATCGACGTCGAGCCGCTTCAAGCTGGCCTCGCAAGCGGCCCTCACATACGCTGGATCGCCCCGGACCTCCGCCTTCCCGTCCACGAAGCTGGTTCCAAACTTGGTCGCCAATTCCACCTTCCGTCTCACCCCTCCCTTCAGCGCCTGCTCAAAATCCACACCAAATCAACACAAGAAGAACCCAAAATTTCCCCCCAAAAACAGACAACCAAGACGCGGTATCGTAGAATTCCGCACGACCAAGCTAATATTACAAAACCATAAGCATACCCACTTCAAGCGGAAGCTGAGGCGAAGCTCAACGCACCCAAGCGTGAAAACAGATCAGATTAGGAAGGCAAAGAAAGACTGCCCGACTAACATATCAGCTAGTTGATCTAAATAGCCGCGAACTTTCGAAATGGGCTATCTAAAAAGCCGACCTTTCCGAGGAGGATCTCGTTGGTGTGGGGTCCGTACAAGTCGGAGGTGTCGAGGAAGGTGACGCCAGTGCCGACGGCGTGGTGGAGGAGCGCGACCATGTCGGGCTCGGGCTTGGGAGGGCCAGAGAAGGGGGACATGCCCATGCAGCGCAGACCCTGCGCCGAGACCTCGAGGCCCTGCGGCCCCAGCTTGACCTTCCTCACCGTCGACGCCATCAGCGCCGTCGTCTAGCTCGAGGTCGATGCAAGAAGCGAACGGCGAAGAAACAGTTCGAGAGCTCGCTTGATCACTCCCCGATGCTCTGAGACGACGAAGGCTTTGTAGGAGTTCCAGAGTCAACAACAGACTGCGGAAGACGCAACGGCTGATGACGTTAGGCTCTCGTCACCTACTTCCTCAACGGCCAACGGCCCATCGAAAAAAATGCTGACCTGACAAAAATAATTTTAATTAGGACCTATTAAAGCATATGACATAAGGTCGAAAATTTCAAACCTTCGAGATGTCGTTGCACTATTATATTTTTCAAAATTGACCATGAACAGGACCTTAAAAGGCTCCAACCAATTGCGCGAAGTGTAATATATATCGTCCATTAACTTTTAATTTATTTAATGTGGTCTCTAAACTTTTGATCAATTTAGTCCATAAACTGTATGAAAATGTTCAATGTTGTTTATCCATTAATTCAAGTTCAGGGACGACATTGAGCATTTTCATATAGTTTAAGGACTAAATTGAACATGTATCAAAAATTCAAAAACCACATTAAACAAATTAAAAATTTAAGGACGACATTGAACATTTTCATACAATTCAAAACTAAATGAAACATGTACCAAAAGTTCACGAACCAAATTAAACAAGTTAAAAGTTCGGAGCTACGGAGTATTGATATGATGTTGGTGGTGATAATGGAAGAGATGACATTCGGTTTCCAAGCTTGAAATTTCTTGACGCTCCAACCAATTGTGCCAACTCTTCTTGGATTATTATAACATACTATTAATAAACCAATTTTATTTTCGTTATTTTTTGTAAAAGTATTTTTTTTTTAGGTTTTCACATTGTATCACAAACTCATGACTATGAGCTAGAGCTTTTACTACAAGGTGTCTATGGTGTAAACCAATAATTATCTGAGACAATTATGCCATCCCACACCACACGGTTCTTCTTTGACTTTCAAAGGGATTGCATTTTAGTCTCTAGGAATCATTGATCTATACTATAAGGCTCTTGGGCCTCAAAAGCATTTTTGTTTACAAGATCTACAGAGTGGTAGTGAAGAGTATACTTGCGAAAATAACTCATTGTATTGGATTAATAGTATAACTCTAAGCTTTTAATGACATCGGACTTTGAGGAAGAAGAGAAGAAAGTGCTTAGAAAGGCAAAGTGTATATAAATGGAATTTTTCAAACTCTGATCTTCTTCAACTTCATCGGAAAATACACCAGTAGTGCAAGCACATGTTTTTAGGACAATAATACTAACTGTAGATAGAAACTAGATGCAAAAGAACACACATGTATCACTGACTCTTGTACTATTTTGCGGCCAAGGAACTACCAGCTCGTGACACATGCATCTTGTAAGATGCATTTTCAGACGGAATGACAATACTAAAAGATTTTGGCAAAAACTAAGACTCTTATTACACACAGCATGACAATATGACTAACAAGCGTATGTAGTACTTGTCCAATGGAATTTGTTCATTTAATACTGGCACATAAACAAAAATCCAAGTTCACAATATCCATACTTTTCGTAAGGAAATGCCCTTTTTATAAGTGTGAAGCTCAAAATCTCTTATGGTTCTTATTTTTATGCATAAATATTTGTCAGAAAGGAGTGGAAACTCCGTATGTATAGCAACTGGCAAGAAAGTCCACATATGGGCACCTTCTTGATAAGTATGATGATCGATCGAGGCTCTCCCGACAGTGCCATAGGTGGCCTAGACGGTCTTTTTGTAACAACTTGGGTCCCACTCGCAAGATATTGTCCGCTTTGGACATTAAGTCCTCAAGGTTTTATTTCTTCAAAAGTAGCCCGTTACTCCTAGAAAAGGCTTCTTGCAAGTTAAGACTTCCCAAGCCTTTATAAGTTGCCCATGACTCCCCCCTCAAGCGATGTGGGACGGGAGAGACGTGCCGCTTTTGTCATATTAGAAACCTGCTAGGAGCCGTTCCTTATCCAGGTTCTCGGACCCCGGCGACTACTCCCCGCCCTCATCGGACCGGATTGTCACACTCTCCCCCCTTCGAGCACAGCGTTCTCGCTGTGGCCCTACACACGGTCGGGAGTCGACTTTGATACCACCTGTAGTGACCTAGGTCTCACTTGCAAGATATTATTCGCTTTAGACACTAAGTCCTCACAGTTTTGTTCCTCCAAAGGCAGCCCATAATACCCCCAGAAAAAGCCTCTTGCAAGTTAAGGCTTCTCAAGTAGTCATGGCCACGAGCCGATTTTGGCCCGGAATCGGCTCGTTGATCGGGCTTGCAGTTTGGAATTGGAACAGTCCCATGCCCTACGGGCTCGGTTCCGGTTCCAGAAATTTTGGAACTGGCCCGGAACCGCCGATTCCGGGCCCGGTTCCACAAAAAGAAGAAGAAGAAGAAGAAGAAGAAGAAGAAGAAGAAGAAGAATAAGAATAAGAATAAGAAGAAAGCTGCAACACAGCCCTACGGTCACCGGGGCCTCACGAGGCCATGTCTTTTCTTCTATATTGTTGCGGGCAGCAGCCCACGGCAACAGTAAAAATTTTTTAAAAAAAAAAAACCCCCTGCAGCAAGGCCTACACGTCTGCAGGCTCTGTTGTGGGCAAATTTTTTTTTTTAATAAAAAAAAAAACCCCGCAACAAGGCCTACATGTTTGCAGGTGGCCTGCGGAGGCGGTGGGCTTTCTGGCCCGTTGCCAGGGCAGCCTTTAGGCTGCCCTGGCAACGGCCAATGCCTAAAAAGGCAAAAATTTATAAAAAAAAAAAAAAGATAACCGTTGCAAAATTGCAATGGTTATCTTTTTTTTTTTTTTTTAATCCTAAATTTTTTTCTCATTTTTTTCTTATAAATTCTCTCAAATTTTCTCAATACTCACAATTCTCTCAAATTCTCTTCTCTCAAGTCTCAAATTTTCTCAATACTTGAAATTCTCTCAAATTATCTTAAATTCTCTCAATTTTTTCAATCCACGCAATTCTTTCTTAATTCTCCCAATTAATCCACTCAATTCTCTCAATCCACTCGAAAAATGGCAAGTGAAAGTCGAGTGTCAACTGGCAAAGGTAAGAATATCACGATGGAATCGCATCATTCTTTTAATCCTCGTTAATATGCAGATTTTCAAGATGATGAAATCAACATTTTTCCCGATGTGGAACGTATCCCGACGCAAGAAAGTTTTCATCCTCCTGCCGAAATATCTACAACAAAGGAAGCGGAACGGGAATTTACATCTGACATTTGGAATCACTTCATGAAAATGGAAATGTTTGATATTTGTCAAAAAAGGTACGATATAATTTGTAAATATTGTGGGAAAATATATAAATATACAGATGGATAAGGATATGGAACATTTAAACGATATCTTAGGAGCAAACATCCAACTGAAACGGGAATCGATATCGGGCAACAACAAATTTCCGGGTACGTCAATCCTAACACTTCCCCTTTATTTCGTTTTAATGAAAAAACTTATAAACTTATAAGGAAGAATTAGCCAAATTTATTTCCGTTGAGCATTTAGCATTTAATTTTAGAGAAAGATTTGGTTTTAATGAATTTGTACAAAAAGCATGTGCTCCACAAGCATAACGTGTACCTAGAAATTCAATTAAACGAGTAATTAAAGATCTTTACAAAAATGGAAAAAAAGATTTACAAAACTTTTTTATGCAATTTAATGGATGCGTGCATATAGGTAGTGATATTTACAGTGATCATTAGCAAAATTATTCTTACATGGGCATAACATGTCATTGGATAAATGACGAATGGAGTATGCAAAAAAGAGTTATTGCATTTAGAGTTTTCGATGATAAGCATACGGCAAATAATATTTATAGAATAATTAGGCAAATTTTAGAAGAATATTATTTACTTAACAAAATTTTTTTAATTGATTTTGATAATGCCGCAGCAAATACCGCTTCAATTATCGATTTAGAAAATATTTGTAAACCCGCTTTTGGCGGAAAATTTTTCCACGTTAGATGTGCTTGTCATGTTTTAAATTTATGTGTACAAGATGGTTTGAAAACTCTTAATATTTTTCTTCAACTAATAAAAACGGCGATTCAATTTTTATGGAAACATCCCAAAAAATGAAAGAATGGGGTGGATTTTGTAGAGAAAATGGCAAAAAGCCAAAAAGCTTTCCAAGAGATGTTCCAACTCGTTGGAATTCTACTTTCCACTTGCTTAACGAATCTTTAGCATATAAAGATTTATTATGTGTATTCATTTCTAATAATATACCTCAAATTAATTTATACCCACAAGAGTGGGATATTTGCCAACAAATTTTAGATGTTTTAAAGGTTTTTAATAATGCAACTTAGACTTTGTCCGGTGCTTATTATCCTACTATATGTTTATTTTTCGTAGAGTGTACTAATACTGTCGGAATTTTTGATGAATATGAAAATGATATTGAATTACAACATACTATAGTTGCAATAAAAATAAAGTGGCTACATTATTATAGCGAAATTCCCATTATTTATTTAGTTGTTTGTGTTTTTGATCCGCGTTGCAAATTTGATGGCTTAAATGATTTTTTGCGTACGTATTATCAATGTTTACATTATGATGCGATCAATGTTACAACCATAGTACGTGAGGTTAAAAACGTAGTAATAGAATTATATAATGAATTTTATACTAAATATAATTTAGGTGATATTGGATCTTCTCAATCAACGAAGATACAAAATGACAGTATAGGTAAAATTAGTAGAGGGTACCAACTTTTATTACATAGACAAAAAAAAACAAAGGGAGTAATAGGAAATATTTTTGAATTAGAGATTTATCTAACCGTTTCATTTGAGTTTATTGAATCCGAAAGTGGTACAAATTTTTTACTTTTGGATTGGTGGAAGAGGCACGCAAGCCAATACCCAATCCTTTCTTTTATTGCAAAACAGATTTTTTCAACCCCTTGTTCCACAGTTGCGGTCGAATAAGCATTCAGTGCCAGAGATAATATTTTGGACGAACATCGTTCAAGATTAGCTCCAGAATCAGTGGAGATTCAAGCTTGTGTTACTGATTGGACGAAGGCTCAATACCGACTACAAGAGATAGATCGGAAATATGAATTTGAATTCTTTAACGACGGAGATACTACCGCTACCGGTACTGATACCGGTACTGGAACGGGTAGTGACGATTGAGGGTAAAAAAACTATTGAAGTTGGCAAATATTTTGGGAACCCTTGTTTCTCATACCGGGTATGCCCACGTGAGCTTAGGAAAATCGAAGTATAATCCGATGACATGTGACCTTTGGTCCACTGCGCATGGAATGCTTAGGTTGTGGGATCATTTTAGGGTATATATATTGTGCTTCTTTTTTTTATAGATCATTGTAACGAATTCTAATGTGCTTAATGATAATTTATTAAGTTCAAGCCCTCTCTTTCTCTCTTGTCTTTTTGTCCCCAAATTTGATTACAATTTACATTTTAATTACAATTTATATTGAATAATGTTCTGTCACCGGAACAGTAATTTTTTAATTATTTTCTTTTCTATTTTTCCTTTTCTTTTCCTTTTCCTTTTCTTTTTTTTTTTCTTTTCTTCCTCCGGGCCATAGCTGGGGCTGACGGACATCGCCGGCGTTGGGCGAGGGCCGGCCTCGCCTAGGTTGGTCGAGGCTGGCCTTGCCAGATCGAGCGAGGGCTTGACCTCGCCGGCAACTGGAGAGGCCGGTCTCGCCCGATGCCGGCGAGGTCGAGCCCTCACTTGATTTGGCGAGGCCGGCCTCGCCAATTGCAGGCGCGGTCGGCCACGCCCGACGCTAGCGAGGTCGAGCCTCGTCGATGTGGCGAGGGTTCAACCTCGCCGGCCTCAGGGGAGGCCGGCCTTGCCAGTTGCTATCGAGGTCGGGCCTCGCCAGATCGGGCGATAGCTCGACCTGCATGAAACAGCTAGCGGCGGGGTTTGACCTCGTAGGCCTCACTGGTTGCCCGATTGAGGTCAAGCCCTCGCTTCGATCTGGCTCCAGCCTCCTTGATAACAAGGGTGGCCCTTGCCCGGCCAGCGATGGTGGCCTTGCACGAGTCGGCGACCTCTGCCGCCGGCTATGGCCGATGGAGGAAAGCGAAAAAAAGAAAGGAAAAGAAAAAAACAGAAAAGAAAAATTATGAACTGGCCGGAACTGGTTCGAACCTGGTCCGGGCGGGCGGCGGTTTCGGTTCATACCACCCGCGAACCGGAATCACCGGTTCCGAATCGAAACCGGTCGGTTTCGAACCGTGGCCATCTTAAGCCTTTGTAAGTTGCCGAGGACTCCCCTCCCCACTCAAGCGATGTGGGACAGGAGAGATATGCTCCCTTCACCATCCTAGAAGCTTGCCAGGAGCCGCTCCTTGTCCAGGTTCTCGGACCCTGGTGACCGCTCCTCGCCCTCGTCGGACCGGGTTGTCACACTTTCGAGAGAAGCAATGGTGTTGTTCTAGCAAATGTGCCTCTAAGCATTGCTTCTTTGTCTAGTATCCGATCAAGAGAAAATGTTGTACACGGTCTAAGTCTTGAATTCATAGTTGAGGTCAACAAAGTGTCACTCTAGTATGTATGGAGGAGTTGAAATCCTCCAAATCCCGGTTTCATGATTCTCAGTCACCCTGATGAATTGGCATGGCGAGCTCAGTTAGTATTCAACTCACTCTGTGTTTCTTGAGTGACATTCCCCTTATAAGCTTACTACACATCTATAATCTTCTCATAGTAAATGTCATTTTTACAAATGATAACAGTTACTCTTTGAAGTTCAGATTTTATTACAGGATAACAAGTACTCTCTTCGACACGTACGTATAACAGACACAACATTGCCTTAAAATACTTTAGCAGCAAATGCTCAAACTCTGTGTATAAAAGATGCGGCAACAGAAGCAGACATGTTTCTAAGCAGCTTTCCATGAAGAAAGGGGTGGAGTATCGGAGTTTTCCCACATAGGCAGGCTGCTTGAACCTGCCACTCTTGACATTGTCTGCAAAAGCAATCGATTCTAGCTCGACCATTTCTTTTGGTGTAAGCTTCACAGACACAGCTCCAATGTTCTGCTTGAAATTCACGATCTTGGTCATGCCAGGAATTGGGCAGATGTCATCGCCCTGGTGGTTTACCCAGGCGAGGGCTAACTGCGATGGGGTGCATCCCTTTCTTTGCGCAATTTCATTCACTAGGTCGAATAACTTCACATTGTGAGCCAAGTTCTCTGGCTGGAACCTTGGTATGGACTGCATAACATAGTGCACTCAGTGGAGAACATATGACCAACTATCATTTTCTTTTTAGAACCAAATTCTACGGCAACAAGTGCAAACAACATTAGAAGTGGCTGCATCGTATGCCATTGGATTGTCTTGTTACTATTTGGAAGTTCGCAATCACTGTGTATCTGGAAAGCATGATCAAAAGGATTAAATTATCTTGTTCAAAATCATAAGCATTTGAAATGTGGAGAGAAGTGCTCTAGCAACTACTGTGCAAGGCTGATGGATTTTAGGTATGATGTGACAACAGAAACAAAAGCAACAATCTATCAACATGTGATGGTATCCATTTATCATGCTTAAACGAAAGAAATCACAAATCTAGATGATTTGTAGAAGAATATTATTGGAAGTAAAGCTCTTTTTAGCCAAAAAACTACAGCTACTACACCGGTGCAGTCACTAGTCAAACACTAATTGCAGGCAGTAACCCACAATTAAGTTTATATCAGATAGGAACTTTATCCCCCAACTTCCATAAGAAGGGTGTTAGGGAGTCCTCACTCAAGAACGGGTGTGTCGATATATAATTCATCTTGTGAAGAAGATGAGTATTAAAAAGGACGGAAGCCCAAGGGTGGATACCGGTGTCATTTATTTGGAGGAGATATCGTAATCTTGTGAAGAAAGATGAGAGAAAAAGGATGGCTGGAAAGTGTGGAACGGATAGTGAATAGCAAATGGTGGGAAGGCTGGTAAACAAAGGAACTTACAAATAAATCTATATTAGTTCAGTCCAAAAGCATGAGAATCCGGGAAATTGCCTCTTTCAGGCACATTAAGCTATTGATTATGATTTTACGCTAACCTATAACCACGAGAGGTGGGATGTATGGCGAGTGCTGGATTGGAGACATGCGAGAATATAAAGCATTTGTGTCACCAATTGTTATTCATACCATCCAGATATTTTTCTGTATGCCACAAGAACTAGTAATTATCCAGCACTTCAATTCGAATGACTGTCATTGTGAGCATCTAATTATGTTGTTTAGCAGAAACAGACCTGTCTGAAGTCATCCTTGGAGAGATTTTCCAACAACTTGGAACCGACGGAAAAGAATCCTCGTCCTAAAGAACTGTAGGCAACAATTCCAATGCCAAGCTCCGTATCAACCATTTTAAGGAAGAGCAGAGTCAAAAGAAAGCTGTTGTCCTTACCCAAAAAAAAAAAAAAAAAGCTGTTGTTACTTCATAAACAATTTCAACGGAGTGATTTCTTACCTGCATGTGGGAATGATCTCTGCCTCCACATCTCTTGACCGCAGCGACCACTCCAATTGCACCGCTGTGATGGGATGAACACAGCATGTGCTCTTCTTATTGTTGACGCAGAGGCCTCGGATAAACTGATGAACTTGATTTTGCCCTCTCCAACGAGTTTCTTTAGCTCTCCAATCTTTCAATATTCACATGACATAACAACAAACAGTCAAGACCTTACTTGTTAAGATCCGATAGCACCTTCATCTTAAAGGAAGATTTCGAATAATTTTCATGCTTGTTGACCCTTTTTTTTTTGGTGTAAAATGTCAGTATTATAGATCGAGTGAAGTACAAAAGCTTAGGGGCATCCCCTAGCATTACAATTGGTGTTAATAGTTCTAGAAGATGGAGGTAGGAAGTCTCCACATAGTAGCCAATATAATATTTATTTGAGAAGGTCTAATGTTTCACTCTACCTCTTATATTTTTACGCATGTTGGCCAAAATAATATGGATATCAGTTGACTTATTTCGGAAACCGTCTTCGGTTGCGTTCCATCCATATGCAATAAATGGTTGCTAGAAAGGATACCTTAAGGAGTCTAGCCGTCAAATCTTTGCTCTTTATTGCCCTAATCATTCATTGAAGTTCTTCATGCCATCCTCCCAAAGGACGCATAATCCCCTATTGTGCAAGGATATTGTGCCATATGCTGCCTGTCCACTTACACTGGAATAATAAATGTGTTCTGTCTTCTATACCGACCCTACAGAAGTTACACTGGATATCAATTGAGGTCATCCATTGGACGACAATTTCTGCCGTCGGTAGTCTGTTTCTGCAAATGAGCCAGCCAATAAAATTGTGTTCACTATTATCGCTGGTCCAGATTAAGTCATACCACTCCACAACTAGTCCCGCATGTCTAAGTTCATCATAAGTTTCTCGGCAACAGCACCTTGGGTTATGGATAACCGATGTTAAAAACTGTCGTAATTTAAGGTACATCACCAACTCCAAGCCATATTGCCCGTAATGTTGATCTGCATAATTGGAGTGCCTCTACATTTGGTGTTGTGAACCCATATACTCCAAACGGAAGAGGATGGACGATCGATGAGATTCCACAGCATGCAGCCTAATAATACTTTGTTCCATAATTTCAAATCGAGTAATCCTAATCCTTCTTCCCTTTAAGGTGAGCAAACAACCTGCCATGCCACCTTGTGCGATCCATGATTCGCTGTATTACCTGCCCATAGAAATTGACGAATCCTCTTCTCAACCTCGTATATTGTTTGCTTTGGGAGTAAGAACATTTGCATCCAATAAGTGTAGATGGAGGTGAGGACTGATTTGGCTAACTGTAGATGCTCTGCGTAACTCATATGCGTCATGCCCCAACTTTCAATTTTCTTAAAGATCTTGTCAGTGAGACTCTTCCAATCTGTGTGAGTAAGTCTTCTTGTAATAAGGGGAACACCCAAGTATCTGATAGGGAGGGTACCTGTGAAAAAAGGCGTGTGATCCTGTATAAGGAGCTTTTCATCTTCATTTAATCCAGAGAAAAATATTTGGCATTTGTCAGAGTTAAACCACAGTTCAGTGATAACTGCAAATTCGTAGAGGGCATCCATAAAGCAAAGTACAGAATCTACATCTCTATGAGCAAATAAGAACAGATCGTCTGCAAAGCATAAGTGAGTAATCCGTTGTGTTTTGCAGGGCCAGTGATACTTGAAAGCAGAGGCAGCGACTTTCGCACTAATAATCCGCTTGAGAAGTTCCATGACCAGGACAAACAAGTACGACAAAAGAGGATCACCTAGGCGCAGTCCATTTGTACTATTAAAATAGCCGTCCTTTCGCCATTGAAGTTCACTAAGAACCTCGAGGTAGTAATGTACTCGGATATCAGATCAACCAAGTATTGAGGTGTATTTATAGCTTTAAGAACCCCAAGAACTGCATCCCATTTTATCATGTCATAAGCCTTCATGGGATCAATCTTTATTGCCACACGTTTAGCTTTGTCTCCTTTATGGTAGTTGTGCAAGAGATCTTGGCACAATAGAATATTCTCCGCGATCCGTCGCTCGGTGATGAAAGCCGTTTGGTTGAGGCTGATGATTGATGGAAGCACGCAACTAATTTGCTCGGCGAGTAGTTTAGGTATGATCTTGTATAGGATATTACGGCAAGAGATGGGTCTGAACTCTTTAAGGTAGGATGGATTTTGGACCTTTGGTACAAGGGAAATCAAAGTGGAATTTATAGATTTCAACATTCTTTTTTATGAGAAGAAGTCCATGATGGCATCCTCGATGTCCTTGCTTATAATGGGCCAAGCGCATTTATAGAATAGACTGTTAAAACCATCTGGACTCGGAGCTTTAAAGTCGTTGAAACCCTTCAAGACTCTGAAGATATCTGATTTTTGAAATGCAAGAAAGGTGACAAGAGCATTGACATCTCCATGGAATAAAGAAGCATATCTCTCATATGGAATATCTGCACGACTAGAGTTACCAAGAAGGTGCTGATAATAGGATATGATTGTGTTTTAAGAGTACCCTCCTCGGTTATAATAGAGCCATCCTCAAGTTTGAGATGGTTGATCTTGTTTTGAGCACTCCTCCGCATCATGGAGGCAAAGAAGATCCTACTATTGTTGTCACCCTCCTTGAGCCATAAATTTCTATATTTCTATTTGAGCAAGACTTCTTCATGTTTACTAAGAGCAAGTAACTCCTCCAGTTGTGCCTTTTCTGCAGCCCAAGTAATAGGATTATAAGGGTCAATGGCAAGCTCCTGTTGAAGTTGTTTGAGGCTCTCCTTAGCCTGTTTTACCTTTAAGTGTAAATCACTAAATTGAGATCTATTGAGGTTCCTGAGTTGCCGTTTCAATGTTTTGAGCTTCTGCACCACTATGAACATTCTTGATTCTCTTACTTCCTGTTGCCAGCAAGTGGAGACCATAGGCAAGAAATCAGGGCTAGTAGTCTAGAAATTGAAGAATTTGAAAGAAGATTTCTTTCTCCTATATACGCTGTCAAGTCGTACCAAACATGGGGAGTGGTCTGAAACCCCTGGAAGCAAGAATTCAATTGAATAGTTATTATAATTATTCTGTCATTCGGCATTAATGAAGACCCTATCAATTATGCTCGCTCTGGGATTATCCCCTGAGCTTTTGTTTGTCCATGTGAAGAAAGGGCCTATGGATGGAGGTTCAATCAGTGCAAGTTCCTCAATCATGATGTTTAGATCCTCCATGCAAGAAGTCCAACGAACGGATGAGCCAATTCTTTCACTTAAGTCCCTTGTTTCATTAAAATCCCCTATTAGCAACTAGGGCCGATTAGTAGTTTGTCTGGTAGAAAAAATTGAAATATTGCGCCATAGGAAGCCTCGTTCAACTTCAATGTTGTACCCATAAATGGCAGATAGCAAAAAAGGTTCTACCCCAAGTTTTTCAATGAGACAATATATGACTTGAGTAGAAATTTCCTACACGGTTAGACTAAGATTGGACAGTTTCCATAGGATCCATATTCTACCCAGGTTGCTGCACATGTAGTTATGAGTATATTTCCAGCCTTGAAAACTACCATCATCGACAAAATCAGCATTCTCTTCTTTTATTTTGTGCTCAATCAAAACGAGAATTTAGGGATCTTGAGACAGAGCAAATTCTACAAGTTCCCTTCTTTTGGGGCTGCGACTAAGGCCCCTCATATTCCAAGAGACAATATTCATATATCGGGAGACTCCGTTACATCCTCCAAAACCTCCAGTGTGTCCAAGAGACAATCTGAAGCATCCACTACTTCCAAAAGAGCAAATCTATTATCAGAAGACACCAAGTTGGGGGCATTTTTGTATTCGCTGTTTGACCCTACTATTTCCTTGCTACCAACAGGTGTAAATTGTGAGGAAGAAGGATCGGACTGGTCAGCTGTGGGGGCATTCAATTGGGTAAGTGACAAGTTGAGGGTTCTCTTCAGAGTAAATTTAACAATCCACTTAAAACTCAATCCACTTCAAAAGATGCTTGTTGACCCTAAACTTGTAAAAGATGCCCATAAAACAAAAAACTCAAGCCACTTAGAAGACTAAATTCCTCGACCTCTTTAACAAGGTTGCGCCGCATCTCGACCTCAACTATCAACTGAACTTAAGCCTCATTTAACAATATCTTACGAGTCAAAAGGCAAGGCAACTGTCAATTTCTGCCACAACATCCAACAAACTACGAAAACATGACGGTGGAGAGTCAACACCAATCTAGTTTCAGCAACTGATCATATGACTCAGAGAAAGCTTAAGAGAAAAGAAAGGTCTAATGAGGATCCATACAGTGATTTCGGTGGGAACACGAGTGTCGATATGATGTTGGTAGTAGAGGTCGATGCAATTGACGTTGAGCAGCTTCAAGCTGGCCTCGCAAGCCGCCCTCACGTATGCCGGATCGCCCCGTGCCCCCAACTTGCTGTCTGCGAAGCTGCACCCAAACTTGGTCGCCAGTTCCACCTTCTGTCTCACCCCTCCCTTCAGTGCCTGCTCAAAATCCACACCAAATCACCATTAAGAAACACCAAATTGCCCCCAACATCCGAAAACCAAGATGCAGGATATCTTAGAACTGGCATGACTATATAGCCATATCTACTACTTCAAGCGGAAGCTGAGACTAAGCTTTAACACACTCTAAGCGTGAAAATGGATCAGATTAACAAAGACTGATTAACATACAGATAATATGCGCGAGGACTGCCAGCTAGTTCATCTAAAAAGCCGCCAAATTTTAAAATGGAATGTCTAAAAAGCAGACCGACCTTCCCGAGGAGGATTTCGTTGGTGTGAGGGCTGTAGAAGTCGGAGGTGTCGAGGAAGGTGACGCCGGAGCCAACGGCATGGTGGAGGAGCGCGATCATGTCGAGGTCGGACTTGGGAGCGCCATAGTAGGCGGACATGCCCATGCAGCCCAGCCCCTGCGCCGAGACCTCGAGACCTTGCGACCCTAGCTTGATCCTCCTCACCGTTGACGCCATTGCCACCGTCGTCTCGCTCGAGGTCGATGGGAGAAGAGAATGGAGAAGACACAAGTTGAGAGCTCGCTCACTTGATCACGCCCTGCACTGAGACGACGAGCTTTATAGGAGAGTCAAAAGATTCAAGCAGGCTACAAAAGACGCACGCGCTGACGTTAGTCTCTCGTCACCTACTTCTCTAACGGCCAACAGCCAACGGTCCACAGTAAAATGCTGACCTCCCTCATGTATGATTTACAAAAAAGATAATTTGAAATTTATTCAAGAATAAAGGTTTACTACATCATATTGCTTTTCAAGGTCCAAATTTCAGACTTTCGATAATTGATGGCATTATATTAAAAATTGAGAAAAGCCACCAAAAGTCCCAAATTATACCATTGTCACACATTTATTATAAACTTTTTTTATGACAGTAAAAATCTCAACTTTTACTTGTATAACATATTTACCTTCCTTTTAGGTTCTATTAACGAGCATCGTTAAAAATCTATGACGATAATGGAAGGAAAACGGTATTGATATGGTGCTCACGTCACTTAAGTGAATAAAAACGACGTTATTTTGCCTAAAAAAATTATCCAATGAAATCTTAACGGAGGGTAAATATATCACATGGGCATAAGTTTGGGATTTTTTATGTCACAAGAAAAAAGTTTGGGGTAAATGTGTTACTGTAGGCATAAAAATTCAGGTAAATGTGTCACAATAAACATAGTTTGAGATTTTTCGTTGCTTTATCCTTAATTTTTTTCTATTATTCACTTATAGGATTTCTTTTAATCTAGTTAGATGTTCTACCTCTGCCATGTGTGTTTTGTACACTCTAAAGGAATAGTCCATTGATGTATGGGTGTACAATGTGAAGATTGGCAAATAATTCCATGATATATTGTCTACAAACACAACATTAGTGGATTAATTTTTAAAAAAAAGGGTTAATACCACAAAAAACCCTAAACTGGTATACTTGTGACAAATTTATCCAAAACTAACTTTTTAACCACCAAAAATCCAAAATTGGTACACCTATGATAAATTTACTCTTCCTTAGTTTCCGTTAAATTTTACAGTTAAATTGCTAAGTTGAATAACAAGTGGAAGTTAACGGGTGTACCAATTTGGGGTTTTACCCCTCTATCTGTCACATGTTTATCAATTTGTGATTTTTCGTGGTATTAATCCAATTTAGAGGAGGGTTAATTTGACACAAATATATCAATTTGGAGTTTTTTATGGTCAAAATATTAGTTATGGCTAATTGTCACAAGTGTACCAATTTTAGATTTTTTATGATCAAAAAATTAGTTTGAAGTAAATTTGTCACACATGTAACAGTTTAGGGTTTCTCATGATATTACCCCTTACTTAAAAAGCTCATGGAATGTCCATGAGGAAGAGAATAAAGTGTTTAGAAACGCATAGCGAGTATATGAACTCGAGATTTTTTCAAACTCTGATCTTCTTCAACTGCATCGAGAAGTTACCTAACATAGGCAGAACCAGGGGTAATACAGTAATGGTACAAGCACACGTTTTTAGGACAATAATACAAACTGTAGGTAGAACCATCTCGGATGCAAAGGACCACACATGCGCATTGCAACATGCTTTCTCAAAAGGAAGGCTAAGACTTAATTTGACCAAAAGTTATGGCTTTTATTAGACACGGTACAGTATTACAACTTATAGGCTTCTTTGGTACTTGTCTAGCGAAATTTGCCCTTAAAAATATTGACGGAAAAAGAAAAGTTCAAGTTCACACTATCCACACTGTTTGTGGATAACTCACGATAGCTAATTCATTTTTTTTTGTTGTGAAGCTCATAATCTCCTACCGCTCTTCTTTTTCTATTATACAAAAAGAACAAAGAAAATTTGACAAAAGGAGTCGAAACTCCATATGTATAGCAAGTAGCAAGAAAGTCCACACATGGGCACCTTCTTGATAAGTATGATGATCGATCAAGGCTCTCCCAACAGTGCCCTGGGAGGCCTCGACGGTCTTGAAGAGAAGCAATGGTGCTATTTTAGAAAAAGTTCCTATTAGCATTGCTTCTTTGTCTAGTATCCAATCCTGAAAGAACATTGTACACGGTCTAAGTATTGAACTCATGGTTGAGGTGAACAAAGTGTCGGTCTAGTATGTATGGAGGAGTTGAATTCCTCGAAATCCCTGTTTCATGATTCTAAAAGTCACCCTGATGAACTGGCATTGCGGGCTCGGTTGGTATTCAACTTGCTATGTGTTTCTTGAGTCATCTTCCCCCTGATAAGCTTCCTACACATCTTTAATCTTCTCATAGTGAATGTCATTTTTACAAAATGGTAACAGTTACTCTATGAAGTCCAGATTTTATTACAAGATAATAAGCACTCTCTTCATACACGCACTTATGACAAACACAACACAAGCCTCAAAATACTGTAACAGCAAATGCTCAAACTCTGTATATAAAAGACGCGGCATCATAAGCAAACATGTTTCCTAAGCAGCTTTCCATGAAGAAAGGGGTGGAGTATCGGAGTTTTCCCACATAGGCACGCTGCTTGGGTACCTACCACCCTTGACATTGTCCGCAGAAGCAATCAATTCCAGCTCGGCCATTTCTTGAGGTGTAAGCTTCACGGACAGAGCTTCGATGTTTTGGTTGAAATTCTCAATCTTGGTCGTGCCAGGAATCGTACAAACGTTGTCACCCCGGTGGTGTACCCAGTCCAGGGCTAACTTCAACGGGGTGCATCTCTTTCTTTGTGCAATTTCATTCACTTGGTCGAATAGCTTCGCATTGTGAGCAAAGTTCTCTGGCTGGAACCTTGGTATGGACTGCATAACATAGAGCACTGTCTCAGTGGAGAATATATGAGCAACTATCATTTTCCTTTTAGCACCAAATTCTACAGCAACAAGTGCAACCAATACTAGAAGTGGTTGCATCGCATGCAATCAAATTGTCTTGTTACTTGATATGATAAGCATTTGGAAGTTTGCAATCACTGTGTATCTCGAAAGAATGATTGAAAGAATTAGATTATCTTGTTCAAAATTTTAAGCATTCAAAAAGTGGAGAGAAGTGCTTCAGCAACTACCACGCAAGACTGATGGTTTTGATGTAAGATGTGACAACAGAAACAAAAGCGACAATCTACCTACATGTGATGGAATTTATTCATAACACTCAAGAAAGAAATCACAAATCTACGTGAAGTGTAGAAGAATATTATCGGAAGTTAAGCTCTATTAGCTTAAAAACAGTAGCTACTTCACTTGCCAGGCACAAGTCAAACACTAATTGGCTTTATGTCAAATAGGAACTTGATCCCAAAACTTCCAAAAAAGGGTGTTAGGGAGTCCTCAGTCAAGAACTGGTTTTGTCAAGATATAATTTATCCCGTGAAGAAAGATGGGAATAAGAAAGGACAGAAGCTAAGGCTGGATACCGGTGTCGCTTATATTGAGGAAATTTGCCTCATCTTATGAAGAAAGATGAAAGAAAAAGGATGGGTGGAAACGGAGGAAAGGATAGTGAATAGCAAATGGTGGGAAGGCTGGGAAACAAGAACTTACAAGTAAGTCTATATCTGTATATTCCCAAAAGCATGAGAATCGGGAAACTGCATCTTTCAGGCTTATTAAGCCATTAATTATGATTTTACGCTAATTAAGAATCAGAGAGGTGGGTGTAGGGCTAGTGCTGGAGAGGACACATAAGCATATAAAGCATTCGTGTCACCAATTGTTATCCATCCCATCCAGGTACTTTTTCTGAATACCACAAGAGCTCGTAGTTCCAGGTACTTCAACAAGAATGACAGTTACTGTGAGCATCTAGTTATGCTGATCAGCAGAAACAAACCCGTCTAAAGTCGTTCTCAATGAAATTCTTTAATAATTTGTAGCCAACAGAAAAGAATCCACGTCCTAAAGGACTGTATGCAACGATTCCAATGCCAAGCTCCCTAGTAACAATTTAAAGGAAGAGCAGAGTCAGAAGAAAGCTGCTGTTACTGCATCAACAAATTAACAGAGTGACTATCTACCTGCATGTGGGAACGATCTCTGCTTCCACATCTCTTGTCCACAGCGACCACTCCAATTGCACAGCTGTGATGGGATGAACAGCATGCACTCTCCTGATTGTTGATGCAGAGGCCTCGGATAAACCGATGTACTTGATTTTACCCTCTTCAATGAGTTTCTTTAGCTCTCTAATCTTTAAATATTCACATGACAACACAACAAAGATCAGTTAATCTTTATGCATCTAAAAACAGCAAAAAAGTTGCTAGGCATTAAGTTAACGGGGATAGATTTCTCTAATTCATAAAAGAAGTATTCCAAGTATTTTTCATATTTCGCAATGACATGTCAAGAATCAAATGTCTCCACAGAAAGTCCAGGAACAAGTTTCAATGTGATCCTCGTGTCTAAATTAGGGTGACCTCATAGCACTTTCATCTCAAAGGAACATTTCAAATAATTTTCATGCTCGTTGACCTTTAACTTGCAAGAGATGCCCATAAGACAAACTCAGCCACTAAAATTACTAAATTCCACGACCTCTTTAACAACATCGTGCCGCATCTGGACCTCAACAATCAACTGAACTTAAGTCTCAGTTAACAGTATCTTACAAGTAGTTAATCTCTTCCACAAAATCGAACAAACTTTTAACACCATGAGGATGCATCATCACCACTAATATAGTTTAGCAACTGATCATACGGCTCGGATAAAGTCTTAAAAGAGGGAACGGTTTCCATGAGAGGATCCATACAGTGACTTCGATGGGGGACGCGAGTGTCGATACGGTGTTGGTAGTAGAGGTTGATCCAATCAACGTCGAGCCGCTTCAAACTGGCCTCGCAAGCTGCCCTCGCATATGCCGGATCGCCCCGGACCTCCGCCTTCCCATCCGCAAGGCTGATTCCAAACTTGGTCGCCAATTCCACCGTCTGTCTCACCCCTCCCTTCAGCGCCTGCTCAAAATCCACACCAAATCAACACAAGAAAAACCCAAAATTTCCCCCAAAACAAGACAACCAAGACGCGGGATCGTAGAATTCCGCACGACCAAGCTAATATTACAACACCATAAGCATACCCACTCGGGAACCAGAACGGTTTTGGAACTGGTGTTAAGCTAATGTAAAAAAAAAACCTAACATTGCTTTAGACTAAAGTTGCGAGTGCCTCCTCTGCCTCTCTTAATCTCTCTCTTTTCGAGTCGCTTTCTCAGTCGATGCACGACTGCAGGAACGCAACCTAGCTCATCGTCTCTCGTCGCCGGCGTGCCTCGGCCCGCAAGAACGCAACCCAGCTCGTCGCCCTCTCAGTCGTCGCAGGAACACAACCCAGCTTGTCGCCTCTCGTCGCCAGTGCCTTTTTGGCCAAATCTGGGTAGGGACGTGCAGCCAATCCCTTTTCGTGCCCTGTTTGAGGCTCGCTAGACCGGACTTCATCGTTGTCCGGTTCGTGCGAGTCCCAGCCCCTCCGTCTGTGTGTTGGTGTTTTGGGTTGTTGTTCGTTGATTGTCGTGAGTCCCGGCACAAGTCAGAAGCCTCAATCGGCTCTGTTTTTCTCTCTTAGCCGGTGCACCCTATATGTTCATCAAAATGCCTAAACTAGTTTCGTCCTCGTGTTCTTCATATTTTGCCAAATCTGAGTGCCCATGTATTGTTTTGTTCCTCTGATGAATTATGTCGTCGCTTGTGTTCTCGTTTTATCTCGTCTCCACCTATTCCGTGCTGTGTGCATAGATGGTCGTAGGTGGTGGCCCTCGGCTAGTGTCTTTGTGGTCGTAGGTGGTGGCATTCTTGAACATAGATGCTATGTGAAAAATTGAAACCTGAAAAGGAAAAAAAAAAAGCCGGTTCTCGGTAGACCCTGGAACCAGACTGGAAAAATAGGGTATGTTCCAAAACAGGGTAGGTTTCAGATTTCAAAATTCGAAAACCGATTATAAAAGGGTAGGTTCCAGTTTCGGACCTTACCCACCCTAAAACCCCTAAATATATAAACCTTAGGGCTGCGTTTGGTCGTTCGGACTTCTAAATAGGATAGGACCGGATAGGATAAGATAAGAAATCCTGGGATTTCTTCATATCCTGTCCACTGTTTGGTGGACTACAGATTTAAAGTCGGATAAGATAATTTTTATTTTATTTTTTTGCTATTCACGGGGTCCGGAGGAGTTGGTGAAGGAAAAAAAGCCAAGAAATTTTTTTGGTGAAAGCGCACAAGGTGTGGGGATGAAGATGACGGCAAGTGGAGTGTAAGGTTTCTAGAAAAATAGGCATTAAAAATCCTATCTCGATTTATCCCACCTCCCCCCTTGGATTTTTTTATCCGGTCTATATCCGATCTTATCTTATCCTTGACCACTACCAAACACAAGAGAGGATAAAACATATCTTATCCTGACTTTTATCCGATTGACCAAACGCAGCCTAAGAGTTCTCTTAGGAGTTATGAAAGCAGGGTTGCTCTCCCTTGCACAAACTAGTTGGGAGCTAATGCCGCTCTCTTGATGAGGCAATGGCAAGCCAAAACCCATTGTTGTGCTTAAAGAGTTTTACGTGTCTTGCTCAAGGGACTAGAACCCTAAGCTAAGCTAGGCGTGGTATGATACGATACAATGATATGATTCAATGTACTATTCTTAGAAACAACTATGGAAAGAAGGCTAGTTTCGTGTTTTCGGTTCGCCGGGTGCCGCATGGGCTATTCCACAACTAAGGAACTACTGACCTGTGACAAATGGTATCAAAGCGAGGATCTCTCCAAAAGGTGGGTGATTCAAGGAAAACCTATGGTATTCCTAGTCCTATCGTCTAACTTCTAAGATGGTAATGGGGCATAGGTTGGAGTCGAATTTCTCACTGAATAGGAATAACGTTCATGGATCAGTTGGTAAATCTCAAGATGAGGTATGTTATCAAGTTTCGAATAAGGGGAGAACCCTCCATTGGCCCACTGAGATCAGGAAAAGCCTAGTATGCGAAAGAAGGTGTTGCCAAGGGAGTGCATTCAAGGAGAACAAGTGACTGGAGACTTGCAAACAACTTTGATCGAGGGAAGCTTCCAATACCAATGGAGAGGAGTGGAGTGGCATTATCCGTTGGGTGATCGTTGTCATTCATGTAAGTCCCAGGGAGTGGCATTGATGATCAGGAAACGTGGGAAAGCGATAGACAAACCCACAACAAGGGCATTATCGAATTGAGTGGGGGAAAATGTCACGGATCGTGATTCTCTCATACTCACGTACCCTTATGAGTGGATTGGTGCTATCGGGATGAAGAGTAAGTGATGCAGAGAGGATGATATAACTGGTTCGTGAGAGTGACGTCAGGGTAATTTGTGTTAGGAGTTCTAGGTTAGAATGAATATACCTTAGATGATATGAAGGCAGGGTTAGCCTCTCGTGCACAAACTGGTCGGGAGCTGATACCACTTTCCTAACGAGGCCATGGTAGGCCGAAACTAATTTTTGTGCCTAAAGCGTTCTACGTGTCTTGCTTGAGGGACTAGATGCCCGAGTTAAGCTGAGTACGGTACGATGCAATATGAGAATGCGATTCGCCATATTATTCTCAGGAACATTTATAAAAAGAGGGTTGGCCTAGTGTTCTCGGTTAATCAGGCGCCACACAGGCTATTCTGCGGCCAAGGAACTGCCGAGCCGTGACACTAGTATGTATGAATGAGTTCGAATTGCTCGAAATCTCAATTTCTGGATTCTAAAAGTCACTTCGATGAAATCAGCACGGCGGGCTTGGTTAGTATTCAACTCACTCTGTGTTCCCGAGTAATCTTTCCCCGGTAAGCTTATTATTACACATCTATAATCTTCTTGAATGTCACACTCTCTCTGAAGTTCAGATCTTATTACAGGAAAACAAGTACTCTCTTCTTACACATAATTATAGCAGCCACACAACATTAGCCTCAAAATACTTTAGCAGCAAAAGCTCAAACTCTGCATATCAAAGATGCAGCGACAGAAGCAGACAAGTTTCTAAGAAGCTTTCCATGAAGAAAGGGGTGGAGTGTCGGAGTTTTCCCATGTAGAGAAGCCGCTCTGGTACCTCCCACCCTTGACACTGTCTGCAGAAGCAATCAATTCGAGCTCGGCCATCTCTTCTGGAGTAAGCTTCACGGACAGAGCTCCAATGTTCTGGTTGAAATTCTCGATCTTGGTTGTGCCGGGAATCGGGCAGACATCATCGCCCTGGTGGTGTACCCAGGCGAGGGCTAACTGTGATGGGGTGCATCCCTTTCTTTCCGCAATTTTATTCACTTGGTCAAACAACTTTTCATTGTGAGCCAAGTTCTCTGGCTTGAACCTTGGTAGGATCTGCATGACACAGAGAACTGTCTCAGCGGAGAGCATTTGAGCAACTATCATTTTTTCTTTTTAACCCAAAATTCTACTGCAACAAGCGCAAGCAATACTAGAAGTGATCGCATTGCATGCCCTCAGGTTGTCTTGTTACTTGATATGATAAGCATTTGGAAGTTTGCAATCACTGTGTGGAGAGCATGATTAGTAAAAGATTAATTTGAAAGGATTGGAATATCTAGTTCAAGATCATAACCATTTGAAATGTGGAGTGCAAGTGCACTAGCAACTACCATGCAAGGCTGATGGTTTGATGTAAAATGTGACAACAAAAACAAAATCGACAACCGAAGTTTTCTACGTGCGATGGTATCCATTTATCACACTTAAAAGAAAGAAATCACAAATCCAGATGATATGTTAAAGACTATTATTGGAAGTAAGGCTCTATTTAGCTAAAAAAGAATAGCTACTTCACCCGGTGCAATCACCAGTCAAACACTAACTGCAGGCAGTAATCCACAATTGGCTCTATGTAAAGATGGGAACTTGATCCCAAAGTTTCAATAATAAGGGTGTGAGGGAGTCCTCACTCAAGAACGGGTTGTGTTGAGATACAATTTACCTTGTGAAGAAAGATGTGTATAAAAAAGGACGGAGGCCCGAGGCCGGATACTGGTGTCAGTTATATGGAGGAGATATCGTAATCTTGTAAAGGAAGATGAGAGAAAAAGGATGGGTGGAAAGTGGGAAAACGATAGTGAATAGAAAATGGTGGGAAGGCTGAGAAACAGAGGAACTTACAAATAAATCTATATATGTTCATTCCAGAAACATGAGAATCCGGGAAATTGCCCTTTCAGGCTCATTATGCTGTTGATTATGATTTTACATTAAAAATTTGTCATTCATATCATCCAGATACTTTTTCTGGATACCAAAAGAACAAGTAATTATCCAGCACTTCAATAAGAATGACCGTCACTGTCAGCATCTAATTTTGTTGTTTAGCAGAAACAGACCTGTCTGAAGTCATCCTTCGAGAGATTCTCCAACAACTTGGAACCAACAGAAAGGAATCCTCGTCCTAAAGGACTGTATGCAACGATTCCAATCCCAAGCTCCCTAGTCACAATGTCGCCGAAGAGCAGAGTCAGAAGAAAGCTGTTGTTACTGCATAAACAATTTCAACGGAGTGATTTCTTACCTGCATGTGGAATGATCTCTGCCTCCACATCTCTTGACCACAGCGACCACTCCAATTGCACAGCTGTGATGGGATGAACAGCATGTGCTCTTCTGATTGCTGACGCAGAGGCCTCCGATAAACCGATGTACTTGATTTTACCCTCTTCAATGAGTTTCTTTAGCTCTCCAATCTTTGAATATTCAGACAACATAACAACAGCAGTCAAGAACCTTACATGTTAAGATCCAGAAATTTGTATGTGTTCCCTCACTATTCAGCCACTAAAATACTAAATTCCACGACCTCTGATACAACCTTGTGCCGCATCTCGGCCTCAACTATCAACTGAACTTAAGCCTCATTTAACAATATCTCACAAGTCAAAAAGGCAAGGCAATACTCAATTTCTGTCATAAAATCCAACAAACCATTAACAACACGACCATTCATCATCAACACCAATCTAGTTTAGCAACTGATCATATGGCTCAGAGAGGCAAAGGTTTAACGAGGATCATTACAGTTACTTCGATGGGGACACGAGTGTCGATACGGTGCTGGTAGTAGAGGTCAATGCAATCGATGTCGAGCCGCTTCAAGCTGCCCTCACAAGCTGCCCTCACGTCGCTGCCCGTCCCACTTCCCGTCCATAAAGTAAGCTGGAACTCCACCCTGTCTCACGTCCCGCGCCTGCTCCCGTCCCATCAAGAAAACCACACTCAAAACACGCCAAGAGCCCACCACAAGAACTTGGTCGCCAACTCCACCTTCTGTTTTTAGCCTGAAATCCTCCTCCCTTCAGCGCCTGCTCAAAATCGACACCAAATCACCATTTTTAGCATTTAAGAAAAATTTTAATACCAAAAAAATGACATGACACTTAAGTGATCGTTTTTCCTCAACCCTTAAAGTGCTCAAAAAAGTTAACCAAAAGAAAAACTGACCTTTCCGAGGTTCTTTTGCCCCAAGAAAACTGACCTTTCCGAGGAGGATGTCGTTGGTGTGGGGGCCGTAGATGTCGGAGGTGTCGAGGAAGGTGACGCCGGAGCCGACGGCGTGGTGGAGGAGCGCGATCATGTCGTGCTCGGACTTGGGAGGGCCGTAGGCGGCGGACATCCCCATGCAGCCCAGCCCCTGCGCCGAGACCTCGAGGCCCTGCGACCCCAGCTTGATCCTCCTCACCGTCGACGCAGCCATCGCCGCCATCGTCTAGCTCGAGGTCGATGCAAGAAGAGAACGGAGAAGAAACGGTTCGAGACCTCGCTTGATCCCTCCCAGATGCACTGAGACGACGAAGCTTTTGTAGGAGCTGCAGAGTTGACAGCAGACTGCGGAAGACGCACGTGCTGACGTTAGGCTCTCGTCACCTACTTCCCTGACGGCCAGTGGCCCACCGAAAAAAATTCTGACCTGACAAAAATAAGGAAAAAAATCCAGATAAAGGCACGAAGTGAACGAATCATTTTAAATAAGGCCATGAGGTGATGAAGGAGAAAATATTTAATGGTTGCTAATAGCCAGAGAAAATATTGCATTTACTGTGATATATTTATTTTGAATTTTTTTTGGGATATCTAAAACCCTCAACTATATCCATAGTGATAAATCTACTCTAAACCTTTTTCTTGTGACATTAAAAACCCCAAATTTATGCTTGTGTGACACATTCGTCATTCGTTAATGTTCCGTTTGATGATTTTTTTTAGCCAAAATGACGTCGTTTTCATTTCACTAAAGTGGTTGAGTGCCATGTTATCACCGTTTTTTTTCCATCATCATCGTAGATTTTTAACGGCGTTTATTAATAGAATCTAAATGGAGGATGAATGTGTCACACATGTAAAAGTTTGAGATTTTTATTATCATAAAAATTTATAATAAATATGTCACAATGATATAATTTGAGATTTTTGGTGGCTTTTCTCAATTTTTAATATAATGCCATCAATTCTCGAAAGTTTGAAATTTTGGACCTTAAAATGCAATATGATGTAGTAAACCTCTATTCTTGAATAAAGTTCAAATTATCATTTTTTCAGCATTTTACAGTGGGCCGTTGGCCGTTGAAGATGTAGGTGACGACTGACGACAGACTAACGTCAGCGCGTGCGTCTTTTGTAGCCTGTTTGAATCTTTTGACTCTCCTATAAAGCTCGACGTCTCGGTGCAGGGAGTGATCAAGCGAGCGAGCGAGCGAGCGAGCTCTCGAATTGTGTCTTCTCCATACTCTTCTTGCATCGACCTCGAGCGAGACGACAGCAGCAATGGCGTCGACGGTGAGGAGGATCAAGCTGGGGTCACAGGGTCTCGAGGTCTCGGCGCAGGGGCTGGGCTGCATGGGCATGTCCGCCTACTACGGCCCTCCCAAGTCCGACCCAGACATGATCCAACTCCTCCACCACGCCGTCGGCTCCGGCGTCACCTTCCTCGACACCTCCGACATCTACGGACCCCACACCAACGAGATCCTCCTCGGAAAGGTCGGCTTTTTAGATAGCCCATTTCGAAAGTTCGCGGCTATTTAGATCAACTAGCTAATATGTTAGTCGGGCAGTCTTTGTTTGCCTTCCTAATCCGATCTGTTTTCACGCTTGGGTGCGTTGAGCTTAGCCTCAGCTTCCGCTTGAAGTGGGTATGCTTCTGGGGTTGTAATATTAGCTTGCTGGTGCGGAATTCTACGATCCCGCGTCTTGGTTGTCTTTTTTTCGGGGAAATTTTGGGTTTTTCTTGTGTTGATTTGGTGTGGATTTTGAGCAGGCGCTGAAGGGAGGGGTGAGACAGAAGGTGGAATTGGCGACCAAGTTTGGAGGCTGCTTCGTGGACGGGAAGGTGGAGATCCGGGGCGATCCGGCGTACGTGAGGGCCGCTTGCGAGGCCAGCTTGAAGCGGCTGGACGTTGATTGCATCGACCTCTACTACCAACACCGTATCGACACTCGTGTCCCCATCGAAGTCACTGTACGGATCCTCTCATGAAACCTTTCCGTCTCTTAAGACTTTCTCCAAACTGTATGATCAGTTGCTAAACTAGATTAGTGTTGATGATGCATCACCATGGTGTTAAAAGTTTGTTCGATCTTGTGGAAGAGATTAACTACTTTCTTTGCCTTTGACTTGTAAGATATGTTAACTGAGACTTAGGTTCAATTGACAGTCGAGGTCCAGATGCGGCACGATGTTGTTAAAGAGGACATGGAATTTAGTGTTTTTAGTGGCTGAGTTTGTCTTATGGGCATCTCTTGCAAGTTAAGGGTCAACCAGCGTGAAAATTATTCGAAATTTTCCTCCGAGATGAAAGTGCTATGGGGTCATCCTAATTTACATATGAGGATCACATTGAAAGTTGTTCCCGCACTTTATGTGGAGACATTTGATTCTTGAAATGTCATTGTGAAATATGAAAAATACTTGGAATACTTCTTTTATTTGCCCTCTTCAGTGATAGAGTAGAGAAATCTACCCTCGTTAACTTAATGCCTAGCAACTTTTTTGTTGTTTTTAGATGCATAAAGATTGACTAATTTTTGTTGTGTTGACATGTGAATATTCAAAGATTGGAGAGCTAAAGAAACTTGTTGAAGAGGGTAAAATCAAGTACATCGGTTTATCCGAGGCCTCTGCATCAACAATCAGGAGAGCGCATGCTGTTCATCCCATCACAGCTGTGCAATTGGAGTGGTCGCTGTGGACAAGAGATGTGGAGGCAGAGATCGTTCCCACATGCAGGTAGATAATCACTCTGTTAATTTGTTGATGCAGTAACAGCAGCTTTCTTCTGACTCTGCTCTTCCTTTAAATTGTTACTAGGGAGCTTGGCATTGGAATTGTTGCATACAGTCCTTTAGGACGTGGATTCTTTTCTGTTGGCTCCAAGTTATTGGAGAATTTCACTGAGAATGACTTTAGACGGGTTTGTTTCTGCTGATCAACATAACTAGATGCTCACAGTAACTGTCATTCTTGTTGAAATGCAGGGAACTACGAGTTCTTGTGATATACAGAAAAAGTACCTCGATGGGATGGATAACAATTGGTGACACAAATGCTTTATATTCTTATGTGTCCTCTCCAGCACTAGCCCTACACCCATCCTTTTTGCTATTCACTATCCTTTCCTCCGTTTCCACCCATCCTTTTTTTCTTTCATCTTTCTTCATAAGATGAGGCATATTTCCTCAGTATAAGCGACACCGGTATCCAGCCTTAGCTTCTGTCCTTTTTTATTCCCATCTTTCTTCACGGGATAAATTATATCTTGACAAAACCAGTTCTTGACTGAGGACTCCCTAACACCCTTTTTTGGAAGTTTTGGGATCAAGTTCCTATCTGACATATCCTTACCAAAAAAAAAAAAAAGTTCCTATCTGACATAAAGCCAATTGTGGATTACTTCCCGCGATTAGTGTTTGACTTGTGCCTGGCAAGTGAAGTAGCTACTGTTTTTAAGCTAATCGAGCTTTACTTCCGATAATATTCTTCTACACTTCATGGAGATTTGTGATTTCTTTCTTTTGAGTGTTATGAATAAATTCCATCACATGTAGGTAGATTGTCGCTTTTGTTTCTGTTGTCACATCTTACATCAAAACCATCAGTCTTGCGTGGCAGTTGCTGAAGCACTTCTCTCCACATTTTGAAAGCTTAAAATTTTGAACAAGATAAATCTAATTCTTTCAATCATTCTTTCCAGATACACAGTGATTGCAAACTTCCAAATGCTTATCGTATCAAGTAACAAGACAATTTGATAGCATGCGATGCAACCACTTCTAGTATTGGTTGCACTTGTTGCTGTAGAATTTGGTGCTAAAAGGAAAATGATAGTTGCTCATATGTTCTCCACTGAGACAGTGCTCTATGCTATGCAGTCCATACCAAGGTTCCAGCCAGAGAACTTCGCTCACAATGCAAAGCTATTCGACCAAGTGAATGAAATTGCGCAAAGAAAGAGATGCACCCCATCGCAGCTAGCCCTCGCCTGGGTACACCAACAGGGTGATGACGTCTGCCCGATTCCCGGCACTACCAAGATTGAGAATTTCAACCAGAACATTGAAGCTCTGTCCGTGAAGTTTACACCTGAAGAAATGGCGGAGCTGGAATTGATTGCTTCTACGGACAATGTCAGGGGTGGCAGGTACCCAAGCAGCGTGCCTACGTGGGAAAAATCCGATACTCCACCCCTTTCTTCATGGAAAGCTGCTTAGGAAACATGTCTGCTTATGTTGCCATATCTTTTATATATAGAGTTTGAGCATTTGCTGCTAAAGTCTTTTGAGGCTTGTCTTGTGTCTGTTATAAGTACGTGTATGAAGAGAGTACTTATTATCCTGTAATAAAATCTGGACTTCAGACAAAATCATGAAAAATGACATTCACTATGAGAAGATTAAAGATGTGTAGGAAGCTTATCGGGGGAAGTTGACTCAAGAAACACAGAGCAAATTGAATACCAACCGAGCCCGCAATTCCAGTTTATCAGGGTGACTTTTAGAATCACGAAGCCACGATTTCGAGGAATTCAACTACTCCGTACATACTAGACTGACACTTTGTTCACCTCAATCATGAGTTCAATACTTGGACTGTGTACAATGTTCTTTCAGGATTGGGTGCTAGTCAAAGAAGCAATTGCTAAGCGGAACTTTTTCTAAAACAGCACCATTGCTTCTCTTAAAAGACCGTCGAGGCTTCCCATGGCACTGTTGGGAGAGCCTCGATCAATCATCATACTTATCAAGAAGGTGCCCATATGTGGACTTTATTGCTACTTGCTGTACATATGGAGTTTGGACTCCTTTTGTCAAATTTTCTTTTTCCTTTTTGTATAATAGAAAAAGAAGAGCGGTAGGAGATTATGAGCTTCACAAAAAAAAATTAAAAATGAATTAGCTATCATGAGTTATCCACAAAAAGTGTGGATAGTGTGAACTTGAACTTTTCTTCTTATCTGTCTATATTTTTAAGGGCAAATTTCGCTGGACAAGTAACAAAGAAGCCTATAAGTTGTAATACTGTACCGTGTCTAATAAAAGCCATTACTTTTGGTCAAATTAGTCGAACACAATTCATACATTATCTTTCCTTTTGACAAAGCATGTTGCAATGCGCATGTGTGGTCCTTCGTGTCCGATTGTTCTACCTACAATTTGTATTATTGTCCTAAAAACGTGCGCTTGAACCATTACTGTATTACCCTTGGCTCTGCCTATATAAGGTAACTTCTCAATGAAGTTGAAGAAGATCAAAGCTTGAAAAAATCCCGTGCGTTTCTAAACACTTTATTCTCTTCCTCATGGACATTCCATGTAGTCATGGTTATATTGGTTCGAACCGGTCAATTCCGGTTCAAAATTCCGTTGGACATGAACCAGAACCGCCGGTTCAATTTTGATCCGGATCCGGTTCTTAACCTCAAATTTTTAGTGTGTTTCTCCATCTACCTTCAGTCCTTCACCTTCTCCTGCGTATCTCTTCATTGCTGTCTCAATCTCTCTCCGAAGGTGCCTATGCTCTCTACTCTCAACTCCGGAGTTTGCTCTTGGTCAATTTTTCTTTTTTCTTTTTGTATAATAGAAAAGAAGAGTGGTAGGAGATTATGAGCTTTACAAAAAATTTTAAAAAATGAATTAGCTATCGTGAGTTATCCACAAAAGTGTGGATAGTGTGAACTTGAACTTTTCTTATTTGTCTATATTTTTTAAGGACAAATTTCGCTGGACAAGTACCAAAGAAGCCTATAAGCTGTAATACCGTACCGTGTCTAATAAAACCATTACTTTTGGTCAAATTAGTCTTCTCCTTCCTTTTGAGAAAGCATGTTGCGAGGCGCATGTATGGTCCCTTTGTGTCCGGTGGTTCTACCTACAGTTTGTATTATTGTCCTGAAAACGTGTGCTTGAACCATTACTGTATTACCCTTGGCTCTGCCTTATAACTCCTCGATGAAGTTGAAGAAGATCAAAGTTTGAAAAAAATCCGGAGTTCATATACACACTATGCTTTCTAAACACTTTATTCTCTTCCTCATGGACATTCCATGAGCTTTTTAAGTAAGGGGTAATACCATGAAAAACCCTAAACTGTTACATGTGTGATAAATTTATTATGAGTTAATTTTTTGATCACACAAAATCTAAAATTGGTATACCTGTAACAAAGTTAGCCATAACTAATTTTTTGACCACAAAAAACCCCAAATTGATACACTTGTGTCAAATTAACCTTCCTCTAAATTGGATTAATACTACGAAAAATCATAAATTGATAAACATGTAACAGACAGTGAGGTAAACCTCCAAACTGGTACACTCGTTAACTTCCACGTGTTATCCAACTTAGCAATTTGGCTGTAAAATTTAACGAAAACTAACAAAGGATAAATTTATCACAATTGTATCAGTTTTGGGTTTTTGGTAGTTAAAAAATTAATTTTGAGTAAATTTATTATAAGTATACCGGTTTAGGGTTTTTCGCGATATTAACCTTTTTTTAAAAATTAATCCACTAATGTAGTGTTTGTAGACAATATATCATGGAATTATTTGCCAATCTTCACATTGTACACCCGTACATCAATGGACTATTCCTTTAGAGTGTACAAAACACACATGGCAGAGGTAGAACATCTAACTAGATTAAAAGAAATCCTATAAGTGAATAATAGAAAAAAAAATTAAGAAAAAAAGCCACGAAAAATCTCAAAGTATATTTATTGTGACACATTTACCCGAGTTTTTTTTTTTTGGTAAATATTTTACCCGAGTTTTTATGCCTACAGTGACACATTTATCCCAAAATTTTTTCTTGTGACATCAAAAACCCCAAACTTATGCCCATGTTACATATTTACCCTCTGTTAAGATTCTATTTGATGATTTTTTAGCCAAAATGACGTCGTTTTTATTCAATTAAGTGACACGAGTGCCATATCAACACCGTTTTCGTTGCATCATCGTCATAGATTTTTAACGATGCTCGTTGATAGAACCTAAAAGGAAGATAAATATGTCACATAAGTAAAAGTTTGAGATTTTTACTGTCATAAAAAAAGTTTATAATAAATATGTCACAATGGTATAATTTGGGACTTTTGGCTGGGGTCGCAGGGCCTGGAGGTCTCCGCGCAGGGGCTGGGCTGCATGGGCATGTCCTCCTTCTACGGGCCCCCCAAGCCCGACCCCGACATGATCGCCCTCATCCACCACGCCGTCGGCTCCGGCGTCACCTTCCTCGACACCTCCGACATCTACGGCCCCCACACCAACGAAGTCCTCCTCGGAAAGGTCAGTTCTCTTTCGGGTTAAGGTCTCGGCTTCCGCATGGTGTTGTAGTATTAGCTTGATCGTGCCGAATTCTGCGATCCCGCGTCTTGGTTTTCTCTTTTGGGTGCAATGTTTGGGGTTTTCTTGTGTTGATTTGGGTGTTGAGCTTGAGCAGGCGCTGAAGGGAGGGGTGAGACAGAAGGTGGAGTTGGCGACCAAGTTTGGGGTCCGCTTCGCGGACGGGAAGAGGGAGGTCCGGGGCGATCCGGCGTACGTGAGGGCGGCTTGCGAGGCCAGCTTGAAGCGGCTCGATGTCAATTGCATCGACCTATACTACCAACACCGTATCGATACCCGCGTCCCCATCGAAGTCACTGTATGGATCCTCGTTAAACCTTTACCTCTCTTAAGACTTTCTCTGAGCCAAATGATCGGTTGCTAACTAGATTGGTGTTGACGATGCATCGACATGGTTGTTAAGACTTTGTAGTCTTTTGTGGCAGAAATGAACTATTTCCTTGCCTTTTGAATTATACGATACAGTTAAATGAGACTTAAGTTCAGTTGATAGCAGAGTTCAAGATGCCGCACGGTGTTGTTAAAGAGGTTGTGGAATTTGGTATTTTAGTGGCTGAGTTTTTTGTTTTATGGGCATCTTTTACAAGTTAAGGGTCAACAAGCATGAAAATTATTCGAAATCTTCCTTTGAGATGAAAGTGCTACGGGGTTCATCCTGATTTATATATACTTTCTGTGGAGAAATTTGATTGTTGACATATCACTGTGAAATATGACAAGTAATTGGAATACTTCTTTTATTTGCCCTCTTCAGTGGTACGTTAGATCTAACTAGTTAACTTAATACCTCTGTTATTTGCCCTCTTCTATGATAGATTAGAGGAATCTACCTCTGTTGACTTTAATACCTTGCGACTTTTTTGTTGCATTGAGATGCATAAAGATTGACTAATCTTTGCTGAGAACTAACTAGTCAAAATGCAATGTTTGAAAAGTCAGGGAACCCAAACTATTTAGGGATCAGGACACAATATAAGCTAATGATGTGCACAATTTTCTGGATCTTAACATGTAAGATCTTGACTGCTGCTGTTTTGTCATGTGAATATTCACAGATTGGAGAGCTAAAGAAGCTGGTTGAAGAGGGTAAAATCAAGTACATCGGTTTATCCGAGGCCTCTGCGCCAACAATCAGAAGAGCACATGCTGTTCATCCCATCACAGCTGTGCAATTGGAGTGGTCGCTGTGGTCAAGAGATGTGGAGGCAGAGATCATTCCCACATGCAGGTAAGAAATCACTCCATTAAATTGTTTATGCAGTAACAACAGCTTTCTTCTGACTCTGCTCTTCCTTAAAATGGTTGACTAGGGAGCTTGGCATTGGAATTGTTGCGTACAGTCCTCTAGGACGAGGATTCTTTTCTGTTGGCTCCAAGCTGTTGGAGAATCTCTCCAAAAATGACTTCAGACAGGTCTGTTTCTTCTGGTCAACATAATTAGATGCTCGCAGTGACTGTCATTCTCATTGAAGTGCTGGAAAGCTGTTCTTGTGGTATAAAGAAAAAGTATCTGGATGGGATGAATAACATTTGGTAACACAAATGCTTCATATTCTTATGTCTTCAATCCAGCACTCGCCAGACATCCCACCTTTCGTGATTCTAGATTAATGCAAAATCATGACTAGTGGCTTAATGAGCCTGAAAGAGGCAGTGTCCCGGATTCTCACGCTTTTGGGAATGAATAAATATAGGTTTATTTGTAAGTTCCTCTGTTTCCCAGCCTTCCCACCATTTGCTAATCGCTATCCTTTCCCCACTTTCCACCCACCCTTTTTCTCTCATCTTTCTTCACAATATTAGCGATATCTGCTCAAAATAACTGGCACCAGTATCGGGCCTTGGCTTTCCGTCCTTTTCTATTCTCATCTTTCTTCACAAGATAAATTATATGTTGACTCAACCAGTTCTTGAGTGAGGACTTTGTAACACCCTTCTTATGGAAGTTTTGGGATCAAAAGTTTCTATCTGACATAAAGCCAATTGTGTATTACTTCCCACCATTAGCGTTTGACTAGCGATTGTGCTGGGCAAGTGAAGTAGCTGTATTTTTAGCTAAAAGAGCTTTACGTCCGATAACATTCTTCTACACATCATCTAAATGGACAAATGGTACCATCACGCATACAAAACTTAGATTGTCGATTTTGTTTCTGTTGTCACATCTTACATCAAAACCATCAGCCTTGCGTGGTAGTTGCTAGATCACTTCGTTCCACATTTCTAATGTTTACAATTTGGGACAAGATATTTTAATCATTTCAAGATAATCTCTAACTAATCATGCTTTCCAGATACACAGTGGTCGTGCACTTCCAAATGCTTATCATGTCAAGTAATAAGACAATCTGATGGCATGTAATGCAACTACTTTGGCACTTGTTGCCATAGAATTTGGCATTAAAAGGAAAATGATAGTTGCTCATATGCTCTCTGCTGAGACGGTGCTCTATGTTATGCAGTACCTACCAAGGTTCCAGCCAGAGAACTTGGCTCACAACACGAAGTTATTTGACCGAGTGAATGAAATTGCGCAAAGAAAGGGATGCACCCCGTCGCAGTTAGCCCTCGCTTGGGTACACCACCAGGGCGACGATGTCTGCCCGATTCCTGGCACGACCAAGATCGAGAATTTCAACCAGAACATTGGAGCTCTGTCAGTGAAACTTACACCGGAAGAGATGGCCGAGCTCGAATCTATTGCTTCTGCGGACAATGTCAAGGGTGGCAGGTACGATGGCAGCAGCCCTTCATGGGAAAACTCCGATACTCCACCCCTTTCTTCATGGAAAGCTGCTTAGAAACATGTCTGCTTCTGTCGCTGCATCTTTGATATGCATAGTTTGAGCATTTGCTGCTGAAGTATTTTGAGGCTAATGTTGTGTGGCTGTTATAAGCACGTGTAAGAAGAGAGTACTTGTTATCCTGTAATAAAATCTGAACTTCATAGAGTAACTGTTATCATTTTGTATAAATGACATTCACCATGAGAAGATTATAGATGTGTAGTAATAGCTTATCGGGGGATGATCACTCAAGAAACACAGAGCGAGTTGAATACTAACCGAGCCCGCCATGCCAATTCATCAAGGTGACTGAGAATCATGAAACAGGATTTCGAGGATTTCAACTCCTCCATACATAGTAGAGTGACACTTTGTTCACCTCAACCACGAATTCAATACTTAGACCGTGTACAACGTTTTCTCGGGATTGGATACTAGACAAAGAAGCAATGCTAAGAGGCACATTTTCTAGAAATAACACCATTGCTTCTCTCGAAAGACCGTCGAGGCCTCCTATGGCACTGTTGGGAGAGCCTCGATCGATCATCATAGTTGCTATACATATGGAGTTACGACTCTTTTCTGACAAATCTTAGTATTGTCATTTCGTCTGAAAAAGTATCTTACAAGATGCATGTGTCACGGGCTGGCATTTCCTTGATCACGAAATAGTTCAAGAGAATTATGGTCCGTGATACGTGCGTGTTCTTTTGCATCTAGTGTCTATCTACAGTTTGTATTATCGTTCTAAATCATGCGCTTGCACTACTGGTGTATTTCCCGACAAAGTTGAAGAAGATCAGAGTTTGAAAAATTCCATTTATATACACTCTGCCTTTCTAAACACTTTTCTTATCTTCCTCAAAGTTCATTGTCATTAAAAGCTTAGGGTTACACTATTAATCCAATACAATGAGTTATTTCCACAAATATACTCTTCACTACCACTCCGTAGATCTTGTAAACAAAAAAGCTTTTGAGGCCCTAGAGCCTTATAGATCAATGATTTCTAGATACTAAAATGCAATCCCTTTTGAAAGTCAAAGAAGGATCATGTGGTGTGGGATGGCATAATTGTCTCAGATAATTATTAGTTTATACCATAGACACCTTGTGTCACATCCCAGCTATTAAAACATGACTCGCGGGGTTACTTTTGTGACATCTCGTTCATTTTTATTTTTCTTTGCGATTAAGCGGAAGCATATACTAGGGACAATCATAACAACATAAATCAAGCAATGGGGTTAGGCAAAGCACATCATGAGCAAACCTTATATTTACACGACGGCATATATTATACAAGCTAGCCATTTTTACATGCCCTTTTTCATACGGGCTGATACTTGTACGCCTATCCGCTATAACATGCATGGTCGAGTTACTCCTATCTCCGCTATCGTGGTTTTCTCCAAAAAGGGTCATCCCAAAAAGATTTTCCCTCAAAACACGCTCCGTCCCTCCCAAGTCAGGTCCGCTGCTTAGGCACCATTTGCGGCATTCTCGAGTGTTGGTCCGTTAGCTCCCCCAAAAGGGCCATTGAACCCGCGGAGGGGACTGAATAGTCCTTACTCCATCCACTTATACCGTGCCTCATATGTATGCGGAATAGGGTTATCAAGACCTTCGTCGACCATGACTTAGGAGATAACCTTAAAATAGGCTCTCCCTTCATATGCGTCTATTACATCAATCATGTCTACTATCATCTCCACGGGAGTTCCGAAGCGAATAGGAGAATTCGACATCCTATAAGTCTGGAAACAACAGAGAGTGAGTCATTGACTCAACAAGTAAATCTACTAACATCAAGTTAGGAGGAAGCAATCGTCATCGAACTACATGTCCAACCTTACCACCCTAGGTGTCGATGGCAAATCAATAGCAAAGATGCATCTTACCTCGCCTATTTGCTATTTATGGCACATGCATCGACTACGAAAACATCAAGCATAGTACATAAGTGGTGCACGCAAGAATAAACACGTGAGATTCATTTATTCTTAACCAAAATCCATTGGTTCTTCCGAAATCCATTGGGCATCCAAAATCTATCAGGCAACGTTTTGAAATCCATCGTAGATGGCTTTAATCCCTCATGTATCCATGCGACGCAAGCAATCAATCAAACCGATTTTTTATTAATCTTTAGTATTTCATGCAAACAAAAGTGCCCGAAGGCGTGTGTGCAAGTGTAAATCATGGACAATAAACCGTAATCAACTAATATGTCGGCCATGGTCTAGAACTCATGACTTGATCCGACGCTCCAAACGTTGAAGAAAACCATACTTAGCTTGGATTCAATATGCCTCAATATCGAACTTTTGCCAAGCAAGTCTCGGTCCAACCGTCATAGCGTGCGTACAAGACAT